>JASCQY010000078.1:4962619-4978384 GCA_030264315.1 Sardinella tawilis | reverse complement strand
ATGTTAGCTTGGAGCTTAAAAAGGTATCGCCAGTCTCAGAGAAGGACTGGATGAACAGGAAAAAGGTATGGCTCAATTAATTAACTCGAGGGGAGATGAAAAACGAACATATTTCCACAAATGGTGGAGTGTTGCTTTAACCATTTCTTTCTAACAGTGTGTAATGGATAGTGTTCCTTTTGAAAGCCAGAGGCTTTCCTTATTTCACATACATTGAAAATGTGTAGACACAAATAAGTACTAGATGTGATGTTTCCTTTAGCCTGTGTTAACTGTGATTGTCTTCCTCCTGGGGTTTCAGGTGAATGAATCGCACTGGCATGATGTGTCAGGGTGGACAGGCCAAGGAGGATCACTTCTGGGAACCAAACGGTACAGAGACAGAATTTTATTATAACCAATGACGTATACACAATTTGATCTGTCCTCAACTATGACAACTATGCATCAAGCTGTGACTTTATAGTGTTTATTGTAAGCACTTGACATGGTATTATATCTTACATTTTGTCTGGTCCACAGCACACTTCCAAACTCCTGCATGGAGAAAATCGTTGCAAGCATTAAAAAATATGGCATTCAGTCCCTTCTCGTCATTGGAGGATTTGAGGTTGGATTTGAATGCTTCTAAACCTTTGAGCCACCAAATAAATTGTATGTCTACTATCACATTATGTAGTACCGTTTATTTGGCACTGCATGTTTTTTGTCCATCTGCTTGGACACAATAATGTTGTACACACTACTGGATAAACTTTACGATTTCCGGTCTGAGCTAAATACTGTAACTAGGTCAACAAGTGTTTACATACTTCATCCGTAATGTCTTTTCCATCCTGTCTCTGTGTGTGTGTGTGTGTGTGTGTGTGTGTGTGCATGTGTATGCCTTCATATGTGTGTGTCTGTGTGCGTGTGTGTGTGGTGCGTGTGCGCATGTGTATGCCTTTGTGTGTGTGTGTGTGTGTGTGCAAGTGTATGCCTTCGTGTGTGTGTGTGTGTGTGTGTGTGTGTGTGCGTGCATGTGTATGCCTTCATGTGTGTTTGTGTGTGTGTGTGTGTGTGTGTGTGTGTGTGTGTGTGTGTGTTGTCCTCAGGCCTATGAGGGTGTCCTGCAGCTGGTTGAGGCGCGGAGCCGCTACGATGAGCTCTGCATTCCCATGTGTGTGATCCCAGCCACCATCAGCAACAACGTCCCCGGCACTGACTTCAGCCTCGGAGCTGACACCGCTGTCAACGCTGCCATGGAGGTAAGGTGAAGGGTCCCGAGGGTAGAACCTTGTTTGTGTATCGTTATTATCATTGTTTGTTTCAAGTCAAAAAAATCAACATTCTCCGTCCACAGAGTTGTGACAAAATAAAGCAGTCTGCTACCGGAACCAAGCGCCGGGTCTTCATCGTAGAGACGATGGGAGGATACTGTGGTTACCTGGCAACCACCACAGGCATCGCCGTGGGAGCAGATGCTGCTTATATTTACGAGGAAACATTTAACATCCATGACTTAAAGGTTATTAGCACCATCATTCATTCCTTTGTGTTTATTCCTAGTTCTGAATGACACCGGACAGAGAACTGGTCGTTAAAAATGGAAATGAAGGCCAGTCTGGGTCCACCACAGTGTGCTTTAAAAGGAGCAGGAGTAAACAGTGGTATAATTAGAAGGGCTCTTTTGGAATAAGGCTTTAGTTACTTGATGATGTATTTGGTGTGATATTGACAAAACCATCCTTAGTTAGATGTATATATTTATGCTTTACATTTCTATTTTTTCTCTGTTAATTGTGTGAAATGTCTTTTTGCAGATGAATGTAGAGCATTTGACAGACAAGATGAAGAATGACATCCAGAGGGGCCTGGTGCTGAGGTAGGGCAGCATATTCATACTGTATGTAGCCCTGAAATCCAAGTCCAGTCCAGCAAGCCTATGATTTTATTAGAGTTATGCTGTATGTGAGTTACTTTCGCTTCTACAGCGAGGCAACACAAGCATCTTGCAAGCACGGTAAATTTGCGAGACCATGGGGGGCGCCGAGAGAGCCTTCATTTGCCCTGTAATAAGAAATAATAGTTCTGGTCCTTGATTATGATTGGTTGAATCGTGTTTGATGCTTTTAGAAAATCCACAATATACCACGACTCTGACCTGATGTCATTCTATATTGCTGTGCCATACCAAAATGAACTGTGGCTGTCCATGTTACACAATTCAGTTAGAGGAAATGCAGTATATTTCTTGACAGAGGAATTGTTATCTACAGTATGACTAATTTGCTACATTTTCATAGCCTGGCTTTCGCGACCATCAAAGCTCATATGAGCTTAGTCTGGCCATTCTCGCATACTAGCCGCCTTCTCAAAGGCAGCATCAATGTTAAACATTTTTAGCCCGCCTCCTTCACCTTGGAGTAAAAGCTCGCTTCTCATTGGTGCCAGAAATTCTGGGACAGGAAATGCAGTAAATAGGCAGCTTTGCCATACTGGCTTGAACACGAAATTTTGTGCAGTGTCACAGGAAGTATGGGCAAGCCCAGGCTAACATTTTCATTGTTTGCACCTTTAATTTAACTATGCTAGTTAGGTTACATTAGGTTAGGTTAGGTTAGGTTAGCGAGCAGCCAGACCAGTGGTACCCTGCCTCAGCCAAAAAAGCTGAAGCTAAGCAGGAATGGGCTTAGTTACTTACTGGATGGGAGACCTCCTGGGAACACTGAGTTGCTGGTAAGGTGTAGTGACGGGGACACTGTGCTGTAGGAGAGGCCGTCTTTCGGATGTGACGTTAAATCGAGGTCCTGACTCAGTGGTCATAAAAGATCCCACGGTACTTGTCCCAAAGAGTAGAGGGTTCCCCAGTGTCCTGGCTAAAGTCCCAACCTGGCTCATTCAATCTGGCCCCCTAATCATCCCCCATTGTAAATTGGCTCATTCATCCATTCCCTCACTTTCCACCTCAAGCTGGTGTGTGGTGAGCGTTAAAGCGTCAGGTGGGTGCTACACATTGGTGGTGGTTAGTGAGGTCCCCTTTCCACTGTAAGCGCTTTGGGTATCTTGAAAAGCGCTATAGAAATGTAACTAGTAGTAACGTGGTAATGGTAGCTCTGCTATGCGAAGTGGCTAACAACTCCCCTTAGCTGTGATAAAACTAGAATAAGCCACGTCCTCTCGTGGCTTTACATTAAAGTGACTAGAAAGATGGTAAATGAAATAATTCTTGTCTAGTGTACCTTTAAGAGACATATTGGTCCTTTCTTGTTTAAATAATAACTGCATGATCGGAAGGTGTGGTTTATGTGAACATTTGGCATTTGACAGAATAATCTCAGTCCCAACTGGTCAGCAGAGACAAGAATACTTTGCAAATACTGTAAACCAGAAATGTAATATATGGAGTTAAAGTGTCACGCCCCCTGTAAGGGGGATAAATAAAAGGAAACTTTGTCCTAAAGTGTTAAATTGGATCATTTAAATGATACATTCTGATCTGAGCATTTCAAAAGGATAATGAAGTGGGTAATGAACCTTGATGTGTGGTTTGTAGACATCTCTTCAGGAGCAAATATTTTGTGTTTTCGTTTCCAGGAATGAGAAATGTAATGGGCACTACACCACAGACTTCATCTTCAACTTGTACTCTGCTGAAGGAAAGGGTATCTTTGATTGTAGGGTCAACGTGCTGGGACATTTACAGCAGGTAAGACAAAGAATGATAGAGGTACTAAAATATGATCCCTGAAATGCAGTGTATTAAAATGTTAGACATGAACTCATCACCTGTAAGCCACTGCCCCACATATCAAACTGGCCACCCACACTGCCCCTATCAGCATCCCACTGCATCTTTGTCATGATGTGGTTGGGTTCTCACTCTCGCAAGGTATTCATGCTGAGGACTCTTGTTTGTTTTGTCTTGTTTTTTTACAGGGTGGTGTTCCAACTCCCTTTGATAGAAATTTTGGTACCAAACTTGGTGTGAAGTCTGTCTTGTGGCTTACAGAAAGAATGAGAGACACCACCAGGCAAGGTAGGGTAGTGCAGCTACATCCTCCCCGAAGTAACTAAAGGCTAATTATTGCATAACCTTAGCATAAAATTAACTGCTAGTTCACTATTTGGTCTACGTTGTACCGAAATCGTACTCTTACTTTAATTTACAATGATACACACAAGGAAGGGGGTTGTTTTGTATTTGTGTGATTATGTAATGACAACTGAGTGACTGATAATTAGCATTTGTTTGTTTGTTTGTATCACTTCCTTCCTTCACAGGCCGTGTGTTTGCAAACACTCCTGATTCCGCTTGTGTGATTGGAATGAACAGGAAGGTCATGTCCTTCAGTCCTGTGACTGAACTGAAGAGCCACACTGACTTTGAGTAAGTAGTAATTCCCCAACCCGAAGAACCATTCCAGGAATGAACCGCCCCGAGATTCAGGCAATTCATTCTGAATACTAAAATGCTGAAAAAGAGTCTTGCCACTGAATTATTTGGTTTACATTGTAATAGAGATTTGAATTTACAGTGTACCATAGGCCTACATTCCAAACATAGTAGTAGTAATAATAAGAAGAATGATATATTATTATTATTATTGTTATTATTATTATTGTTATTTAATAATCATCATCATTATTATTATTAGTAGTAGTAGTAGTAGTAGTACAAAGCAAATGTGACCACTCCTGAACATATTTTGACTGTGTTCCCATAGGCATAGAATGCCCAAGGAACAGTGGTGGCTGAACCTGCGTATGATGCTTAAGATGTTGGCCAAGTACCAGACCAACTTTGATGAATATCAGACTGGGGAGATCGAGCATGTGACACGGCGGACACTTAGCATGGAGACTGGATTTTAGAAGAAATGCCCCCTTTGTTCTTAAAATGCTAAAAGTTCCTCAAATGCTATTTTTCCCACCCCACACCAGAATGTATTCCTCATAATAGGCCTAGTCGTTATAATAGTCCCTTTTGCATGAATTATTTGAGCCCAAAACAATCTTTTGAAACATGTAGCAGTCTACATCTTCCAGTTCTGAATCTTCCTGCTTTTGGAAAGCCATTGGATGACAAAACTGTTGTGTTGACGGTTGATATAGTTTTACTGTATTTAAGAATGTTGTGTTTCTAATGCACTTATTAATTTAATGTATTAGGGTAAGGTAATGAAGTATGTCCTTGTTTAAGTTCCACTGTGCCTTTGTTGTGAATGTTAGTGTGAGCTGTGAGCTTGTTTACTGACCCATTATTCAATGATGCTACACCACTCCTTTCAAAGATATTAGGGACATCTTTCACATATTATTTACAGATTAATTACTGAACCAAACACATGCATATTTAAATTGGTTTTATCTAATTAATACATTACATGAAAGTTTTCTCTAAACCAACTTTCTGAACATTACCAAATCAGAACAGTAGTGTCCTAGTGATCCATTATGTCCAATCGTACAGGTCATTCCTTCCTACAATGCTCTTTTATATCAAACAGAAAAAGCTGTTTTGTAAACATTTTGTTACATTTTTTGTGTCAAACTGTCACAAAAGTTTGTGGATCCTTTGTAAGTGAGGCTCTGCACTGATTCTGTATTCTCCCATCCCCTACCCGTGTTGTTTTCCTTAATGAAATACATTCATTAAATTATGTACTTTGAAATGAATAGCTTTCCGTGTATTATTTCTGAGTTCTATATTTTATGGCCATGAATTAAAAGGTGTGGTCAAATTATTATGAGACAACAGTTCTGTACTGCAGCTCCACAAGTGTAACTGGATTAATAGAAGCACAGTAGGCCTACAGTTGAAACACCTCAAATATCTTGTGTGTACACAGCAAGCCCTACTGTTTATTGCAATGCCCATTCTCTGGAGATCCTGACAGCGGTATTTGAAGTCTTCAACTTCAGAATGTTGCAGCTAGTCTCAACTCATTTTAAGAAATTCAGTGACATAGCACTTTGGCCTATTTTAAATTCTCTTCAGTGGTCACAAGAGTTAAGTTATAAGGCCTTATATGGACTTTCACCACTGTATTACAGAGCACATAGTCCTTATATACCAACAGAACCCTTTAGCGCTCTGCACAATGGTCTCAATTAGGCTAATTTGAAAACCAGCTGGTCATTCTGCACCCAAAATGATTCTCCAGCAAGGAGCAAACACAGCAGACAAATCGAAATCATCTTCTTGCAAATTACTATTATAGACAATTCTATGGCCTTATATTACACTCACTTGGTAATGTGAATATAAAAATATATATTAGTGCTTATGTTTTTTACATTAGCCTATATTGAAATGACAATTCATTGCTTAGACCTATTTTATATAGCCTAGGCTATATTAGGCATATTTATTTTCATGTTATTTTTATTTTACTTATTTTGGCTTGTTCTGTTTTATTTCATTTTGTCAGGCCTATGCTAGACCATTTGACATGGTGATTTTGCACTTTAAACAAAAAGTTGACGATTGATTGACATCATGCCACGGTGATGGTTACAATAATAACCTAATCAGCTTTTTGTGCGTCTACTTTCAATAGTCGTAGAGTTGTTAGTATTACTACACAGGTTTTTACAGAATTGTTTACCGATTAGTCCTCCACTGTCCCACAATGCCGTACTTCTCAAACTAGTAAATTGCGCATGCGCCCTTGGTATGCCCTCTTTTGGATCCGCACCTCTTCTGCTGTAATGGTGGGTGAGATTTCAGCCCTGAATTTTTCAATCTCCATCTGATTAATCCTCGGTTATTACAAATGTCACATTAAAACGAAAGGCTTCGTAGTGTATATAACAGTTGGTTCTTTGAAGTTTAATGAATATTTTTGAAAATGTGTCTCATTAAGTGTGTCTTTGCAACGTCGTTTGCTAAGCAACTGCTAGCCAGTCATGGTGGCCATAGCTTTCAGTACTAAACGTTTTAGTCAACTACTGGCACTAACTAGCTAGCAAATGGGAGTGGAGTGTTCTCTCCATCAGCTTATGTGTATATTATTTGTAGAATGCAGGCCCTAGAGTAATGTCTGATACTTGTATTGTGGGTGTTATTGTACAGACAATTTACCGGTAGAAGCTAACATACTTGGTACCAATATCAACTTGTTTAACGCTGGCTTGTCAGTGGGAAACGTAATGTTAGCTTGGTTTGCTAGCTCTGGTCTGCCTGGCTTCACCCGCCACTCAGCTGTAACGTCAGAGTGATGACTGCTAGAGATTTGTAAGATAAGTAACCTTAGTTAAGTGACACATGAACATTTCCTTGTCAAAATTATTTTTCATTGTTTACTTGCGCGACGTATGACAGTCTGTTGACGCTTGCTGTAGCGAACTAGCTAGCATTGCAAGATGGGATGCATTACCTACTGATGCGGTTTTTGGCTATATTGCAAAGTCAGTAAAGCAAGCATTAGGCTAGATCAACTACAAGTGGACCAGTTGATGTGAGTTCAAGTGAAGGGTTATGTTGGGTTGGTGTGTCCTGTATTGACTGATCTCTGACCCATTGTGATCTTTACCTCCTCAGGCCAAGCGCACCAAGAAGGTGGGGATTGTGGGGAAGTATGGCACCCGTTACGGGGCCTCCCTCAGGAAGATGGTGAAAAAGATTGAAATCAGCCAACACGCCAAGTACACTTGCTCTTTCTGCGGAAAGGTGAGGGCAGCTGCCTGAAGCCACTCTGAAACAAATACACTTGTAGATGGATGCTCTCCAACTTTGGGTGCAGTTGTATCATGTACTCTGCTGTCCAGCTTTCTGTGTGTTTCTGATAGTCATGCATAGAATGAATAATATTCACTTAAAAAAATAAAAGGAATTCTGCTGATCATGACTGAATAGATCTGGTTTTCTTGCATTTACGTTTGAACAACTGTTTTGCAGACCAAGATGAAGAGGAGAGCTGTTGGCATCTGGCATTGTGGGTCCTGCATGAAGACTGTCGCTGGTGGTGCCTGGACATACAAGTAAGATGCATATTTTACTAGCATATTGATAATTGGTGTAGTGTGGTGTCAGTGTCCCCCTGCCAGTAGTAGAATAATGGAGACCTTAACAAAATTATTGACTGTACAGAGCATTGTGGTTAGAGCTGCATCCATGCTATGTGTACAACAACTGTATGTTGTGGTACAGTGCTTGTTATGGTTGTGTGTGTATAGGTAACAGGTGCTGTTGGATTATTGCCTCCGGCATGCACTAGTTTGCTTGCTGTCTTGACCATTTGTTTGAATTGTAGTTTGGATAAGCTGTCTGGAATTTATGCATTGACTATTGCATTTGGCTTAGTGATTAATGGACTAATGCCCATGTTGGATGCACTTGGATATTATGTTAATGGATTGCTTCGACTACTAAATGCATATTGGTTTTAAAGTTGGAGGGCTCTTGAGAAGGCGATTAAGAGCGAGACATTAGGATCCAGAATCTGCAGAGCTTTTAATGTTGTTGTTGTTATTATTAGCCTATTATACACACTTTGTATAGAACTGTGACAACTGACTGTAGTAATGATTCCACTAATTATTTAGAATCTGCTGCCGGTTTTGAATGGCCTTGATACTACAGTATAGATGTACTGTATATGGTAGAACGAAGCCATGAGGGTTTGGGGATGCCTCAGTTTTAAGTGGGAGCTCCTGAAATGACCCCATATCTACAAGCTGCTTCCTCAGTGTGCTGCTTGTGCCTCTGTGAGCTTTACTAGCTGATTTTTCTGTTTGTTTCATTGTAATGAACTAATTAACTAATTACTTTTCTGTGTTTCTCCCCAGCACAACGTCTGCCGTCACAGTGAAGTCTGCAATCAAGAGACTGAGGGAGATGAAGGACCAGTAAATTGGGACTCTTATGTGTTTTGTACAGATAAAAATCTCCACATCTCAGGACTCGGCAAACATGCTGTGGTTAAATCGAACATCCCACAATAAATTAGTCTTGAGCTGGATTTTTTGCCTCTGTTTGAATTTCTTGTGGTCTGTGTTTGTTGGAAGATCCAGAGCACTAGCGGGTCTCAAGCACTATCATCCTGCCTTTAGCATGACCTCACCTGAGGGATGTCTATATATGGATGTCAGATATGAGCCTCTGGATTAAAGTTGGCAAAACATGCTGTTCTTGGAAAGGCGTGCTGCTACTGCATGCAACAGGAGCTGGGGAACATCATTCTGTATCAATTGAGTGTGTTCTTGTTTGACAATTGTGGTGGTCTGTTTTGTACAATTTGTATCTTAACATGGCACACATCTTAACTTGGAACATAAAAAGATGCAACAGTGTGTGTGCATGTAGTTTAGCGATTTGCCATATTGAAATCTGCAAATATGATGCAGCATTCATCACTATCCCCATTTGTTACAAACAGTTAAATGGATTAAATATGTGACCACTGAAGGCACTCTTCTGGTAACAACACACTGGTGTGTAGCCTGGGCTTGCCCATACTTCCTGTGAGCTTTGATAGTCGCGAAAGCCAGGCTATTTTGGTGTGTTGTCCGAAGAGTGAATGAAGGAAGGCGTTTTTCCCAGGCAAAGAAGTGGGTTTTAGGGGAGGATGAATGGATGAAACACTTCAAGCCACGTTCACTTGGGTGTATGCTATCTATTTTGGAATAAGTGCGTCTTATTTTCTTAAAAAAATTGGGTTGGATATTTGTAAAGTGGAAGAAAATCTAATTTCTAATGGTACATGATTAGAATATTCTGCTGGTGCGCATGTCACGTCACGTGATCAGACGAAACCTTCCGCACTAGACCATCATGGCGGCCTCCAGTGTTTTCAAAGCTGGACTTTTCAATCATAAAGTTGCAATCGTGACAGGAGGGGGAACTGGTATTGGGAAAGCTATCACTTCTGAACTACTGCAGTTAGGTGAGTAACGTTATTCTGCCACTGCCCAATGTCGTCGGAGAGAAACTTGCTTTCTATTCATGTCATGAACTTTACCCCACTAAGAAACTGCATGCAAAGATATCGCCTTAGCCCGAGCCAAAAGTCTGCAAAAATAATGAAACTTGCAAATGTTACAGATTATGAAAGGTGAAATGAGTATCGCGTTCACGTCGGGTTACAAGGAACTCCCTGTGTGTATTTCGCTAGGCTGCAATGTGGTTATATCCTCACGCAAACTAGAGCGACTTCAAGCGGCGGCTCAGGAGCTGTCACAGAAGATCCCCTCATCCAGTCCAGCAAAAGTTACTCCGATAGAGTGCAACATCCGTGATGAGGAACAGGTTAGTCAGCTTACAAGGGTAAACCCTATTTCAAGTTCTTCCATGCCAGAAATGTTGTCTAACAAGGCTAATTGACTGTCAGTATAGCTCTGTTTTAAGATGTTGCTGTCTTTGCTGGCAGGTTAAAAACATGATGGCTTCAGTCCTGAAGCTACACGGAAAGATTGATTTCTTGGTAAATAATGGCGGTGGACAGTTTTCCAGCCCTGTTGCCAATATTACTACTAAAGGCTGGAAGGCTGTGATTGACACCAATCTCAATGGGACATTCCTTTGCTGTAAAGAAGGTAAGTTGCAGAAGATCTTCTTGGATGCATGGGGAAGAAGGGTAAAATGAGCCATGGGTGAGACACCCCTTTTTTTTTCTTGGAAACCATAAACAAATTTAATCATGTGATGGAACTTGTAGATAGAATGAACATTTTTTTCTCAGTCTGTGAAAAAAGCAAGCCTACATGGCAAATGTGGTAAAAAAAAAAAAAAAAAAAAAAAAAGTGTAAAAATGTGACTTTGCACTCTGGGTGATTTCGCTAAGGTGATTTAGCGAAAACCTGAATAGAATAATATTCCGATATATTATATCTCAATTAGTGATCTTACAAGCCATTATTTTGGCTAAACAAAATCATGACTGTAACTCTTCCAAAACGGTGGTAGTGGGGTAACTTAAGATGAGCCCTATTCAATTGCCCTATGTCCATAAAACAACTAACGATAATATGTGCAAATGAACAGAGTTGCTCCAAACCAGCAGAATGGCGGAAAAGTGGCTCATCTTACCCCTCTCTCCCCTACACAACAACTATTTTCATTTTTGTCTTCATCACTAGTGGTCTATTATGATTGTCATGCAGTGCTATTCAGATTTCACAAATGGGCTACAAGGAGTGCAGAGAAAATTACTCATGGTGCTACCTGAATCTGCACCCATTTGAACATTTAGAAGTTAATCATGGTAATCATTGTCCATTTCATACATTGAAAAAATATACTGTATATTTCATGGCCAATCAAAGACTTGAAAGCCAAACTCAGTAGGTATCCTGACTTTGACAATGAATTCTGGGTTGAAAACACAACCAATGGGATGGGAATATGAAAGAACTTTCAAAACAGAATGCATTGTTGGCTGCAGTCAGGTGCTGTCTTGACAAAATCAGGTAATGACAAATGTGTGTGCTATTTGTGTTTCTTGCAATGCAGATGGTATTGTAGTAACAGAAAAAAACACTATTGGTTTACACTATACTGTATTCCTTCATTCATAGCCTACAGTGCTTGGATGAAGGATCACGGTGGAGTAATTGTTAACATTATTGCTGACATGTGGAAAGGCTTTCCTGGAATGGCGTAAGTAATAGGAAATGCTCCTATGCATTGAGATCTAAAGGCCAGTTCAAACCAAAGATCTGCAACAAGACGACCTGCAACCTTCTAAAAACCAGCAACTTGCTGCAACGTTCTAGAACGCCGCAACTGTGATTTGACATGTTGAATCTTTTTCGACGGCTTGGAACTGCTTGCAGCTCCTTGCAACTTTTGATTCACACCACCGCAACTCCTCTCTGCAACCGTCTAGGACAGTTGCGAATCTTTGGTTTGATCTGGCCTAAAGACAACATGGATGAATGTCCTATACATTCACACAAGATAATACACACAGGATAATGAAACCTAATTTTGAATGACATTGTGGTTTTGCTAAGTTTACATTTAAATTGCCTGCACTGCCATCCTCTCATTTTCATGCAATTTTTGCACTTGCCCAAAGACACACAGGAGCAGCACGAGCAGCAGTGGATAACCTGACCAAAAGCCTGGCCATAGAGTGGGCTGCCAATGGGATCAGAGTCAACTCTGTGGCTCCGGTAAGGCAGTTGGGTAATGTGAACTGATTCCAATTCACTGATGCCAATAATATTGATATTTTCTCCAGATCATCATGGTACATCTTTTTAAGTGGGACTTATGATAATAGTTTTATTCTTTTAATGCATGGCTCTTTATAGGTATAGAATGTTTTATACTGTCATCAATTTGGATTATAGTCATGTAAACTAATCATGCTAGACAGTAATGCTATTCTGCATCCAGAATTATGGCCAACTTTATGATGGGGTCAAATATTGGACCAATAAATGAGCCCGAAAGATATCATTTTTGTTTCCAGTAGACTCTCACACATTTGCTAGTTCTCTCAGGTTGTCAAGAAACTAAAAAAAATCTATGTTAAGAATGTATTCTTTAGCTTGCCTGACCTGAGTCTTTTTTGGGGACAAACACAGGGGACCATTATTTCTAAAACAGCAGTGGAAAACTACAAAGACCTTGGGCCAGCACTGTTCAGAATGTCCATACCTTTCAGCCCTGCCAAAAGATTAGGAGTCCCAGAGGAGGTGAGTGCTATTCAGCTCACGATCATTAGTATACAACAAAACTAAACCATACAAAAACCAAATTCAAAATTTGCTCTGGGGATCAGCCCATTGCAGGTGTAACCGAGGTCATCTGCGCTAGTTCAGCCCTGCACACGCCCGGACTCGAACCCGCGACCTCACAACAACACAGCAACTTGGATCGGGAGGCGAACGCCCTAGCCACTCGACTGAAAAGCCCAGGCTCTCAGTCAAGCGACTGAGGGCGTTCTTGAAGCGTCGGGAGTGAAGGTTTACTAACGTTCCACACGCCGAGCTATGCTAGCTGGCATCCGTTACACAGGCCATTTCTGAATCATAGAAACCCCTGGAACAAGTTACAACCATCTGTCCACCATGGGGCAGGCTTGAAGGCATCTTCGTTACTGTCTGTGGTTGAACTATCGAATTTGTATTATCACAAATTGAGTAATAACTGCTTTTAAACTATAATTTACATGAAAGATGTGTTTGCTGCACTTCTGAAGAATTTTGGTTTGAGCTTCAGTTGAACTTTAAATTTCATTCTGGTTACACTCTTGGAAACAGGAAGGGATCGCCAAACCACTCTCAATCTTAAAAAAAAAAAATAGTATGGTAAATCATCAAAGCCACAGGAGTAAAATTGTCAATGATAGTTTTATGGTGCTTCCATTGTGAATTTAATATTGCCTTTTTGTCCAGATTTCACCAGCTGTGTGCTTCCTTCTATCCCCGGCTGCCTCGTACATTTCAGGGGAGACCCTGAAAGTCGACGCTGGACAAAGTCTTTATCATTCCATGTGGGAAATTCCAGGTGAGGGCACTTCACGAGGGAGGATTTTAGGACACTACATACTGTATGGGTAAATTGCTTATAGATATGCAGTGTTGTTGTAATGTTCCCTGTGTATGTCTTTTCCATCTCAAAATTACTGGTTCATGTAAGTTTTTTTTTTTTTTTTTTTTTTTTTTTTTAATGTGGCGTTGTGCATGCCACGTAATCAAGACGTTCTGTTAGCACTGTACCAGCACTGTTGTGTAAGGATGTTTTTTTTCCCTCCCCTCTGCGCCCTGGTTTCACTCTGGTCTCTGCTACTTTCTGTCCAGACCACAGTTCTTGGCCTGAGGCCCCTGAGGGCGAAAACACAGACACCCTGAGAGAGATTATGGGTCCCAAATCCAAACTTTGACCAGACACATAAGGACTCCAGGAAGCTTGGCCCAGATTACCCAGGCAGGAAAAAAATGGGAACAGTGCCTTGATCTCAATGAACTTATCATATAATACACACTGTCATTTGGATACCACAAATGTGCCTCTCACAGATGTATTGCATACATACATTAATCTGAACAAGAGACTGATGAGGGAATTCAGATTTCTTGCCAATGGAAACCAATTGCAAGGTAATCTTGCTGGGAGATGAGATTTTGAGGCATGAGTTTATGCTCTCATCTCAATACAATCTGTATGTAATTTTGAGTGTAAATATTATAGTAATTATAACAATAATGGTAATTGCCATGTTTGCTCCAGGGTAAATATGAATGTGTGAACATAACTGGGTGAATCACTGATGTGAAGTACTATATTCAAGGGGCAAAGTGTAGTGTTTTAAACTTTTATGACCCTGCTCATATTAAATAATAATACATTATTGATATGGTCTTGGGCTGCAGATTTTGTCACCCGCGAGGCAATATGAATCATTGATTCTACACTCTTTGGTGACGTGCATTGTATGTGCAGTGCGTTGAAAAATAGGAGACCTCTGCCGATCGCTAGTTACTAGGCAGAACCGGAGAAGCGCACGGTTTTGTGCGTCGAGAGGTTTTTTGACGGCGCGTCAGCATATTCCTCCCATTGGACAAGTCAGTTAGCCGAAGGGGCGGAGGGAACGATCCGACTCTAGATGGGCATTGTTCGGTTACTAGTCTCGGCATGCACGTGTGAAGATGTTTTCAGTTATGTCTGGAGACATTTGACCAAGGATTCGCTGGAAATAGGTCAACACATTTAAAGCGGCGATTTTTATTTCAGGTAAGCATTTTTGCTTCGACGCTCTAAAGTGCAACAGCGTTCCCAAACTACAGATTTTTTTCTATCTAAACTGAGATTATAATACACCACAAAGCAGGTGCAATGACTAATGCGCCAAACTGGGATACGGTGTGGCTCCAGTAGCTATTTCTATACCTGGATCGATGTAAACGCATGATGCACACATGAACTTATCAGTTTCGCGTACCTGAAATCTTTCTCTTCGTTCCATTCCCTTGAGACAGCACTGGTATTGCTGTGATATTCTGAAAGGAGGGGCTTACGCGCGCCCTAGCTCCCGAAAACAGGAATCACTGGGGTGGGGTGTGACCCACTAGGTCGGCATGGAGCAGGAGGAGAGCCATGCGGAGGGAAACCCTGTGACCCCTCAGACGAGGTCGTCAATAGAAGAGGAGGGCACAGCGACACGGAGGAAGAGGAGGAAGAAGAAGGAGCAAATGGAGTCCATCATCGTGTACCGCTCTGAGCTACAGGAGCAGCATGAGGATGGAGCCGAAGGGGACTCGGGGGAAGGGGGCAATGTCACTAGCGACATCGCTGAGGAAGGTTTGTTGAATACTCCACATTGTGCTTCCGTTGACCTCTTATCTACTATTGCAGGTTTCCCGTGGGGGAAGCATCTGGAAGCATTGCATGTATATCCTGTGTAATGGAAAACTGTGTGCAGCCTGCATTTCAAAAAAAAAAAAAAAAAGAAAGAAAACAACAGCATGTGTTATTCAGTTTGTGTGTCAGGAATGTTTTAAAAAAAAAAAGTTTCTTGTTAGAATAAGATAGTAGTTATCTATTGTCATAGATTCAACTATGTAACTCTACAGTGTTTATTCCTAGATCTTTGCATGCAAACTCGTGTGTCTAAAGACTTGAGTCATCCCATGCATGTGCATATCAATCTTGGATCTGAGCCAAACACCACTATACTTGGCCAACTTATTTCTGAATGACAGTCCCTGACGGTTTCAGGGTCAGTGCAGTCTGCATTTATTCACGGAAGCCACCAAGTTCAATACGCTAGGCCCTTGCGTTCTACTTTTGTGTGGTTTGTTTGTACTCAAAACGCTATCCTGAGATCACTA
>JASCQY010000078.1:4941541-4958453 GCA_030264315.1 Sardinella tawilis | reverse complement strand
GCATTGCTTTGCATGCACTGTAATAAGAAGTAATCGGATTACAATACAGTGCATTGCTTTGCATGCACTGTAATTAAATTGCTGAGAGCGTCGACTATCATGTCCGCCCTTCCACTGGAATATCAGGGGAGTCCCCGACCGGAGGTGGCGGTTTTGTACGGACTACTGGCCTAGGTTTCATTCTTACGTAGCGGTAACATATGAAGATACCAAGGCTGCCTACCAGTCTAATCACCAAAGCTCACATTGGATGTTGTAAACATTCCAAACAGTCCGACGTCAGTTAAGTAGATAAGACTTCAGTTCCGTATCTTGGCAACTTTCACTTTCGGTCATGGATCAGAAACTTCTCACGATATTTCTATTGCTGTCCTTGGGTAAGTTAAATATGCATATTAACATTTTCAATGTAGGCCTACTTTTGTAAAACTATAATCGTTTTCTTAATTTGTAGCCTGTCAACTACAAAGGAGACGCATGCATTGGCTGGACAAAGAGGCTTTTTTTGTTAAGACGCGCTGAGGGCTTTCTTGTCAAATGGTCAGATCTTCTAAGTAAATATTGAGCAAACTTCACTTGCATAACGTTAAGCATTTCTGGGCCAGTGGTAGGCTCACCTTTTGGCAAAATAGCCTATAGCCTACAAAGTTGATAACATAAAGAAGCCTAAATAAAGTGCTACAGTTGATCGGGAAAATGGAAAAACAAACGCTTGTGGAATTTTACGGGGAATTTTGTGCATGTTAAATAGAAAATGGCTTGTTTGCTGAATGCTTATGAAATATTATCGGACATTTTGGGCATTCGTTTTAAGGAGACAGAAAATGGCTTGTTTGCTGGACGGAAATGTCTTTAGACCAAATATCTGTTTAATCGCAGGCATACTCATGCATCATACAGTATTTGAGTCTTTGTGTATTCCCTATGTATGCTTTTACTTTCATTTTCTCCATAGCAGTCTGGCGCAGTCTCATGATGATGTCTCTACCTCCCTCACGACCAGCCTCTAAAATGATGAAGGGGGAAACTACAACCATTTAATGCAGGACCCAGGACCATCTAGTGGAGGACCCAAAAACATATGCGTTATGGAAGATGGACTGACTGTCATTGTAAACCACATGGCTGACTCGCTGTCCACGGATGAAATGCGGACACTACATTTCCTCTGTTCAGACCTGATATCTGAGGGGTGTATGGCAGGGGATGATCTAAGAGGGGTCATTTTCTCGCTGGCCCAAGACACCGGGAACAGTCAGTCTACTCGAATGATATTAATGGAGCTCATGTTTCACTTGAAGCGCTTTGATATTCTGAAGAAAATTTTGGGGACAAGCCGACAAGAGGTTGAAAGCATGCTTAAGACCAGGCAGTTTTTGTCTGGATACAGGTAATTTAACTGTCCATATAGGACTAGTTCTTGTTGTCTTGTTTTTACACATTCAGAATTTGTTTCTCAGCAGACTGTTTTTTTTTTCCGCCCAGGGTGCTTATGGCTGGCCTGAGTGAGGATCTGGCATGTGATGACCTCCACTCTTTGGTCTTCCTCCTTAGTGGCAAACTGCCCCGTGGAAAGCTGGACAAAACTTCGGTAAGGGGAATGGATAAAGGTGATAGTTGTTTTTGGCTTAGGGATCATCCTGACTACTGATTTCCTCTATGAATCGAGACAGTTTTTGAATTTAAAAAGTTTTTTTTTTTTTTTATCTGGTGTGTTATCATTAAATACATCGAGCTAGATCATACAATAACGGTTCTGGACTTTATTTATGAATCATTCTGTATTTGTACTTTTGACTTTGAAATAAAAAATAAAAAGATTAGTTACATACAGTATGTCATAAGGCTACCTCTCAGCAGACCATTTCACTACAGAGTTTTCTGGATCTTGTGGATGAACTGGAGAAACTAGATGAAGTCTCTCCAGAAAACTTGGACCTCATTGAGCAGAGCTTTCTGAATATTCATCGGATCGACCTTGCAAAGAAGATACAGAAGTTTCAGGGAAAAGGTACAAACTGTGAAAGCATCTGCCATGCTTTACAGTGCACAGTCACAGCACCATTTTCTTAATAAATGCAAACAGCTCCATAGCACAGCAGCTCCATAACTCATAATACTCCATAACTGAAACTACTGTATTTTATAGCTTGGCTAATATCAGACTGTTTCAGATCTCAAAATGAGAATGCAGTTGACTCAGATTCACGTCTATATCACTGAACACTCTTGTCATCAGCAAAGTCATTGGTTGTGTTTTGCAGCACTAGCAAGTGCGAAAATGGAATGTGATTAGAAATGTGATTGTGACTGGTTTCTGGGGTTTTGGTGGTTCAGGAATCAACTTCAATGGAAGGGTCTCCAGATGGACCTACCGTTTCAGATTTGCAAACAGGTTCTGTGGGATCACCCAGGTTAAGTGTTTTAAAGTCAAACCCAATGAACCTGCGTTTGGTCACTTGTGTTTGAAGAGGCTGCAGTGCATATAATCACATACAGTAATAATATGCAGAGGCATTCCTGCCCAAGATGCATGCAAGAGGAAATAATCCTATAAGGAAGCAATGACAGCTGCAGTATTTGATTGCACAATACACAGACATTCCTTGGCATATTTCCATGGAATATTTTTAATCTTATGTTTCTCCTTCCCTTTTGGAACATATTTTACTCTTTTTCTTACTTTGATGTCTTTCACCTTTTTCTTTACACATTTCACTTTCTTCTCCCCCTCAGGAAGTACGAGGAAATATGGAAAGAATTCAGAGGTATATTGAAAACATTAAACTAATAAGCTTTGCTGTGATGCAACTCCTACTACAGTAGTCTACTCAATCCTCCCCTCTAGTGAGAGGAGAAATCTGGTGTGAATCAATATTGTGCTTCAAGGTCACTGAGTGTTGTCAGTAGGAAAAAGAACAAGAAGATTTAGTACAACATAGACAGCCCTAATAGTGAACTGGCCATCAACAGTAATCGAATGGGCGATAGAAAGTCTTTCAGTTAAATTTGCCTCTGCCCCATTCAGTTAGTGTTAGCTGTCGGTTTGTTATTTTGTTGATGTTGTATCACAATTTTTTAGCTACATTTTTATGTTATATCATTTTTAATCAGTGTCCTCAAACAAATGTTTATGGACTGATTCAGACCAAATTTTTTCTTTAACTAAGAACCTTATTAATTCTGCCTCAAACACAGAGAGGAGTAAGTTCCCCGACTTCCCCCACAAGTCCTCTACCTCAGTCATCTGTTTGTCCCATTATGCCAGCTAGTCAGCCATCTTTAGGTAAGTGTTCATTCCGTGTGCGTCAGCAGACATGCAGTAGAATGATTAAGTGTATTGCAGTAGCCTATATGGAGTCTTAATTATTGCTTATGCTGTTCTGAGAGTCATGTACTCTTCCCTTGTTGGTATCAAAAGGGTTGAGGCCACCTGTGCCTGAAACAAGAGGGCCACATCAGCAGGTGAAGTACAAACAGTCTCCTTTTTGTGTATGGAATGCTCTTAGTGTGTCAAGCATTTGAAAAACATCAACTAATCTGTTGTTGTCGCTCTTTTTTTCTCTGTGTGGACTAGGCCTCAGAGGAATATGTCATGGAGACTGTTCCCCGTGGTGTGTGCATAATCATCGACTGTGTAGGTTGTGATGGAGGTGAGTGCTTGTGCTCTCTCTCTCTCTCTCTCTCTCTCTCTCTCTCTCTCTCTCTTTGTGTGTGTGTATGCATGTGCACAATTTTAGAATTCTGCCTCACAAGCATATCTGCATAAGTGTACAGAAAAGCAATTGTGCTCTGGTAAATGATTTTTCTGTTCTCAGCGTTCTGCAACATTCCCCCCATTCAAAACATCATTCTCCTCTGCGTTCCAGACACTATTTGCCTTGTCCCGCTTGAATCACTCGGGAAGAGCCAAAAAGAAGTCTGGGCTTTAAGCCAGAATGCTTCAAACTAGTATATCTCTGTCAGCATCTGGGGTGACATTGACTGTAATGTAATATGATTACTGTAGCTCTCTCTATGACTGTCTCCCACAGATTTGCTGAAGAAAACCTTTGAGGGCTTGGGGTTCCGGGTGATCCTGCATACGTTGCTGCGTTTGGAGGAAACCCACAGTGTACTGAGGCAGCTGTCCCAAAGTCAAGACCTGCAGGGGTCTTCAGCATTTGTCTGCTGCCTCCTCAGTCGAGGCTCGGAGACGAGCATCCTGGCCACAGACTCCCACGGCACCGGGCTCAGGCTGGACACCATACGGCAGCTCTTTGAATCCCAAAACTGCATGCAGTTGATAGGGAAGCCCAAATTATTCTTTGTCCAGATTTATGAAGTCCCGGACTGGGAGGCCTCCATGTGCACTCCCGAGGTGGACGAGTGTCTGGAGACAGACGGAGGGGGTTCATCTTTACGCTGGCAAACAGATGCCATGAAAACGATTCCGGTCAGCGCAGACGTGTTGACCTGCTTGTGTCTGACCGATGCCCAGGTGTTGGAGAGGACGGGGCACAAATCAAAATACTGGCAGGTCATAAGTACAAACCTGCTTAAAATCCGTGGCAGGTAGGGGTCAAAACATTGTCCCAAGTTAGCTGAGGGCTTGTTATTTTAATAATGAGAGAGCATTACCAAATACCAAATTATTTGGTATTTGCTTAATTATTAAACTGTAGTAATACTATTGAGGGATATATTTGAAACAAACATGGGAACGCCAAGTGTGTTGAAATCCATGATATTAACCAATTCAGTTCTCAAATTATTATTTTAAGAAAAGAAGCCCTCTTTAAATGACTGAAATATTACACAAGTAATTGATAAAGTTGTGTTGATAAGCACCAGTACACCGAATGGACCTACAGCAACTCCATAACCTTTGTCACAGGATCCTGACCACTATATTTCCACCTCATAACTCCTAATGTTCTATAAGTCAGTAGTGTTGTAATTCTGAAGGACAGAGGTCAGTGTTTGTGTTGATTATGGGCCTTTTGGGAGTTGTAGGCTAATCTTTAAGGTCAGCCCTCTGTCATGATGACAGATGCTAGGGTGATGGAAGTAATGAGCTCTAGTGTTAATCTCTTTGCCATGCCTTGTGTTACAGGAGAATATCACTGGTCCACGCACTCACAGAGGTGAACAGAGTGGTGCTTCAGCACAGCATGGAAAGTACCACTGAAAGCTACAAAATCAACCTGAGTCACACTTTGAGAAAGACTCTTTACCTGTAACACTCCGAATGTGAAGGACTGGAGTTCCTGAAGGAAACAGAAAGTAGGGCTTTGTGGACAAGAAAGAACAGGTGGAAGGCATTAATGGGAGAAGAGGGATGAAGGAAAAATAAAAAAAGTGAAGAAGGTCTTGATATTCAAAAACGCACAGAAGAATTTCAATCATAATGAAGTGTCACCAGAAATGTCTATAAGCTACATCCAAACCCATCCCTTTATTCTCACTACTGATACATACATACATTTTCATACACAGTGAAGTAAAGCAGTTTCTTTTTCAACAGATATTGTTAATTTAATTTTTTGTATTTTGTATTGTTTGTCTAAATTATAGGCAGCTTATTAAACAATTATCACTTCATGCATAGCAAAACGGTGACTTACTGTACGACTTGGAAACACTATGAAACCTTTGTTGCATTAAAGAATGCTCATTGATTGCATGGATATCTGACATTGAAAAGCGTCTTTTATGTCGACTATTGCTGAATATTTTCCTCTGAAGTGTCGTAGGCTACTCCAGTGTTGTTTCTTTTGGACGACAGCTTTTCATATGTTTGGCGATAGTGTCGCAGAGCGAGGGATGGGCTATCTTAAACCGCATATTCTTCAGAGCACCGTAACCAAATATAGATCAACCTGTAGGCGCGACGACGTTCCAACGCCCAAGCACTCTGCTCTGTCATGTTAAAAGGGGACAACTTTACGGCTGTTTTCGACGTCGACTTTAGCTGGATCTGCGAATGCCACCTGTCTTTTAACCCTGCGACGTCCTGTGTGCAGCGCAACAAGACACAAGCTTTCTTACGCACGGTAACTCACGTCTGACTTGTTGCTGCATTCCATCCTGCGCCTAATTTAGACTGCCACTCTAGTCTGTATCCGAGAAACGGACATGGTTATAGAGTAGGCTCGGCTGCGTCAACAGGGAACAGGATTTCCACGGGACGCGTTCCCAGCATGGAAATGGTCAAACAGGTAAGAGACCCCCGTGTTATGCGTAGTGGCTATTTGGATCCGTGGGTACGTAAAGTAGGCCTAACCATGTTGTTATAATAAGTGGGGTGCGAAATCACAGCCTTTCTGTGTAACTTAACCTTGCATTAGACTAGTATGGTCTAAAGGGTTGTTGTGTAGGCTACCAGCTGATCCAAAAGTACGTAAAGACGAGTGTGTGTAGACCAGAGATGAGGTCAAGTTGTTGGTCTGATTATAATGTCTCCCGTGGCAGGCAGCATCACAAGATGAACCTCCCAAGTGCGACAGAGGTAACCATGTCACGCAGTAACATTGAAAAGTCCAGATTAAAACGATATTTGAAATCTCTAGATGTGCAATCGATAGTTCTGAAAAGTTAGAATGTGAACCTTTTTTTGTTCTGGATGTCACTGTTATACAGTCTGATTTGCTTTAAGCTCTCAATTTTCCTACATTCTTCCCAGCTGTTGATACTGATGCAGAGGTGTATATGAACTTTATGAAAAAGCACTGTTGCTATGATGCCATGCCAACAAGCTGCAAACTAGTCATATTTGACACCACACTACAGGTGAGGATTGCATTTCTCTAGCTGCCATCGCCTCATTTATACTGCTAGACACTGTAGTCTAAACTACTCTTATTCTTACTTTGCCGTATCATCTGCATTACACAGCGTGAGTACGCCACCTTTTTAGGATCAATGTTGTATGTTCTCTATAGCCTGTGTTTTTTATTATTACTGTTTCAAATAGGCTATTGTTCTAGTCATGCATTTCACAAAGTGAAACATGACAGAAAAAGTTTTACCTCTGTAAATTGCTTCATAGTCATGTTGTGGAATATGAATGTAATTCCTGACATGCCTGACAGGAATGCATAAGTGAATTGCACAGTGTGATGACTCTAGGCTGATAATAATAATAATAATAATACAAATGCAATTTGAATATTACAGGTCAAGAAGGCCTTCTTTGCTTTAGTGGCAAATGGCCTAAGGGCTGCTCCCCTTTGGGACAACAAGTTGCAAAGATTTGTGGGTAGGTGAAATGTCTCTTGATTGTTCACCAGTCGTAAAAACCTGTCAAAATTGTGTGTGACGTGCCTGCCCCGGTATCTCTGGCCTCATCCCTAGTTTCTCTCTGTCTTGGCAGGTATGCTCACCATCACAGACTTTATCAATATTCTTCATCGCTACTACAAATCTCCCATGGTAGGTATGCAGCCTATGCTTCCATGAATAGTGACACATGTAAAACTATTACAAATAGGGGCATAAATACTTTTACTTTTTAGATTGAGTGGGAATCACTATTTTACAGGCTTGCATAATACATTTGGCAGCGCTGGCTGTACCAAGCACATCTTGGTCCTGTCAACCTCTCTCTGTCTTGCAGGTTCAGATCTATGAGCTGGAAGAACACAAGATTGAGACTTGGAGAGGTGATTCATCTCAAAGTAAATAGACCGGAGAACGAAAGGGCCTTTTTTCACATTAACTTACTTACTGCATGATACCGAGATCTATATGATTTCACCCATGCATTTCTTTTGCCACATGTGACTGGCATGTGAATGGCTTTTTTTAAAGAATGTAAGGAATATGGAGTAATGCGTAACAACCAGTAACATCAGTTTATCATTTGAGCTGCCATTGCTTTGTGTCCGCTATCCTTGCAGCATGTTGCACATCATACTTCATGTTCATGCCTTTCGCATTCTGTACACCATGTAAGAGTATAATTACTGGGATTGTTCTTATGCTAAGTATGACCCCGTCTTGGTCAATATTTATGCCAAGTTATGCCAAGAGTAGCTTTGGTGGGAGAATTCCCAAAATGTCCTCCTAGTGTTTCAGTGTGTAATATTTTTGTCTTCTCATCAGATGTCTATCTACAGTGCTGCAACCGTTGTCTGATCAGTATCACGCCTGAAGCCAGGTACTAAGTGGCAAAGCCGCACAAGTCCATTGAGTGACTTTGTGTGTCTTTGGCATTGAGTAGCATAAAACAACATGTTTATTGACAGACTTAGTCTAACAGTAGTTACTTCTGTCAGGACTACTTTAGTCAAAGAATAACAGACCATGAATACAATCATTTATCTTTGGTATGGCTCTATTCTGGGGAACTCCCTGCCTGTCCATGCACAAACATAGAAAGCCGGAGGCAGGCAAGGAGAGACCCCCCCACCCCCATGGGCTACAGAACAGAGCAGCCTTCAACGACAGTAACATGACATGATATGTTGGACATAGTATGAAAGGAGGAGGAGTTGGAGTAGGTTGGCTTGCAGGGAAAGAAGCATGGGAAGTTATGGTGATGCGTCTTTAAATATGGCGCCCTAGGTTATAGCGAATTAGAAAATAGTATGCATAGCAGGGAATCAGCTGAGCATCAGGTAATTGAGTTCAGCTGACAGAGTCGTAAGTTTGACTCCGCAGCCTGCCAGAACATTGGCAACCACGTTTTTTTTTCCCCAAAGCTAAAAACACATTATAAACAAAAACACTTGAGTAGAATATTATTTCAACATTTTAGTCAAACAAGAAATGAAGCAGTAGACACTAAACTGTTGAAGTGCTCACTCTCATACGATATGTAACATTATGTATATTTGTTCATTGATTCTTAGAGCTGACATCAGACTGTGGACTGTCGTTAACTGTGCTGTGGCTGGCATCGTAGCGCCCTAATGGTCAATCTTACTCCCTCTTCTTCTAGTCTCTTCGATGCCATCTACTCCCTGCTGAAGCACAAGATCCACAGACTACCTGTCATTGACCCGAAGTCAGGGAATGTGCTACACATTCTGACACACAAACGCATCCTCAAATTCCTTCACATATTTGTAAGAGCCATATTTAACATTTCCTACAGTAGATTGGATCACAGTCACATATTTATGCTAATTTGATTGTTGATGGATGATTTTATTTTCCTGTCACATAGGGAGCCATGATACCAAAGCCCCGGTTCTTGCAGAAAACCATAGACGAGGTTGGAATCGGGACTTTCAAAGAGATTGCCACTGTCCAGGAGACAGCTACAATATATGACGCCTTGTCTGTTTTCGTGGAAAGGAGAGTTTCTGCTCTGCCGGTTGTTGACAAAAAAGGTGTGCTTAAAACCTGACCTGCTATCTGGGCCACTGAACCTATCATATGAATATGGCACATGGCCAGAGTTATTTATGTTAACCCTGTTCCATATAGAACAACCACATGTGGTTCAGAAGCATACATTTAGAGTACTATATGATCTCTGAAAACAGTTTAGGCGAAGTTTGAAAAATTCCCAGAGATGATAACAAAACTGTTTTGATAAACAGAAGTACTGTGTGTCTATGTTTAGGGAAGGTGGTGGCTCTGTACTCCAGGTTTGACGTGATTGTAAGTACAAGAAAAGTGGAGATTTTGTGTTTCATGCATATTTGCCAAATCATTTTAGGGCTATGTTATTTGCACATACCGTTATGTTGTAATTGTAATTGGATTGGATTGTAATTTGATGCTCCTTTAAAATCTAGGGAGTAATTTATCTGTTGTAAAATAAAAGAAAGTAGTGATATTTTCTGCCCTCAGAAATGGTGCCTGTTCTGCCTCATATTGGCCTGTCTTGGTTTGTAATCGAGAGCAATTAATATAATATTGTTTCCATATTTACTGTTGTAAGATTTTGTTCAGTCTGTTAGGATTTTCCTCTGCTCTGCTTTGACATAGAATCTTGCAGCCCAGAAGACTTACAACAACCTCAACATGACCATGAAGGAGGCTGTTCGTAGGCGGACATGTTTTGTAGAAGGGGTCATCAAGTGCTATGGCCACGAGACCCTGGAGACGATCATCGATAGAATTGTCAGAGCAGAGGTCAGCAATGCCAGAACAAGTTTTCTTTATCTGACCCTTATTTTCATCTCACAGGGTGATAAGAACTTGTTTTCTGACTGCAGGTACGACAGAAACCTACCACTCTAATCTCTCTGTCTGTTAAGCTACAGTGTGTGTGTGTCTGTCTGTCTGTCTGTCTCTTTTTCTGTAGGTGCATCGTTTGGTGTTGGTGGACAGGGAGGATGTGGTGAGGGGCATAATCTCTCTCTCTGACCTGCTCCAGGCCATGATCTTAACCCCAGCAGGTATTGATGCTCTTTGCCCGTAACCTCATGGTTGGAAATGCTCGCGTTTCATCCTCCACCTAACCGCCCCTCCCCTCTCCCAGGTAGGAGTCCCCGCCCCTTTAGTCCTGTCTCCCTCTCCCCTTCTTAGCAACTTTTTCCAGTCTTTGGCATGTGGCCTTAAACTGGAGGCCACTTGTATCTCAGTTGCCATTTCCCCGTTTCTCTGTTTTTTTTGCCCTTCTGTGTATTTTATTTGCAGATCCCTGTTTTGTTTATTGTGCAAATAGGCCTAGTTGCTGGCTTTGTGATGGCTCAAGTTCAACATATAAAATAATTTCATGAAAGGGTATTTAGACTGTAAGAAGAGTTTCATGGCAGAGTTGCATGGCAAAAGTCGAGTCTGAAGATCACTGTAGTTAAACAAAAGCTATATCCTTATATCCTTGGCTTTCTCCAGGTCTTGACTTGTATGGGATTCATTGTGTTCACAGCTGGTTGGTTGACAGTTGGTACAGGGATGAAGACATGTTTATGTTGCAAGGATTACAGAAACTCAAACAGCAGCAACGGTTCCTTGTCTCAAACACTGAATTAGATTTATTATAAGCCGCAGTGACCTACAAAATCTGCCAAGGCTCCCACAGTCATTTTTTTTTCCCAACGGAGAAAAAGTAAACACACTTACAGAACATTGGCCATGATGTTTTTCTCTAATGTCATCCGACTTTTTTTGTTTATCCGTTTTTTGAAGCGGGACTTTCCAGTTAAGGTTGTGCTGCATGACTAGAAAAGGGTGGGGGATTTGCCTAGTAGCATGGTCATCTCGAATTACTGAAACATCTGAGCTACTCACTCTACTCATTCTTTGTCACACTATCTTAACATTTGAATCATTCATTTTTAATTGTGAATTGGAGTCACTCATTCATTTATTCACTCATTCATTGACTCTGGTTTATATCTTTAGAGATTGCCTGCAAGTAAGACACATCTTTTGAACGTCTCCATGATTGATGGAGGAAGATGCGAAGATTCAAGAGGCTGACTGCTACTCATTCTTTTAAAAATATTTTTTACTGTGTCCTTTTGTTTGTTCATGTTCTTTATTACAGAAGGAAGACCCAATAACAAGTCATCTGTCAAGATCTATAAGACAAGACAAGGCAGTGGAATTACTTCAAATTAATTTCATAGTTGAAAGTAATTAATCATACTTGCCTAATTGAATGTGTCTGGATTAATCAAAATTACTTATTACTCTGGTTTGCTTTGCATATTGTTGTGCCACTACATTATTGTGTTTTTATAATAAATATTTTTTTCTAAAAGATTTCGTCAGCCTGTTTTCTGTTTGTGGAATAAGACAGCCTACTCGCTGTAACTGAATCCCTTTGAGGAATGCTTGATGGTCCCTCTTTGTCCAGAAGAGGTCACTAAAATTCCTGTAAGAACAGTTCTTGCAGCAGTAAACAAGAGACACGTGACTTCGTGAGCCTGTAATATCGCTTCTTGCATTTTTTCTAATCCATGACGGTCTTTGACGGATCCACCTTACCATACCCCGTGATCTGCACAACAACATAACAAAGTGGGGAAAAGATGGCGAGCGGGGAGGAGGCCAGACGCCCCTCCGTTTCCTCCTCTTCGGTCGGCCTAGAGGCCTTGTTCCCAGGCGGGGGATCTGACCAAACCTGCGGAGATGGGAACCCGGAGCTAGTGCGACTTCGCGATCGACTCCAGGGTTGGCTGTCGCAGTATGAGCCCGTAGTGTTGTGGGTGCAGAGGCTACTCGTTTGGGAGAGGCCCTTGTACAGCATCATTGCTGCTCTGACGCTTAATACCTTATTCTGGTAAGAACCTAAAAGACAGATAAAAATATCAGAATTATTAATATCTTTATTATTACTTAGATGGAGAAAGTTGTACAACATGTGCCCATTAATCTGTGACAGTGTGCGAACGATAATCCCTGTAATTTACCGAGAAGCTAATTATTGTTAGCTTGCCAAATAGCTAGCTGCCTCCCAGTGTGAGCTCATCTGTTTCTTGAGCTACCGATTGCTAGCAAGCTTGAGAACGATATTTTAGCAAACCAGGTGGAAGTTTTCAGACTCTTCGTGGTTTACAAATATTACAAATACTGTACTTACCTTTTTTTACTGTCAATGGAACTTTAGTTTATTGAGCCCTGCCAATGGCAGCATGTTTTATGGTTTTGCTGATTTGCGCTGATATTGAGGGGTAATGTCAGTCAGTGTGATATAACTATCAGTCATAAAACATGACATCAATATTGCCCCCCAAAATCAATTACATGTGACTAGACTTGTGCATGTTATTAACGGGCAGAATGAAGAACTCACGGCGGTCTTTGCTTTGCCAAACAATTACATCGCAATGTAATTGAAACTCACATGGTTGGCAATTGATTAGCATGTTAACTTCTCCGTGTGTTTTCGTAGGCTCTTGTCGTCCACCTCATTGCGACCGCTCTTTCTTTTGAGTGTCTCTCTCCTTGGTGTCATTCTCTTGGAAAGATGGAAAGATAAACTTCCAAAAATGACAGGTATGTTGCTTCCATTAACGCATAGCGCATACTGAAATTGTAAATGTTATTTGTTTATTTTAACGTAGTTTATAATTTGAAAATAGCCTAGGCTACATGATAATCCAGCAAATTATATGTAGTGTTCCCAATATGTTTAATGAGAATGAAGTTGAGTGTAATGCATTCATTATAGAATTGTAGTATTTTATACTCAATATTTTGCTTATGCTTTGAATAATTTCCCTACTCTTTTGCGTCCTTTTTTGTTCATACAGTCCGGAATCCTGAGGCAGCCACCGTTGAAAGGTATTTATCTAGAGTAAACATTTGCATGCCAGTGGGCTGAGTAACTCAGGGACATAAACTCCAGCACAACAATGCAGCGCAATGCAAAACTTTTTTTGTGATTAGCTCCAGTGTAGTTGTGTTCCTGGTGTGCTTTATTTAGTTCTCAACTGAACTACTGTACATGTGCTGTCCAGTGGACGTTAGGCCTGAATGACCTGAGATGTGGTTGTGTTGTGGTAACTGTTAGGGAGTCCATGACCGTGCAGCCACGCCTTTTGAGCGTCACTGAGCTCAGCCATCACCTGGCAGAGAGCTACTTGACCTGCAGCCTGTACATCCAAGAGATGCTCCAGTTCAAACGGCAAAACCACGGCAAGGTAGGGTTTCAGTACCAATGTATATCCCTATCTAGCCTGAGCAAACCACAATTATTCTCACAACACAAGTGAGATTTAGTCTGGGGACCACCTATTCATTTTCCCGTACGGAATGTGCAGTTCAGTTTCTCCAATAGTTTGTGCAATGTCTTGCCATCAATCCTAGCTTTGTGATTGGTTCCCAAATCCATGCGAAAATTTTGGCCATGGTCTCCAGGCTGCCTAGCAATTCAGAATGAATGCGCAAGGCAGCATGGGTATTCCCAGGCTAAGGAATAGCAGGTGTGTTTGCTAGCGCTCAATATATTGTCAATGTTTTCCCTATCTCTCCTTTGCTAGTTCTGTGCCATGATGTGCTGTGGGTGTTTCCTTTTGGCCCTGGTCGGTCACTATGTTCCAGGAATTATGATTTCTTACATCATCGGTAAGTTCCTCCTCCTGTTCTTGATGAAATATTACACACACACACACACACACACACACACACACACACACACACACACACACATACATTCACAAAAGGAAACTCATAGCTGGAACACTGATAACAGAGGGAGCACACATGCCTTCACGCCGGTCATGACAACTTCTTATATTAGTTCTTCGCTGGGCAGTGAAAAAATTCACCAGTCGCCCAAATGTTTGAACTCTGCAGCTGTATCTGTGTTTCGTGATCCAGTTCGAAGTTTGCACTGGAACTAGCCAATCTTATCAGCCTCGTCAGTCAGTGACCTTGCTTTGTCATACTGCCCACAGCTGAAATTCACCTGACTTTAGCCTTACCCTGCCGATCTGGGTCAACCTACGGATAGTTACGTTTATCTCTTGCCTCGTGGTGTGGTGTGGTCGGCATGGAAATTAGTCTCCATATGAACCGCATGTACAGATAAGATTGAGCAAGACCGACATGCCTACACAACTGTGTGGGTCACCGTGTTCTTATTAATCTACTTCAAAGAGCCTCCTCTAGATTAGTATGCAAGAAGAGTATGCTAATATACAAGTTGTTTTTTGCTAAAAGCCTGGCTAAATTTAAAATTGCTCTCCACAAATACATGTTAAAAGTTTCTGTTTGTGTGTGTGTGTGTCACTGTCACTGACTGACTGCTGTGCCCAGTGCTGAGTGTGTTGCTTTGGCCGCTGGTCGTGTATCACGAGCTGATCCAGAAGATGTACACTGGCCTGGAGCCCATCCTGATGAAACTGGACTACAGCATGAAGGGGGACACACAGCACCGCAAACATGACAAACGCAGTGAGTCAACCCCTCCTCCCTTAACCCCTCCTCCCTTAAGCCCCAGCCCCTCTCCCACTCTCTCTCTAAGCAGAGTCGACACTTTCATTTTGAGCCAATCCCATTTGAATCTGTGCCCTGCAGTAGCTCCTGCACTCAGCCACTGAGTAATGAGCCCAAGCTCTTTGGGTTCCAGTGAGCTGTGCAAGTTTCGCCATCGCTTGTTTGTTTAGGCTTCTGGAATCATTGTGGTGAGCTTGTCAACAGTTGGGAAACAAAAACTGAATGGAAGTCGAGCGTGTGCAAACACACACCAAAAAACACATCATGTTGCATCAGATTTAATTGCTATTAAAGTAAATTAAATGAAATTAAATACATCTTACTTAAGATATAATTCACTACATATGGGTGTCAAGCTGGAAAAGCGTTTCTTAATTCAGTGTTTTAAATTTGAATTATCAATGTCTCAGACACGCTTCCCTACTGCCGATATGGGCACTTTCTCTATCGCTGTCTTTGTAGATATTTGATATCGGCGTTCATTTTTGAGGTCTCATCTGGTTAGCGGGAGCCAGTCGATGACTCATGCGTAGAGTGGCAGAGGTCCCCTGCCTTAGCAGAGCATTGTGGCCGCCTGCTCCCGATCTTGACTGTTGCTTGAACACTGTTGCTATAGCAACCATCTCTCTCCACGCAGTTTGCGGTGTTAGTGTGACACAACTGGGGCCAGTGACATGGATTGAAATGCATTAAAATAGTGAAGTATTGTGTTACAGGTGTGTGTGTGTGTGTGTGTTGTATGGTTGTGTGAGTGAGAGATTTTGTCTGTAAGACAGATGTTGGGAAATGCTAATTGATTACTTAATGTCTGTGTGCTTAACAGATGGGTATACCTGTGCGGCATTTGTGTGTGTGTGTGTGTGTGTGTGTGTGTGTGTGTGTGTGTGTGTGTGTATTGGTGTGTAAGGCAAAGATGTGTATGCAGTATTAATGTGTGTGTGTGTGTGTGTGTGTGTTTATACAGAAGTGAAGAAGGAGTCGGAGGAGGGCGACGAACCGCGAGCTGAGACCGAGAGCGAGAGTGAGGAAGAGCTTTCCTGCTTCGCTCCGACGGTGAGAGCTGCCGCTGCCGCTGTCTTTTCCCACGCTGCACTGGGCCACTGGCAGCAGCCGTAGTCATGGCCATGACATGAGATATGATGAGATTAAGCAGTGCTCCGCATGACCAGAATAGTGGAGAGTCGCAGATTAAGGGAAATGTCCTCTCTGTCCGTGTCATTGTCAGACTCAATGCATATCTCAAGATCCTTTGATTAATAAGGAAGAAAATTTGGTGCCTCTTAAAGAGATGGGACATTGTAGCGATGACGCTTTAATATTAAACTTCCTCAATGAACTACAGCTCAGCTCATTGGCTAATCGTTTTGGTATTCTTCTCTGATTGGTCTCCTTTGATGTAGGTGGATGTGAAGACCACAGCATTGGCCATGGCCATCACAGACTCCGAGCTCTCTGATGAGGAGGCGAGCATCTTGGAGAGTGGGGGATTCTCGGTGTCCAGAGCCACCACCCCGCAACTCACTGACGTCTCTGAAGGTATGAGAACTTTGAGAGCCTACAGTATGTTATGCATGGTAGCCATGTACAGTAATATACAAGCATTTCTCACCATATTTAAATATGTATTGATTTTGTATTTAATATTCATTCAGCCTCTACAGATGAATACAGCAAACCCTCAGATTTTATTTTACCAATGACCTCCCAAACGTACCTACTGTATAAGTAGCTATTTATTGGCATTATGGATGTGAAAAGACCACTTTGCATGGTATTTCCCATGCTGTAATTATATACTGTAGGAACAGTTATTGAGCAGCGGCATCTAAGTGCTGATGAGTGAAAGCTCAGAACGGTAGTCTGTGGTCAAATTGCTGTGATGTGGCCTTAACACACTGCAGTGGCAGGAAACCACTGTGGTGAAGATCACTGTGCAGATATTTGAAATCTTTCAGACAGAAGAGTGATTTTGGATACACAAATGTTTGGATGAACATGTACTTAATGGAACATTAAAGCGATACTGTCCCATTTTTGGAATTAAGCTCATTTTCCACTGCTCCTTGAGTCAAGTAAATGATATTTA
>JASCQY010000078.1:4931355-4941441 GCA_030264315.1 Sardinella tawilis | reverse complement strand
GTAAATATCATTTACTTGACTCAAGGAGCAGTGGAAAATGAGCTTAATTCCAAAAATGGGACAGTATCGCTTTAAGAACATGAAGGTGTTTAAAACAGTATTAAAACAAAACTTGTTGGTATTTGTAACCTGCATTAATGAGTCCATTCCTCCTCAATACTGATATATTTATTGTAGTCCTAAATCTGTGTTAATTATAGCATCAAGCTCAACTCATATAAACATATAAACTTGCATCATGCAACATATAAACTTGCAACATATAAGCAACTCATATAAACTCATACAAACCTGCCTCATGAAGTGTAACTGAGATGTGTAACATTGCTTTAACACACCCCCGCAGACCTGGACAGGCAAAGCATGAACAGTGAACCAGAAGAAACCTTCTCGAGAGACCTCCCTGAGTTCCCATCGGTGGAGGAGTTTCCTTCCATGGAGCATGGTTTGTTTCACTTCCCTTTGGGTTGCTCCGCGCCAGCAGAGGGCGCTAGCATGGGGCACGCCGAGTCAGACTCACAAAGCCCAGCCAGCCTGCTCTTCCAGCAGCTGGCGTCCCCTCTGCATTTCGTCAACACCCACTTTAACGGGCACAGCAGCAGACTGGCCACCGCTAGCCAGGCCGTTGCGGCCCAGCCAGGGAAAGAGGGAGAGGAGGAAGGCGGCGATGAAGACGAGGTCACCCCGGAGGCCCCCGGCCCCAGCCGCTCCCTGGAGGCATTGAGTGAGGAGATCGTGAGCACCGCCATCTCGACCGTGGTCCAGAACACGCTGTCGGCCCTGCTGCGCACCACCGAGGCCATGGAGGCGCCGTGCATGGAGGAGTTCATGCCCACCGAAACACCCCCGTGCCCCATGGAGTCCGCCTTGGAAAGCCCCGTTGGCATCACCACCACCACCGCCGCTGTCACCTCTGCCCCTCACTCCCATACGGCCCCTCTTGGCGTGGACGAAGAGGAGGAGGAAGAGGAGGAGGATGTGACCGGCGACGCCAGCGCGGAAGAACAGCCGGACGTCACGCTCATGGCGGCCGAGGAGGAGGACTTTGAGCTTCTGGACCAAAGCGAACTTGAGATGATGGACGAAGGGTTGGGTTTGGGTCTTGACGGACAGGGGGCGGGCACGACAGGCTCCACGACGCCAGACACACCGGCCAGTGGCGATCAGCACCGTCAAATGTCCTAGCTTATCACGCCACCCCTCTCTTTCCCCCTTCGTTCACCCTTCTTGCCTGTACTAAAAATGCTCCTTTTATTTATAGTTTTATGTAGATAAACCATAAACCAACGTATACACTTACAGATGGAGTTTATAGATCAGACGCAGTCAGTTAGTTCTGTGTGTGTGTGTGTGTGTGTGTGTGTGTGTGTCTGTGTGTGTGTGTGTGCGTGCGCACGCGCAAGTGTGTTAATGAAAGGGGGAAATCACTGTGACTGATTGGGGTCGGTATGAGGATGTTACTACAAGTGGCCCATTTTTTTTCTTGAGGTGTCCCACTGTTTTGTTTCAAAAGGAAAAAAAAAAAAAAAAAAAAGATTGAGTCATGGTGAAGTTTGAGCTCTTCACTGGCAGCATTATGTTGGTGTTCTCCCACACTGTGGAGAGAACCAGTGGAACCATTAGTAGCTAGCCGTTGCCTAATGTTAGTGGCTCAAGTGCTCCTCAAAGCCTCCCCCGAATGGACACCATCATCTGTGCAGTCTGGTGGTCTGACAGAATTGTAGTGTTTTTTTTGTTTTGTTTTGTTTTTTTAACACTGTGGCCTGATTCCCCTCAGGTGTCAAGTATATGGCATTGAACTAGTCTTATCTGAAATGACCCTAACGGTTGTTTTTTTTTCCCCTCAAATCCGGACATGATCCTGAACTAAATAGGGCTTTGTAATGTCTACACTTGGGAGCAAGACATGCAAATTGAGGTGATCTTGTGTGAGTGAGGAAGTGTGATTGTTACTTAAGGAAATAGATTTGGGATCCCTGATTTTTTTTTTGTTTTTTTTGTTCTTTTTTTTAATAGAGCTGAAATAATATAAATATATACAGAGAAATATATGAATACAAATACAGAAATGTATACACATATATTTTATTTTAATCCCTATGGTCAGTAAATTGGGATGTTTTATTTAAAATGGTGGTGTGGTCAGTGTAATTTAGTGTAAGAAGACACCTCTCTCAAACACTTTTTTTTTTTTTTTTGACTACATAACATTTGACGGTTATTAAAACTAGACTTTCACCTTTTGTACATACTCTTGTTTGTTTTGCATGGAGGACAGTGGTGAGAGTTGACAGATAACTGACAATCCCTCCAATGCCATCAACTGCCAAATAAGAGCAGATTTGGGGGGTGGGGGCATTTTGCAGTAGACATACAGCTCATGTTCTGTATGCGTCTTCTATAGCACTCTTAAACAGAGACAGATAACTCTGTGTGATGTTGCAGTATAATCTTATTAAAAATATATATACATATATATATATATATATATATTAATAATCATACTTAAATAGTATGGCAACAGTATGTACAGTGTGTACCATTGACCCCCCCTAACGTCCTAATCATGTTTACGGACGTGAGCTTCTTGCTGAAGGCTTGGGAGTTTGGAAAGGACATTGGATACAATCAGGTCTTGATCATAATCCCGTCAAAGTAGAGGCACATTTTGACCTGCCTTAGGCTCGCGTCTTCAGAGATGTTGAGTATTACAATGAAATGAAGCACTGTAGTCATCCATCCAAATGTTAGCTTTCTATTCATTGTGAATTAACAAGTGCTTCTTAATTTTACGTCCTGTTCCGGGCTTCTTTTCTATGGCCCATTGTGCATGAAATCAGGATTGCAAAAAGCACTTATGTACACCACTGTGGTTTGTGTTTTTCTTTTTTGGTTTCTGTTCATGGAGCTGTATTGAGGAAGGCCTATTGAGTTTGGTCTGGTCTGGTCTGGCATGGTGTGGTTAACAGCAGACATTTTCATTGAATATACCTCTGTTCTTTCCTTGACCATGTAATCTCACTGGCACTTTTTAATAACCCATATATTTTGGAAATCAGTGCTTTGGTTTGCCTTCTACAAATCATGTATATTTTTATTATATATTTCAAGCTACAACTATTTTATCATTGGTAGAATGACTTTCAAAACTTACCTTTCTCACTGGCATTATTGTCTTTGAGTAGTCCAAGACTTGATTTTACTAGTGAAAAGCAAAGCAATGTTTTAAGTTCAAGATCACTTTCGTAATGTTCACAACATGCCACCCTTCACAGAAAAAAAGTTTCTGAGATGATCTTGAGACTGCCAATTGGACATTCTACATGGGAGATGCTTTGGTTTGTATTCATATTCAAGAGAATGTTAAAACTACTTAATGTACATGAGTATGTAAAATCAACTGAAAAAAAAAACCCTACAGTATGTTTTTCAAAAGGAAATTTTCAACTGTCATGTTCTGTACTATAGAAATGTATGTGTTTGCTCATGCTTTTACTGCTTCTTGACCTATAAAGGCACTTACATCTTCAGATGAATCTCTTCTTTCTACTCAATTCTGTGACTGTGACACAAAACTATCATCAACTGCGCCTAGATTTCCGATATAAAACAGATTCCGGAGTGAGTGGTTTCTTTAGTTTTAATACAAAGTGACAAACATAAGCAAACAGAGATTTAAAAAGGTAGGGTAGGGAAGAGAAGTGAGGGTGGGGTAGTCAGAGTCCAAAATAAGAGCGAGTAGTTAGTGATGATGTAGTGGTGCTAGTGAGGTTTCATGCCATATCCTCCTCCTCCTCCTCAGCCTCGCCGTCCTCTTCGGCAGTGGCATCCTGGTACTGCTGGTACTCCGACACCAGGTCGTTCATGTTGCTCTCGGCCTCTGTGAACTCCATCTCATCCATGCCTTCTCCAGTGTACCAGTGCAAGAAGGCCTTGCGGCGGAACATGGCAGTGAACTGCTCTGAGATGCGTTTGAACAGCTCTTGAATGGCTGTGCTGTTGCCAATAAAGGTGGCAGACATCTTGAGGCCGCGAGGTGGAATGTCACAGACGGCCGTTTTCACGTTGTTAGGGATCCACTCCACAAAGTAGCTGCTGTTCTTGTTCTGAACGTTCAGCATCTGCTCGTCCACCTCCTTCATTGACATGCGCCCGCGGAAGATGGCCGCCACCGTTAAGTAGCGTCCGTGACGAGGGTCGCAGGCGGCCATCATGTTCTTGGCGTCGAACATCTGCTGGGTGAGCTCTGGCACAGTGAGGGCGCGGTACTGCTGGCTGCCACGGCTGGTGAGCGGAGCGAAGCCGGGCATGAAAAAGTGCAGACGGGGGAAAGGAACCATGTTGACTGCCAGCTTGCGGAGATCTGCATTCAACTGTCCTGGGAAGCGAAGGCAGGTGGTGACTCCGCTCATAGTAGCGGACACCAAATGGTTGAGGTCACCATATGTGGGGGTGGTCAGCTTTAGAGTGCGAAAACAGATATCATAGAGCGCTTCATTGTCAATACAGTACGTCTCATCTGTATTCTCGACTAACTGATGAACAGACAAGGTTGCATTGTAAGGCTCCACAACGGTATCAGACACTTTAGGAGAGGGGACTACGCTAAAGGTGTTCATGATGCGATCTGGATACTCTTCACGAATCTTGCTGATCAACAACGTTCCCATGCCTGATCCAGTGCCACCACCTAAAGAATGGGTGAGCTGGAACCCCTGTAGACAGTCACAGCTCTCAGCTTCCTTCCTGACGACATCTAGCACAGAATCAACTAGTTCCGCACCCTCTGTGTAATGACCTTTGGCCCAGTTGTTTCCAGCACCACTCTGACCTGGACGAATAAAAAAAATATCATAAACAGACATGCAAACACTCTCAGTAAAAAAAGCAATTTTTTAACAAGTTTATGAACAGTAAGCCAGCATACCAAAGACAAAGTTGTCTGGCCTGAAGATTTGACCAAATGGTCCTGAACGAACAGAATCCATAGTTCCAGGCTCCAAATCCACAAGTATGGCACGAGGGACATATTTCCCACCTAGGAACATAAAATGTACATGACTACATTACAATGAAACATCTATGTTTCTGAACTGGGGTCATCTCTAAAATACTGGCTGCACTCAATGCATGACTGGAACAAAATCCTGGGCAGTGACATTGCGTAGGTTGGTTTTTTTTTTCTATATGGAAAAAAAATGTGCAGTCATTTTACCAAATTGTGTGCTTATGTTACAGAACGACAAAATGTTTTGGGAAAATAAGCACATGGTTTTGTCAAACAAGCACATTTTCTTGATACAGGCGACATAAAAGTCATATTTACATATTTGGCTGACGCTTTTATCCAAAGCGACTTACAATGTATGCCTCACATTCACACACCAGTGGTGGAAGCTACCATGCTAAGTGCCAACCTACCACCAGGAACAATTTGGGGTTAAGTGCTTGCTCAAGGACACTTCGATGGGGTCAGGCAGAGCGGGGGTAGAACCTGTAACCCTCTGGTTGCCGAACGGCACCTCTACCACCTGCGCCACCATCATCCCCAATTTGTGACACCTCCCTGGCTCCATAGGCTACAGTACATGTCATGTGCATAGGGAAAAGAAAGGACTTTTCAGGATGCCCATCTGATGTCTTCTGCTGTCTTACCGGTTGCCTCATTGTAGTAGACATTTATTCTTTCCAGTTGAAGGTCACTATCTCCATGATAGGTGCCAGTAGGGTCAATGCCATGCTCATCACTTATCACCTCCCAAAACTGGAATGAAAATATCAGGGCACAATTGTTAAACTTCAAGGCAAGCCGGGGTCAAAAATAAGCGCCAGCCAAATGCTGACAAATTCTGAATTAAAAAAAAAAATATATATATATATATAATAAAAATACTGATTTACAATAGAATAGCTGGTGACTTTTCACTAATGTATCTATCTGTGGCTGCAGGTATTCACATTTCAAAAAGCTATGGTCTATGATACATTACATACTGGCAGGTAATCTACACTACATTGGTGAGGGTTGGCAAATGTCTATACTGTCACCCATAGATGGGCCAAGATCCTTCTATAATACTATCAACTCTCTCGGGCTAGCCCTATGATACTCTCATGTAACAAATCATGCTAACTCTGGTAGCAGCTACCATCATTACATGCGCATAAACACTTTGTCAAACATGTTCAAATTACTATGTGTATATCACAGCATACTTTTATGCCACATAGCAATGTTATACCATTTATAATATTTCGAAACTTCATTAGGCTAGGACAATGGGCTAGGAGCCCGACCCAGAGCAGTTATTTTTGTGCAGGTTGGGTTGAAGTGCTCGGATGATTCTGTTTTTTAAACTTTGACTCTAGAAAATATAATAAGATTTGGTCTTACCTCAAATGACTCCATATCCACCCAAGCACACTGCACATATTGTTAAAATGATTTTTAAATATTTCTCTTTACAATACTCTTTACAATACATGGGCCTAAACCACAGGCTTGGTCAAGGGGGGCTGCAGCCCTATGCCTATGATCAAATCACTTGGTACTCATCACTGTGTGAACTTTAACTCATCTTAATAGGAAATCAAGCAAATACCTAAAAGTATCGTAAGAGTCTTCAACATTTCTGTTTCTACTACATTCAGAGGTAAAGCCACACCACAGAGTATAGAAGTCATGAACCACATCACTAACATGCTAATAATAACACTAAGCTAATGTTAGCCACAGGATACATTTCAACCTTCATTTTTGTGTCTGTGTACATTCTACATACCTTCGCTCCTATTTGATTTCCACATTGCCCAGCTTGCAAATGAACAATCTCCCTCATTGTATAAATATTTCTATGGCTTTTTAGCAAAGGGGCTTTCAGTGTAGAGTAGTAGCGAAAACTCACTATGGCTGTTTCAGTGCTCCTATTCAACCGCCAAATGTCCGTTGAAAAGTTCGAAAACATCATCATGTGCGTTCGGATGTCCGGTCGTGAGTTTACGTCATAACTTAATTTGCATGTCCCACATCAGAGGAGCATGACTGTGTTTACAGCATGTAATCTTCACATAATGTAGTGTTTGAAGACTATCGCATTACATAACCACAGATTTAAAAAGATGCATTACACATTTCATAAACTCTCCTAATTCTGGGACATCTCACCATTTCTCAACTTGCATTCTACAGTATTAAATTCAGGCAAATGCAAAATGTAAGGATAGAACTGTGATCGAGACAATGTGGTTTTATTTAGGAAAAAAATGTTAAGATTTTCTTCTTCTTCTCTGAGCACCTGCTTCAGCACAATCAGAAACAATACTGTAGTTCCAGAAATATTTCAGTTACTCAATCCAAAAGGTGTGACCTCTGCTGTTTGCAAAAGAACTGTCACCATAGAACTCAAACAATGTGAAGGTCAACCACAATGACATCAGCTACATGACTGCAGTTTATTTACTACACACAGATGTAATTATTGTTTTTGAGGGAGTACAACTTGATTACACCACAGCCCTTTTGCTATGCTATTATGACAGACGTGTCTGTTTTTTTTCTTCTTCTTTTTCTTCTTCTTCTTCTTCTTCTTTTTAGTTGACTACAAAGCTAGGCATGTGGAAATCATTCTAATATAAACACATAATTCAAGTCAGCTAAAATCTGATAAGCTTGTTTATTAAAAACATTAAACAGCTGCATTTGGTCAGGTATCCGGCCTCTTCAAACTGTTGTCCTCAAAGCGGCATGTTTTACTGCCTGTTCAGCATTTTCTCTCTCCTGGGAGAAACACGAATTATACATTAAATATACGTGTACACTGTTTTAAGTGAAAGAATTTACACTATGATTAACTTGGTGACAAATAAAGAACACAACAAATTAATAAACAAAATAACCTTATCTTAACCACTAAGCAATAGCAACTGAAATGAGTAATGCCAGGAACCTCATATGATCAAAACTACTTACTGTTTTCAGTTGACTAACAGACTCCTCAATTTTAATCCTCAGTTCATCAGAAAGGTCCAACCTGGATAAAACCACCCACTCTCCAGAGCTGAAGACTACGGGCACTGAGACCACCAGGCCTTCAGGAATGTTGTACTCTCCTAAATAAAAAGGCAAATCCAATTGTTATTACTATTTTTTGCTTATTTGATTAACTTTAACACTCAAACAAATGAGTGATATAAGCCATACTGTATAGTGCACCCAGCGAACAGAATGTCAAACTTGCATATTTAATATATACTACAGTGTATGAAAATCCTCCCTGAATTATGCATTGAATGATATGAATGCACTGCACCAATAATTAATGGCAGCTAGCATGAGGTGAGTGACCTTTACCTTTGCTGATTACTCCCAATGAGAAGACCTCTGCAGGAGAGGAATTGTTGTTCCAGGCCTTAAGGATGGTGCATATCCCATTAGCTACTGACATTGCTGCAGGCCTTTTAGTCTTTGAAGTAACCATGGGGCGATGTGAACTCAGTAAGCTCATAATGTCAGTCTCAAAACATTTTCTTCAGAAATAAACAACAATAGTGAAAACATCTTGGTGTGAATCTTGTATTGTACAGTATGTACGAAAAACACCATTATTAGTGAATACACTGGTGCTTTACAGAATGTATCTGTCATGGACTTTCGGTAAAAAAAAAAAAAATCCTATTTACTTATTTGTATTTCTGCTACTCTTGACTTACCTGTCATATGCCATCTCCACAAGTGACTGGGAAAAGTTTGATGGGCCACAAATGGCACCTTCATAACTGAACACCCTTGCTCTCTGAAGGTCTACATAGAAACTGCCACTGATGTTTCCCCATATGATGACATCTGTCACATCTAAAAGGAAAATAATGCTAGCATCACACCAGAGACTGAGTTGCAGTATTACTTACAGCAAATCTATGGTGAGAACAGAGCTGTGAGATGTGATACCTGCTGACGTGACACTGAGCTTCTTTGCAATCTGTGCCCTTGCTTCATTCTCCAGCTGAGTTCCCATGGCAACAAAGTGGCCAGAGTCCACAGAAGGGGCATTCTCCATGAGTAAAGAACACTTCAGGTTGATGAAAGAGTCCCCAGCAATGATCACTCGCACATTTTTCTGGGCTCCTGAGTCAATGAGTTTTCCATAGTGCTGATAATTCTTAACCACTTTTGTCATCACCGTCTGACAAATGTCTTCTGTTTGCCCCTCTTCCTCCTGCCCAGGTTGCCAATCGTCGAGGAAGATAATGAAATGAGCCTGGTGAAAGACGTCATCACCCAGAACACTGTGGACAGTCACCTCATGTAACAGTGGAGAACAGAGGTCCTCGGCCTCCATCCTGATTGAATGCAACGCCTCGTCATTTCCACCAACATCTAGGAGGTGCAGGCTAATAAGAGGGGCACCGGTGAACACTTCAGAGTCAAACAGCATAGGGATCAGGCTGTAGCACGTTGGATGCAGAGCACTGCAAGAGAAAGGTCGGGGTTGAAATGTATTTTTGTCATGCTATAGAAGAATTGATATGATCATTTAGGGTTAACATTCAATTCATTTAGCAATACTCTGTTAGTCTAAATATTTAACAGCCATGATCTTACTGAATCAACAATTTGATATCAAGCATTCTGGGTGAACAATGACAATATTTCACATTTCATTCCTGTGTTTTAAGTTATAGTTTGAAGCTACTATTAAGATCATATTGTGTGGTGTGTCTAAAATGTTCTCTCTCTCTCTCTTTTCTTTCACACTATAAGTGATAATACTGAGATAGAAACTCTATGAACCTCACCTGCTTATCCAAATATGAAGAGGCTGAAGCTGACTGCGTCTGTGTGCTTCTTCCTGCATACATAGCTCCTTTGTCTCAAGGTTTTCTTTTGCAATCTTCAACATCAAATCCGTTGTCATGTCTGATGTAATTCCATAATAACCCTGGGAGTTTTACAAAAACAAATCTAAGCTAATTCTGGCATAATATGGAAAAAGGTGCTCGGCCTATATGGTATTAACTGACAAAGCAAAGGTTACTCACAAAGTAAGGACCTGTACCTGTACATGTTCCATGAAGTCACTGAAACCA
>JASCQY010000078.1:4666646-4676646 GCA_030264315.1 Sardinella tawilis | reverse complement strand
GAAAAAGAGAGAGGGGGAGAGGAGAGAGAAAGGGAGAAAAGAGAGAGAGAGAGGGGGAGAGGAGAGAGAGAAGGAGAAAGGAGAGAAAGAGGCAAGGGAAGTTTATTTATAGAGCTCAATTTAGGATGGAAAGTAGCTCCATGTGCTTTACATAAACACAAGCAAAGAACATTATATGAGAGCGTGCAAGAGAGAGAGAAAGTGAGAGAGAAAGAGAGTGAGGTGGGCGAGAAAGGGGGGGGGGGGACTTGGAAAAAGAGACGTGAAAAAGCAGAACGGAAGCAGAGATATTGAGTATGGGAGAGAGTGAAGAGGATGAGGAGATTCTGTGTGTTTATTTGTGTGCATTTATTTGTTTGTTTGTTTGTTGGTGTGTCATATGAGTACGTGTGAGCATGACCGGACGTGAGTGTGTGAGAGGATATGAGGGAGTCGTGTGTTGGGGGAAGGGGCTGAAATGACTAATCATTGCAGAAACACTTCTCAAGTCCATGAGAAGTGACAAGCCACCAGCCATGTGTGCCATATCTGGACCGTGTTTTCTGTCTGCAGTCACACGCACTCACACACACACACACACACACACACTCTCACACACGCGCACATACATACACACACACACACACACACGCACAGAGTGCTCACACAGCCACAGTGCATAGAATATTAATCGACGTCTTCAGATGTCCCTCCTCCTGTTTCAGATTGTCTGCCTGTCCCACATACACTCTGTTCTCTAATGTCGTGACTGTGTCGGCTTTCGCTCATGAGCTTTGTGTGTCTGTGTGTGTCTGTGTGTGTGTGTGTCTGTGTGTGTGTGTGTGTCTGTGTCTGTGCGTGTGTGTGTGTGTGTGTTTTAAATAGCTTCTTTAAAATTTTAATGCCCGTCTCGGGACACAGTTCTGAAGTTTTTCATATATGAATGAACTCACTGATGCCAGCCTTTTCCAGCTGACTTGCATAAAACATGAAACATCCTCAGATCAGACTGTGTCAACGAGTTTGTCCTTCACACACTTCTCTCTCTTTCTTTTGCTCTTTCTCTCCTTTTCTTTCTTTCTTTCCCTCTCTACCTGTCTGCCTGTCCTTCTGTCCCCTTTCTTTGTGTTCTGTCTGCTTCATTCCTTTCTCACAGGAGGATTTTAGAAACAAAGTTCAAGACTTCATCAAGAACTATGCGAGATGATGACCGCCACTGACCCCTTCCTCCTCCTCCTCTCTCTGCCACACAACGCAGTGCGATGCCAACCCACTTGCCCCCGGGCACACCTGGCTTTCACCCAGACGGCACCAATGAAGCTCCTATCTCCCTCCCCCGAACCACCCCTCCCCCTCCTTCCCCATGAAGCATTAAAAAAAGAAGAGAAAAAAAAACAATTAGAAAATATAATCGAAAAAAAAAGACATTTTGAAAAAATTCGAAAAATAATGCTTAAGCACTTCTCTGTGGACTCTCTTGTGGATCCCAGCTGGGTACTGTATGAGCCTGGGGTTGGATCTGTGTGTGTGTGTGTGTGTGTGTGTGCGTGTGTGTGTGTGTGTGTGTGCGTGCGTGCGTGCAAGTATGGAGTGTATGTTTGTAGTAGTGTGTCCTTGCATGTGTGTATGAGTATTTGCGTGTGTGTGTGTGTGTGTGTGTGCTCGCGACTCGATGAGCAAGCTTGGCTATGTGAATCAGAGCATTGCCCTGAAGTGTGTTTGCTGAATAGCCAACAGGGGAGGGGTGAGGGGAAGTAACCAAGAGAATAACAAACATGGCAGCCATAGTGACATAACATGGCCGACAGACTGTTTTTCCAATGTCATCTTCCCCTGTTCTAGTGCCTGCCTTTGTGTTATTCATGTCTATGGACACTCAGCCTAGGTTAAACCAAACAAACCTGCCCCCCCCGCCCCCGCATGCCACAGCCTCCAAACCCCAGAATGCACTGTTTCACTTGTTTTGGCCTGCCAAAGGATATCCAATCACAGGATCATTCTCAAGATCTCTCTGAAGCTGATTGGCCAATATGATGAGAACCCGGCCAATCCAAGTGGAAGGCGGGGGGCTTCTGCACCATGTGGCCTATGGTAGTCAACCAACGGTGGGCTCTTTGCAGAAAATGGGAGGGCTCTGACAGCTGTTGTAGCCCCTTCAATTTTTCATCCAGCGCGAAACATGAGAAACTGTATAACAGGTTGTTTAAACACATCTTACAAAAAAACAAACAAACATGCACACAGTGTGTAAGTGTGTATCATAATGTCTCACTGAGTTGTGCCTCTGAATGCAAGAAAACAGACTGTTTCAGCTTCCTCCAATCAGAATGTGGAATATGTCACTTGCTCTGTTGTACGCATCTTATTGGCTGTGAAATGTGGGTTTGTGTGTGTGTGGGTCTGTTGTGTGTATGTGTGCGAGTGTGTGTTCGGCTTCACAGGCGTGTGCATGTATACATCTGTGTGTGTAGATGTATGCTAGTATTTTTGTGCATCTCTGTCGTGTAATTTTGCTGGAGTGATTGAGCGAAAGGTTGTGTAGGTGTGTGTGTGTGTGTGTGTGTGTGTGTGTGTGTGTGGTCTGGTAGCATGCACTGGGCTCTCAATGTGCTCAACCATAAAACCGTCTGAAGAGCAGGTGAAGCTTGACAATATTATTTAAACTCTTCTTTTCTTAGAGTTGTATATCCATTTGTAAAATATATTAAAGAGGAATTATACTACGGGAGGCACTTCTCTTTGGCGTTTGTGTTCATTAACTTGCATCGAGGGTGCTCGACTCCACTGACTGAGGACATCTCGCAACTTTGCAAGTTGACGGTGCCTCGAGGGCATCTTTGGTGAAATTGCACTTGTCAGATAATTTGACGAGGAAAAAAAACAAAAAAACATGCGCATCACGACATGCTCCTATCTTATCAGCCGAGGAGCAGTCCCGCTTCCCTGCCCCATGGAGGAAAAAAAAAGAGAGAAAAAGAAAAAAGCCATTTCCACTGCGCGTTGACAGTACCACTATGTGAGTTCATTGCCTCCCTTTCAATCCACTCTCCATTTTCCTGAGCTGCACTTGTCACCTTTCACACCCTGAGAAAGAGACTCGTCAGGAGACACGAGAAAAGATTTTCTATGGGCTCTCGAGTGCCCATGAACAAAGAAGTGCATGTTTTTTCCACCCTCTGTGCCTGTGTTCGGCAGATAGTCATCTGTTTATAAAGGCTGAAGCATAAAGCACTTTGTAAGATTGAAAACCTATGTCTTTAATTGGCACGGCAAGGTCCCCTTGGGAGCATGTCTTTTAATAGAGCTGTTCGGTTGTCTACACTCTAGGGAGAGAGCCATTGATTTCGATAGTGTGTTCGGTCGTTCTTCGCACACCAATTAGACTCTCACTTGTGATCTTCCGGTCTTAATTGTTCATTCTGAGCACACGTGGGGAAACGATGGTCACCGGCTATAGCAGGAAACGACCGGTGACACACTCAAGTCTAGTGAGTAGCATTGATCTCTCTCGGGTTATCTCCGTTATCCACTCCCAGTCTGGCGAGTGGATAAAGATATTGCTTATCAGATGCTCTTTTAGTTTGACATCCTCTTATCTATCTAACCTTGTCTCCTTATGGTGTATCTCATTTGCAATCACCATAGACCACAACGCACCCAAAGGGTTTGGCCTCGCCAATGCGGTGTCAAGTCAGTTCTACAGTACTTGAGGGCTACTTGAAAAAGCCCTGTGTTCAGCGATCATCTCTGGCTCTTTGCTCCTATAACACATCTGTCACAGAGTTCTGTAACACTGGTAACGTTCACCCTTCACCGATGTCCCCTTTCGAGCTTGTTTCGCTCTACACCTGTCGCTCACCCTCTCAAGAGCTGTCAGTCAAGGTGGGAGGCTGTGAGAGGCCTTTTGGATGTGGGGTCGGGTGGCTGTTAACTTGCTCTAAGCTCAAAAAACTTCTGCGCTCTGAATATCCTCCATGTCAAGGAAGCCTGCTACTTTCATGTGACCTTGCTGTTCATACCAGGAATATCCGGCTGTATGGACAGATTTTGAATACAACCTTGACACACAGCCAAAGAAATTAGCTTTTGGGTAGTAAGATGGTAAAAGAGCTTTTATTTTATTTTTTAAATCATCATAGACGAATAAATAAAGTCAAGGTAAAGAGACAGAGATTGACTTTTATTTGTCGTAAATAAAAAAAATAAAACAACATGCATGAACATGAAGTGGCACAGGAAATATTCAGTATGCGAGGGAGGAAGCTCCAAACAGCGTCTCTGGACCTTCCATTGAAGAGATCTATTTTTCAATCTCATGTGGGTTAACACCAAAGGCTTCTCACCTGAGGGGGAGTTTTTTGTTGGTATCCCCTCCCACACATGAATTCATGAACGCCTCATTGTGATTCTGATGTTGACTGCTGAGATGAGATGAGGATGCTTTGTAGGGCAGGAAGTGGAGTTGTCGGAAGGATCGGGGTTTCGTTATGCAATGCGCACACAGGCTCCTGGACAGGAAACAGTCTTTTGATCCTTCTCTGGGTATTGCTCCTAATGATGCCCAAGTTTTTTTTTTTTTTTTTTTTTTTTGCTGGTGTGGGCTTTGTCAAGAAGAAATATTCCACCCACCAGGAAATCTACCCTTAACTTTGGATTTTGTGAGGCACTGAACCTCAAGATTTAAACTCCAGTTCATTAAGTGAGAACTCTGGCTGTCAGCACAGTTCTAATCACTGACACCAAGAAGAGAGAACAGGGTAGACTGAATTTGCTCCAGGGACTCTGAGGGAACAGAGCAGTAGATAATTTCAGTGCTGTTGAAAGCCAACATTCCACTTAAAGGCGTAGTCTGCAATCCACATCCATTTGCTTACACTTGCTGTCAAATGGACTGGACTGTGTGAGCATGTGCTCTCAGTAGGGCTCAGTGTAAAACTGGTGTTTGTAACTCTGCACATGGAACACAAACAACCGTCATCCAGGCGCATCAGTCAGCACAGAGCTGTGGGAAAATGGAAGCTAGGAGTGAATGATTTATACTGTCTGGTTGAAATATCAACAGCCTCTTAACCAGAGCCAATCAGACTTCTAAGGAACAACACCATAGGGCTCTAATGTTAACAGACATTTCCTTCAATGGGCAGTTTGGTTTCTAAAAGCTCTTAAGTGTAGGCTACCTCCTCCCCTCCACAGGCACAGCTGTGCTGTTTTTTTGTTGTTCATCGGCACTATGTGAACCCCAGCCAAGCGTCACCGCACTATATGCCAAGAATGCGCTTAAATGGGGAGCTGGGGGTTGATGGGAGGGCTGTTTGAGACTGGGCAAAAATAGGGCAATGGCGATCAACAGCTTTGGGGAGTTGAAATGTCATGCTACTAATATCACCAGCAGTAATTAGCCTACAGTTATATTTAGCTATGGTGAAGACTGAACGGCCACAGAGAGACATCAAAGTCCTTCTGTTACGTAACGTTTTACAATCTACAGCATATTTATTTCTTTGCTTCCAAGTCCATCTGTAAAGGACAGGTTATTAGGTCGGAGATATCCCATAAGCGGGACAAACAAATAGTTCCATCTCTACAGTGATTAAATGATGGAGGTCAAACATTGGTTTCCTTTCCAGTCCGGATGTGTATGGAGAGACGATTTTTCCTGTTCGGCGCCTCTGGGATGCTGGCTGAGAAGAGTCGTCCCGGAGGAGAGGGAGCGATTCTACATGACACCTTGGCTGCGTTTGCTCCTCCACACCACTAGGGCAGTCATGAGCAGGGTGATGAGCACGGGTACGGCGATGAAGGGCCCCAGGATGTGGTTCGGTGGGTCGTGGGGCAGCCGACCCGTCAGAGCGCAGTCCTTGAAGTAGTCCCGGTGAACGTTAATGAAGAACTCGTCCACTTTCTGATTGGGCCAGAAGCAGCCAATCGATCTGGCGATCTGGAAGGTGCAGTTCGTCAGGGATCCGTACAGTCTGTGGATGATGATAACACAAAAAGCCCCTCAGAGATTGTAATGGTAAATGACAACTCATCTCAAGGGATGGCCTATGATCCCATAAGTACATTCCCCCACTCTAGACAAATAAATAAATCTAATTTAAAGAAACCATTATTTTCTTCCCAGAAATCCCACAAGGATTGCAAAAAAAAAAAAAAAAAAGTGCTCTTTTGAAAAGCCATGCGCCATTAATTCATGTCCTATTAGCCTGACATCAGCATGAATATGTTATTCCTCAGGAGTCCCTCATGGCCTCTCAATTTATTAAGCACATGAATGTCCCCCAGCCTTGGTAGCCGACACTATAAGCCTAAAGCCTCCTCATAATCCCTTTAATAACCTCTGTTTGTGTCTGCAAATGGATGTGCTGGAACAATGGATTTTCTTTTTCCCCCCCATGTGGTTTTCAAAAACAATATTGTTAGCCGTAAGGTTGCTCTTAAATGAGGTTGTGGAAGCCGGTATTTACTTTCCAGCTGATGCCCCCCACCCCCGCCCCCCTTTGCACGGTTCCTTATTGCCTTTGGAAAAGTCTAGTTCTTACACATAACTTTGTTTCTGTGCCGACTTGTATTTTTAGCCGTGCAGCAAAGTTTCAGTCAGATTCTCATGTGAATAGAAATAGCAGTCATAGATCAGGCAGGGAGAGGGAGAGTGAGGGGGGGGGGGAAATCCCCCTCTTAAAATGTATGAGATGTACAAGGCAGCCTGGCAGATAGTGTTACAGACAGGATTAACACTGCTTAATATAACCAGGCCGTTGTTGGGGGTTACGGAGAGTGGGGCAGGGGTGGGGGGCACAAATACCAACACCAACACCAGAAATCACTGACTGCTATTCAGCACAACTGGACTGCCGCCAACAGGAACAATCTATACGATCTTGATTAGAATTAATGGCACAACTCGTCATTCAAACTCCGGGAAGGTGCAGCCTTGTTTAATTGGTCGGCAACGGCCTGTGGAAGAGTGATTAGTTAGAAACACCGGAAATTTATACTAATCCATTATTAGCTGCTGGCCAAAACACCTTGAAATAGCTTTTCTAGCATGGGGGGGGGGGTTGGGGCTAATCGAGGACAGCTAATGATCTATGAGGTATCCTCACACACAAAAGCTGTTTAATATCCCAGTGAAGTTTTTAATGGCAGTAATCAGAGGGGCTCGGTTTTGCTTTTTTTTGCACCAAAAATACTCTCAAGACGAGGCAGTTTTCCCCCAGATGAATGACCTGGGGAAAAGCAGAGAGGAGCTTTATATAGCATCTCACAGGCATCCACTGACATTTCTGCCTGAGCGTGGCTGCCGATTGCATGCCTCGTGGGCTGTGAAGTGTACTTGTGTCGACTCAAGTGTGCTAGTGTAGCGCCGATGTTGAGGCTTTCATTTGTGGTGAAGCGATCAAATGTTCTAAAAGCAGAAGCAGAGTACCTATTGTCATAATAATAAAACACCTGAAATGTTAAAACCAGCCAGATTGATTCTGTAACAACAAATAAGTATAAGGCAACCAAACCCAAACCATAATCCCCTGGATGCAGTAGAGAAAAACTGTCAGAGAGTTCTCTGTCACAGTTGATGAACAAAATCTGTTCTCTCATTAATGCTAAACCTTGCCCACATATGCTGCTTATTTTGTTTGTTTATTTAATTTTGCTGCACTGACCTTATTCGGAAAACAAACCTCTCAACACCTCACACCACCCCCCAACCCCCTTAACCCCCAACCCCATTCCCAAACCTGTCAAGTGTCCTCTGCGTGTCCGAGAGACAATTTGCAAGGATCTATCTGCAGGAATTTTTCCATGAAAGCCTAGTCACAGGTGGATGTATCGGATGTTACATAAACTTCCCTCACAGACTAGTGTTAACGGAAACACGATAAGAGGGTGCTTCAAGCAGCCAAGCGTGGCCTGGCGTATATATGTGGAGAGGGAGCCACATGTGATTCCCAATCCTACTCTCTTCCCGTCTCATAATTAAAAAAAAAAAAAAAATCAATGGAATAATAAGTGGATGGCATAATGTGTGAGATTTAAGACATGCCATTGCCTGCTGTCATTTGAATTTCTAATTACATTCTTTTTTTCTGCCATGGTTCTTTTAACAGCCTAGGGCTTTTGGGGCTTTGGATTGGATTTGTAAAGAATCCAGTCACACAGAAAAAAAGATATTGGCACATCTGATAAGATCTTCATATTTGTGCAATGACATCGAGATAAAATTCTACCAAGTATGGTGCCTCTGTGTTGCATGTTTCACGGTGCACAGAGGAACATTTCAACAGTTATTGATCACCCCTATTATGGGAAAGTAAAGGTCTGATTGAATTTTCCTGAGTAATTGCTAGCCCGAGCCTAAAGTACGATGTCAGAATCATGGCCACACGCCTTTGTTTCAGTGTCTTTTCCAGAGTGGTAGAATCTCTGATTAGGATTCTTGCTACAGGCAACAGACCAAAGAGTCTCTCAGAGTTGCTTCCACTACAGAGTAGAATGTTGCAGTTATGCCCAGTTCAGACTGGCTAGCTTCTCAAGAAGGGCTGGCAAAAAAGAAACTTGTTCAGAGGGACCTCAGTGGGAAGATGTTCCAGATTGTTCCACATATCCAGATGGATACTCAGATATTTCAATTTCATCTGTTATTCAGAAACCTTTCATCTAAAAATGAACTGCATTCTCAACCAAAATGAGCTAATTTTGCCATAACTTATTTTCCATTGTGACAGATGGTTTGCATTCTAATATCTTAGGCTAATGTGAAATTGCATTATCTTTCAGGTGAGGACAGTTTGTGCTGTGTAATGAAATTCAATTACCCACAGGATGTGACAGTTCTCTGCATGTTACCAGGTACAGCCTATACCTCCCTCTCTTTCTTTCTTCCTTTCTTTTTCTCTTTACTCTCTCTCTCTCTCCCTTTCTCTATCTCCCTGCTCTCAAAGAACATGGAGACCACACTCCTAATCTCACTGCAGTGCTCTGGGGGCAGCTTGATTGGCAGCTTCTATTTGGCTGAATAGCCTCATGTTTTATAGATCGTTACAAGAGCTAAAGTAGAAAAGGTTTTTAAGCGCTCCAAGAACGTGAAGCTACAAAAAGGCACTTAAGTCAAGGGAAGGGTTGAGTGTTTCAGGGAGCACAAGAAAATAACATTGACTGCACATTCATTTGGTATTCTCCATCCATTTTTCAGAAATTTATTCTGAAGTATGCCAGTGGGGCAGATGAAGTCTTAAGGATTAAAGACTCATTATAAGATCTTTTCACAGAGGCTCCCAGACAACGAGGCTTCCTCTGAGCCACAATGTGGTTATAAGAGGTTCAATTCCTGAACACTCTGGCTAAGCCTTTTTTTTAAAACCAATCCCTGCAAAATATTGGCTGTCATATCGTGACCCCCAGAGGGAGGTCAAAGGTGCACGCCAATGTATGGATTATGCACACATTCACTTACTCCACAGTGTCGTCCCAACTACACCAGAGTCTTTGATCCAACGCCTTCATGTCCTGGGAGAACCTGCTCAGGCAGTACTCCGTGATGAAGTATTCATATTCAGGGGGACAGGCGCTGGTTGATAGGATCTGGTAGGCTGCAAAGACAGAAATCATTCTCAGTTGTTGTGTGTAGTTGTCTGTTTGTTTGGTTATGGGGAAGGCAATAATTACTCACATCATGAAAAATTTTAATAATCTGGAAAAACAAATGACAGTGCTCCATGAGTCCAAGAGGGTAAATCCACTGATATTTCTCAGCAAAAAAAATATTATTCAAATTTTATTCAAGGGAACAGTAAACACTATTATGCATGGTTGGAGAAGCTCGCGCAAGAAGGCAAACAAGGACAAAAGCACAGACTGCCTTTTTTTATTAGAAAGGATAAAACTTTTGTGGAGAGACTGTCAAGCAACTTCTTTTTGTTATTAAAAAAGTCTGAAGTCTGAAACGAGCAATAGGCATGTTCCTCCCCAGTGCTGCCACTGCGCAACGCTGCACCAGTTCGCTCCTGATGCCCTGTCTCTT
>JASCQY010000078.1:4563829-4573987 GCA_030264315.1 Sardinella tawilis | reverse complement strand
GAGCGGGCGGCGGGATGAGCGCGACCGTGCTGACACCTCATCCCACACACACACACACACACAGACCACACACACACACACACACACACACACACACACACAGACCACACACACACACACACACACACACACACACGCACACACACAAACACACACACACAGGTGCTGTACCTTTGTTTCCCCTCAGCAATTAACACAGAGGCATAACTAGCATGAGCAGTGTGAGCCACAGTGTGATAACCCAACCCACGTCACCCTTACAGCCCTGAGTCCTTCTTCCCTGGTCCGGAGAGAGGCTCCTCTGAAGTGGGAAACCCACACCTACCCCCCCCCCCCCCACACACACACACACTCCGCTCTTATCCCAGCCTACAGGTCGATTCTTTATGCTCGGCTAAGTTCCCTATCGATTGCCACGTTCTCCGCTAGCTTAGTGGCGGATAAAAGTATTTGGCTGCACTCGGCTTTGAGACTGTATCTGTCGTCCGACAGAGTGGACGCAACGGGAAGAATTGGCAATTAAGCCAGTCCTCTGCAATTTTCTCACACCAGTAGTTCCTTTGTTTTAGCCTGGGTCAGTCCCCCCCTGTCTCTCTCTCTCTCTCTCTCGCTCCCTCTGCATTTCTCTTCTGCATTCCCGCGTTACGTTGAGTTCGGAATCGCTGGTAGTCCGAAGCTTCATGGGCTGTTTAAACAGAGGCTTTGCAAACAGTGAATGTCTGTGTATGTTTGTGGGGGTGTGAGAGTAAGTGTGTGTGCATTTGTGTGTGTGTGTGTGTGTGCATCATCAGCAAGCACCTCTTATCAGGCCGCAGGGAGACTGACTGATACAGCGTTGGTTGGGTCTCGCTAGCACAAAGCAATATAGCAGACACAGTGCCACAAGGCCACCATGTGTGTGTGTGTGTGTGTGTGCTTGTCTGAGGGAGGTGAAGGGGATAGTTGTGGGTGGGAGACTTTGACATTCACTTATTTTTTCTTGCTGTTCCGTCACCAGCTAACATAGAGATGTGCGGCTGATTGCATCTGGCCTGTCAGCCTCACGCTGTTGCAAAAAAAAAAAAGGACTCCTACCTGAGTCTTGTGGCACCTGAACAAATATAGCACTAAGAGGTGCAAGGATATGCCAAATGGGAAATAGTTTTTGACCTACATTGTGGATAATGACTCTGGATGTTGTTGCTATAGCATTCTGACAGCTTCTATGAAGCAATAAACAAGCATAAATTAAGTTCTTTGTTTTATCTGCAGCCAGGCCTGTATTTTATTTTTTATTTTTTTCCTGCAAACCGTCTTTGTCGGCCATCTCAGGAACAGTATGGCAAGTAATTATGAATTCAATATAAACAGAGATTATTAGGCGTGGGCAAATATTTGTTGTCTGGGAGTGGGGAGATGGTAGCGTGCGATATAATGAAATTGAGCGATGTGTGTGTGTGTGTGACAGTGGGGAAAAACTGATGTTTGCCTGCATGTTATGTGCGACACGAGGTGCCTTAGTATCCTGGGCTGTTATTGCTTTGAGGGTTCCTATGCAGTCAAATAGTTATGTAGTGTGTGTGTGTGTGTGTGTGTAGGTGTGTGTGTGTGTGTGTGTGTGTATGTGTGTGTGTGTGTGTGTGTGTGTGTGTGTGTGTGTGTGTGTGTGTGTGTGTGTGTTGTGAGTGTGTGCTTGTGTGATGGTTTCACTTGTCTGACTAATGGCAGGTCTCATGATGACACACGAGACCTGTAATACATGCAGAGTGAATAGGACGAGTTTGAACTCTGTTCTTCAATTAGGGCAATTAATTCATTTAATCACAGCAGAGGTTTAATAAGATCCAGGCATGACTAAACTAATTTACTTTTCTCTTTCTCTTTTCTTGCTTTCCGTCTCTTTCTCTCTCTCCTTCTCTCTCTCTCTCTCTCTCTCTCTCTCTCTCTCTCTCTCTCCCTCTCTCCCTCCCTTTCACTTGCTCTCTCCCTCTCTCTTTCTCTCCCCCTTTCTCTCTCTCTCTCTCTCTCTCACTCTCTCTCTCTCACACACACACACACACACACTCTTACTGTGTGTGTGAGCGTTGAATAGAGAGATGTGTATGTATTATGCAAGTCAGTGCTCATAAAAGATCAGTTGTGTTATTGTTTTGTGTGTGTGGTGAAATGGGTTTGTTTAATGGGAATGGGAAGAACAGGGAAATGGGAAGAAATAGAGAGCCAGTGGGATGATGTCAGTGAATGAGGAACCAGATGATGTAATAGTCATATGAGAAACACATAAACAAGCACCCCCCGTGCACAAATGGCAACGGTCGCACACAACAGAAGGTGTATTACGCATGGTGTGTGTGTATGTGCGTGTATGTGTATGTGTGTGTATGTGTGTGTGTGTGTGTGTGTACCCATTCGAGGGAAAGGCTCTAAGACTTTAGTAGTAGGATGTCTGATTCATATCCGATTCTCTCTTTGATCCTGCATGTGTGGGGGTGGCAGGGATGTCCCAGACTGTACTATTCTACACCAAAAAGTCCACATGGCTCGGACTGGCTGGTCCTGGCAGGAGTGGGCATTGCGTAGGCATCCCGCGTGCGCCCACAGATGGCCAGGCTTCTCGGAGAGGCCAGAATGACCGTGTGTAATGCCCGCAGATCTGGTGTCGATTCTTTATCTCGCTAGAGACTCGTTATAATACAGAAAGGCCATAAGGATGGCACAGAGCTGGTAGGAAAAAAAAAAAAAAGTCCACCAAATTTGTCCATCTAAATTTTCTATTCTGTCCATCTCAGCACTGATTTAGTTTGTCTCTGCTCGTTCGGAGTCTTTTCTGTCGAGATCACGAGCCACCTGTTCTCTGTCATTTCCTTTTTTGATCCATTGAGTTGGACAATTTGCATCGCCAGAGTGGTACTCAGGTGCTAAGACCTAAACGTCTTGTCGAGAGACGCCGGCGTGCCAGGCCTGTTTTCCGAGGGGCCGCGAATGAGTGGCAGGTGGGCACGTTAACGACCAGCAGGCCACCGGTTGGCACGTGTCAGACGCCCCTCGCCCCGCTGTTGCCCAAGCTGCTCCTGCTGCTGGGGGTGGCATGGCTCGGCCCCCGAGAAGCAGCAGTGGTGACAAACTGGCCCTGCGTATTCGTCAGCTTCCCTCATCTCCACACAGTTGGAAAAAAAAACAAGCTTCATTTATTATTATTTATTTGTTTATTTTGCAGCAAGGGGCACATTTGAATGAGGATTCTTGGCGTAATCGGCAGGAGCTTAAAGGCGAGGCTCAGCCTTGGCCGCGTCGCGATCGCTGGTTTATCGACGTGGCCCGCTACTGACATTTCTCCCACCTCTCCTTGTTGCTGCATGCCACTCGATCTGGCAGCTCATTCGTCAGTGAGGTGCGGTGCGGAGCGGTGCGGAGCGGTGCGGAGCGGCGCGGCGCGGTGAGCGGGCCTCCCGCGGGCCGACGGCCCCCATCGGCTTATCAGTATGATTTACAGTGCGACTCGGAGGGGGAGAGAGGTAAAACAGCACCCAATCGATTTGCGGGCAGATTAGGTTGAAAGGTATCTGCGGCTGGCCTGAGGTCAGAGCTGGCCAAAAATGATTAGGTGTGTAGCGTGATCCGAGTTCAGGAGAGAGGAGGGATTGAGGTGAAGAGGGGGCATGTGTGTTGGGGAGAGTCGGTAGGGGGTAGGTAAAGGGGGGGTGGGGGGACGGGGGGTATTTCATTATACGACTTGGCTTTCCTTTTGCATTCTGTCCTAATTGTCAGCCGTGAAACAGATGGGCGCCCGCTCTCAGCTGGATTACCATAAAAGTGTCGGCGCCGTGCGTTCACCGGGGAATGATTTATTGTGTGCAAAAGCCATTGTGTCCTGCGCATTTCGGGAGGGAGCTTGACTCATCATGCTTGACCAGATCAGCTTGGTCTGGCATGAAGCCCCCCCACCACCACGGCACGCCTTGCCTCTCGCCCTGCCTCCATTTTAGGGGTTACGGCGTGTGGAGGCCCTCCTGAAGGTCCCTCAGGGGACGCCAAGTCCGACAGTGGCGATCTGGGGACCCAGCGGGAGACTGGATGTCTGCATCTGTCTCGGTGAGACTGGAGCCATCAAGGTCTCAGCTTAGCGATGCACTCCTGGCCGAGTTCATCTCATCTCATCTCATTGCAGACTTGGAGATGAGTTTTCACCTTGGCTCGATTGGCCGCTCAGCTCAGCTCAGCCACCGCGCACTTCTTGTTTGCCAATCTCATGTCTATGCATTTATGGATTTGATGTATTATGTATTTTAAGACTCCTGTCTTGTCTTAAGGTCTTAATTTTCCCAAAGTGCGTGTCCTCATGCATGGTCACCAACGTGGGGCACTGTGCCAATGTTGAGCTTAGCATACATTTTGTTTTGAAGGTTATACTATCTGTTTGTGTGAAATGAAGAGAGAGTGAAGGGGTGAGAGAGAGAGAGAGAGAGAGAGAGAGAGAGAGAGAGAGAGAGAGAGAGAGAGAGAGAGGATATGCACCTGGATTTGCTGGCTTCACACTTCATGCATTTAGCTCTCTGATCTGACTCCAGATGCATCTCTCTTGCCCTCTTCCAGTAGGCACAGCTGTGTGTACATGGCCCGAAGCACAGAGCTGTCAAAGCCCACCGCTAGCCGTGCCAAACGCTAGCGCTAGCATTAGCATTAGCATATCCATACAGCTTTAAGGAGCTAGCTGTGGCGTTAGCATATGAATGGCTCTCACGGTAGCATGCCCATCTGCAGGTAAAACCAGGCCAGCAAAGGTTGTTGATAGTCAGTGTCACAGTGGGCAGCTTCTCTCTGATGTGTGGTCACTGCAGAGCTATGGTTTTAGCTGTGCAGCAGTTCAGAAAAATATCTTTTCAAAGAACAGAATAAAACAGTGAGCCAACTCCTGACTGAAACACACGCCGCACATCAGTATTTTGTCCATGATTACTGTAGGTTATAGGCTAGCTGGTTGTAAGCTTAGTCTACTTCTATACAGAAGCTTTATTTTGAGTCTTTGTGAATCTGTTTTGTTTGTATGTTATTCTTTACCAGTGAGCATTTATTTATTGCTATAATTTACCCCCCAAAGTGAAAATTCTCAACTAAATCTGTCAATTTTCTCACTCAGGCTTTGGTTGACACAGTGGCAAGACCATTTCATTAATAGTTTAATGGACTGTCTCTGCAATAAATAATTTAATAGACAAACAGAATTAGGATATGACCCCCAGGCTGTGAGGGATTTATGCATTATTGAGGTGAAAGATTTCAATTTGGTCTTTGAAGACGGAACAAAGGTGATGTTGGGATTTACGTTTGTGGGAGTGTTGTTGTGTAAAGAGAAAGTTTAAAGCGATGAGAACACTTTGTGCTCTTCAACTTGTGTTAAGAAGCTGGGCTGCTTTGACAGCTTACCTGACAGCTTGAGCTAAAGCTTGAGATACTAGCCTTCCGGTATTTCCAGGAAAAGTGAGGAGAAAGAGTAATAAAAGAGAGGGATAATAAAAGAGAGGGATAAAAGAGAGGGATAAAGGAGTGAAGGAAAAGGAATGGAAAAGGAAATGTAACCGACTGACCAGACTTTGAATGTTGTGGATCTTTTTCTGTTGTTGTTTAGTTGTTTTCTTTTTTTATCCCATTATCTAACAATGTCTTGTATCTACCATGAGATTTCTCTTTGGGACACACAGTTGTCATAAGATGGATTTCCATCCAACTTGTAAATGCGAATCTCGGGTAGGCGAATAAGAAATCCTTGATGGAAACATCTGCAAAGTCGCATCAGTCCCATCATCAGTAATGCAAATATACATTTGATTCGCTTCAGGGAGGTGGTTTAACTTTTGATACAACTCGGGTAAATGCGAATAAAGTCGATGGAAACAGTTAAATTCGCCTATATTGGCACTAACCGCATTTCTGCTCATAGATGTTAATTCCACAGCTGGTCGAATACGTCACTTGATTAGCCTAACATTCATTTCTTATTCGCATTACACCGTTGATGGAAACGCACAGTCAGGTAGTCACGAGCCGAATTAATTCTATGCGAATATGAAAAACGAATAACGTTGGATGGACACCCAGTGATAGCCTCATAAATGAAAAGGTAACTTTTTTTTTCTTTTTTTTCCCCCCATTATCTAACAATGTCTTGCATCTACCATAAGATTTCTCTTTGGCACACAGTTGTCATAGTCTCATAAATGATCACTCAATTTGTTCACCATCAACCCTCCCCTTCACCCCCTCCGCCTCTTCCCCCACACCCACTCACCCACATCTACCCCCCTTATTTTGAAAACAATCTTCACAGAGCTGATCGTGACTCCACATCCCTACTTGTAATTTGTCACTGATGTGATGAAACTAGCCACAGTTCTGGTTACCATGACTATTGATTTGTATGCTCCCAGCGTCGGACCTGAGTGCTACATTCACCAGGCTTGTCCACAGCCAATCACGTCAGTGGCAGTGCAACGAGCACCATCAGCGGGGTACTGAAGGACTTCAGGACTTGTGGCATGGAGAGTCGTATTGATATGTGTACATGTGCCTGTGTATGCGTGTACATGTGCCTGCATGTGCATATGCTTGTGTGTGTGTGTGTGTGTGTGTGTGTTTGTGGATGTGTGCGTGAGTGTGTGCGTGTGTGTGTGTGGATGTGTGCTTGTGCGTGTGTGTATGTGGATGTGTGCGTGCGTGTGTGTGTGTGTGTGTGTGTGGGATCTGGAGGGTCGGATGGAGTAGGCTGGCACTGATGCGCGGGCAGGTAGGGGATTGATGGATGGACTGATTAGGCGTCTGGCAGGGAGGCACCACACAGATGGCACCGATGCCCATGACAGTCGCCAGTCCCACCCCTCTCCCCTCCCTCCCACCCATTCTTCTCTTCCTCCCTCTCTCTCTCTCTCTCTCTCTCTCTCTGTCATTCTGCTGAAATTGTACATGTTTGCAAATATTTGTAAATTCTGAATATGCAAGACATTTCCCACATCCCACTGCCCCCCCCCACCCCTCAAAGCCCTTATCGCTGAGACCAGACTGAACTGGCAGAAAGTGACGCCCTAATTGGCTGCTTCATGGCATTTAAGTCTCAGTGCCAGTTAGGGCTCAGTGTTTAGGGAGGCTAGGGAGGACACTGGGACTCGGCCATTGTGTTGGGTCAGTTCTCTTTTTTTTAATCTCTTTTTCTCTTTCTATTTCGCTTACTCTCTCTTACTCTCTCTCTCTCTCTATCTCTCTCTTTTTATCTTAAAATTAAGCTCAGTGATATTCCATATATGCTTGGCTAGCCTTGTGAAAGGACAGCATTATCATAATATTGGCTTGTGAAAGTACTGCATAGCGAGCCCCTCAGCACCCCCCTTCCTGCTCCTGCTCCCTCCTTCTTCCCCTGTAATTGGTGCTGTTCTCTTAGTATGCGGCGTGCTTGTTAAACAGCCTAATTGCCACAGTGAGAAAACACATTAGGGTGTTTAAAAAACATACATGCATTTAGCGGATATAAATAGAGCAGAGATCATGGATAATCTCTCGCATTTCTCTTGCTTTGTCTCTATCTTTGGCTTGTTCTTTTGCACACACACACACACAGGCACAGGCACTCTCTCACACACACACACACACACACACGGGCACTCTCTGTCACACTCACACACACACACACAAAGACTTTTTTAGGAACAGGTGTGTGTTTGTGTGTATTTGTGCTGGGAAGTGATAACTGCATTCATCAAGCATTAATACGGAAATGATTACGGATATGATTGCTTGTTAACTGATGCAGTCTCGGCTGTCTACAAACACAGAGGTTGTTTACAGCAGTGATTTTCATGTCTCTTCACCCTCAAGCATGACATGTGTGTCTGTGTGTGTGTGTGTGTGTGTGTTTGTTTGTGTGTGTGTGTGTGTGCAATTTGTCAATTCAGCCTTTGAATTCTCGCAGAACTGAGCGAATGGTTTCTGATGGCTTTGTGCTGCCGCCATATTGGATGACAGTAGAGTATTATACGTCTTGTCCTGTGTGTCCTTCCCACTTGCCGTCCTGCGGAGTGTGTTCTGTTTCGGTGTGGCCCGTCGGATCAGTGTGCCATGGCATGTATTTGTGGGATCACTGCACACTTCATGCATACATCCAAGGACCTCCACCATTGTCCCATTAGCTATAAAAATAACCCAGCGTATCGCTGATGTAGGGGCTTTGTGGGGGTGGGGATGTGTGATGGGGTTGGAGGGGGGGGTGATGATGGGGGTGGTGGTGGTGGTTGGGGTGGTGGTGGTGGTAGAGTGAGGGGACACCTTCTGTATGTGGTTCCATGCTGCCTATCCTGTCCTTATCCATGGAAACGTTCTGCCTCCCTCTCCATCTGACAGTCACACTCTCTCTCTCTCTCTCTCTCTCTGTCTGTCCTCTCTCTCTCTCTCCTTTCTTTTTTTGTATGACTTGGTTCCTGCCTTTTGTGCTTTTGTAGACGCCTGATGTTAATGATATTACCCCAGACCACCCCCCCCCCCCCCTCCCTCCCCCCAGTTCCATTAGGGTAATCACTGCTCTCAGCCCCTGTTGACCCCCACAGCGAGACAGGATCAAAGGCGGGGGGGTGGTGGGGCAGTAATGGGGTTTTGCAAATGGGATGCTCTTACATGTCATAATAAAACCATCACCGGCTGTAATGCACATAGCATTGCCAATCAGAGTTAAACTGTGAGAACTCTGCTGAAAGACAGCGAAGTGAAGTGATACGGGGTCTGTCTTTCTCTCTAAGTGCTTTCAGTTCCAGGCAGAAGGTAGAGAGAAAGAGAAGAAGACGGGAGTCTGTTTGATACTGTCAGAGTACAGGGTACCACAGCCTATAATTGAACTAATAATACCGGTGTAGTCTTTCGCTGTCAGCTGTCACATAGCCACAGGTTGTGTGAATATTTGAATATGAACATTCATGAATTTCAAGACATTTCAAGACACTGATGACTGTTTTTTTTTAAATCCAAGTATCCAACAGTCATCCAACGGGCTTTTATTGCTAGTCCCCGAAAAACAAGTTGAAATGTCATTCCAGTATCTGGAATCATCTGATCAGATTTCCTGGTGACTGACGGGCATTTACTGTAAACTGGCTTACATTTTGCCACAGTCTATTTGTAGAGCCAATTACATTTTTGAGGGTGTTAGCAGTAAAATCGGATAGCGCAGCTTTCCATGACTCTCTACTAGACACTATTTCTGGTTGGTTCAGTCATGCCTGTAATGCCACTGTCAACTCAGCTCTGATGAGCCAAGAAGTAGCCCTACACATTATGCTCCTCCACATGGGCACTTCTGACCAGTACAGGCCCTCTGCCCACCATGTCCACCAGGATGCCAACTAACAGTGAGGCGCCAACTATGATGAATAATGACATATTAGACTTGATGATAGTTTAATGATAAACCTGATATAGATTGACAGCATCACACTGCATGTTATTTTATCTGTCCTTTAATTTCCCTGACATTTAGCCCCATGGCCTTTATCAAAGTTCATGTGCACCAGACCAGACTCTATATTGAGCTCCAACCCTTGAAGTCTATGAGTAGATAGATAGATAGATAGATAGATAGATAGATAGATAGACTCTTCCCATTTAACATAATTAACGTAGTACTCAGTAGTATGTACACTAGATTAAGATTTAGGTTAGATACTTACAGATTTTGAGCATAGTGCTGGATACAGCCTAGTCAGTGTGTGAGTGTATAACAGTTTCTGGAGTTTTCACTCTAATAAAGCTTCCCGTATTTTTAACTCCCATGGCCAGCCTCGATCGATTTCGGAAGGATGATAAAATATTAACTGGTTGTTGAATTCAAAGCACGTATTTTGGAAACACACAAACACACAGACAGTGAGAGTTTCTGTGAGTGTGTGTTTTCATGCATATGATATGAATGTGTGCATAGTTCAGGGTCAGGGGTGGAGGGTTCTATCGCCTGTCTTGAGACAGTCTTCAGTGCCTGAACCAAACACACATACAGTACACACACACACACATTAGTGATGTCTTACTGAGGCAAAAGCAATTGGCCCAATATAAATCACAGCTTCCTAGATCCAGTGAATGTGTGTGTGTGTGTGTGTGTGTGTGTGTGTGTGTGTGTGTGTGTGTGTGTGTGTGTGTGTGTGTGTG
>JASCQY010000078.1:4394193-4406540 GCA_030264315.1 Sardinella tawilis | reverse complement strand
ACACACACACACACACACACACACACACACACACACACACACACACACACACACTCACACACACACACTCACACACACTCACACACACTCACACACAAATACACATAGACAGGCACACACACACACACACACACACAACACACACACACACACACACACACTCACACACACACACACACACACACTCACACACACTCACACACAAATACACATAGACAGGCACACACACGCATGCTAAAACACAGAGAAAGCTCAGTGAGGATCAGCCATTCCGGTTGCATCTTAGCCTCTAAACATGTCATTTTGCCACCCGAAACAGATCCAGCGGACACACAGAAACCTCCCCCCCACAGAATTATTTAGACAACAAAAACAGCAAATGAGGGCCATTAAATTGCTTGCCTATTTCTGTTCAGCCAGATTCATGCAGAGCACAGCTTTCCTCATCTGGTGCATCTGTTATATAAATCTGTGTATGTTGTACAGGCCTAATGATATACTAGGCGATATTTTGGGTAATACTGATGTGCCGTCTTCCTGTGAAACAGGACACAAACATGTTTGATTTGAAGTGAAATGTACGGATAGTTGTCAGTGTCAAATAACTTTAACATTAGTTGTCCTTCATCGTATTCAGTTTATGGAAATATTGCACATCTGAACTCAAAATATTTCACCATATTTCACATATTAAAAGTCACAAGAGCCCAACCACTCCAACTGATCTTTCCCGCAGGTTGGATGATTGATGCCGACAGCAGGCCCAAGTTTAAAGAGCTTGCTGCCGAGTTCTGCCGAATGGCTCGGGACCCCCAGCGATACCTGGTAATCCAGGTAAGATCAATTCTGTACCGGCCCTGTTGAGACAACTAACCCTGGGGACAACAAAGCCTGCAATGTTTACTCAATTAGCTTTGATCCTATACATAATGCATACCTTGGGAATTCAATGAACTAAGCGCCGATTGATAATCAACAAAGATACTGTATAAAATAAATGATTATAGATTGGCTGTTATTCACATCAGCATGTTATAGGTGAAGCATATGCAGAGTCAGCAGAGTTGACCTGTTGTCCATCCGACCCCGTATATTGATATTGCAGTCGTGCATCTTGTAATGAGATTTTATGACGGAGAGCAGAGATGGATCAAATGTTATCATCATGTCATCCATGTCAGGGAGATGACCGTATGAAGTTGCCCAGCCCCAATGACAGCAAGTTCTTCCAGAGTCTTCTGGATGAGGAAGACCTGGAGGATCTGATGGATGCTGAGGAGTATCTGGTCCCCCACGCGTTCAACATGCCCTCGGCTGGATGCACATCCCGACTCCATGTGGATTCCAACAGGGTGAGGAAATCAGCTGTAGCAACATATTACATTCATCTGTTGCTTTCTAGCCTGTATTCATTTCACTGTAGTAGACAGTAATATCGACATTCCGTAATTTAATTTGGCAAGGCAAGGCAAGTTTATTTGTCTAGCGCATTTCATACACAGGATGTTCAATGAGCAATTTGTTAAATCAGTGTAGGACCATTGGCAGCAACATAAAGGCTGTCAAATTCACAAGCCATTGACATTAAGAAAAAGCATATTGTCATGTTTTTCAGTTACATGTACATTCATTATCCACAAACAAGCCACGAACAGGAAACAATAATTTCATATCAATCCAACATAGCCGCTTTCATCACACTTTCACAGAAGCGAGAGTGAAATTTACTGTATTACTTTCTGCTTTTTTTCCCCCCTTCTTTTTATAATGCTGATGGTTCCATCGTCTCTCAGTCCATCTCGCGTCCTCTCTGGGGGGATTGTTGAGTGAGCCGATAAGGCGTGCATGGTCTCTGAGGCCCGATCCCGTACATTAAAGACCCAGACCCACTCTATGCGCCAAGCCCCCGCCGGCAGGCGTTTTCATTACCGAGACCTCGGTGTGCAAATAGCAGTGTCTCTACTAAGACGAGCACAACGTTTGCTCAGAGACAATGAGCCGGGCCGGGATATTTACTCTACTGTCCGACGGCGCCGGCGTGAGTCGTGACGGCGCATTTCATATCGGCCCCATCCACTGGCGCGGGGGGCTGGGCCACCCAGCGTCTCCAGAGAGACCATGGCCATGGACGGACTCGCTCTTTTGTTGGCTTCTGAAACAGGGAAAAGGTCGCCGCGGCAACCTCAAGTCTTTCAATGTAATTATGCAGTCAAACACCGTCGCCAAAAATAGCTGCAGATGTTTCTGACCAGGAATCGCTTGAAGGAATATATGAGATTCCATTTCACCGTGATGTCACAGTTCACTATTCGAGGTGGATGGGAAGTCGGGGTGGGGGTGGTCATGTGATTAGTTGTAGGCAGGAGATGCATGCACTGGTCAGGCTTGGGGTCAGTTCAATTTAAACAGAGTAATTTCTTCGATCCCGCAAATTGAATTTTAATTTACAGAATAATAGAGCAGTGGCAACAAGGTTTCACAACCTGACAAAGGTTACTGGATATTGAAAAACAGACGAACAATGCATGCTGTCTGTTAGTTTGTTAGTCTGTTAGTGTCGACTGGCTAATGGGGATTCCCATTAATTCCCTTCTATTTCCAACAAATCCATTTTAAATAAATTCACGCCATTTTATCAAAGAAACATTATTGAATTTTAGTGTGAAACTGATCTGCCCACCTACTGTACCGTACATGTAAAGTTAGTAAACACCAGCGGCAGTGGAGATGGTGCTTTTGAAAGCCTTGTTAACATACCAAAGGGAGTCTCTTGGTGATACTGTTGGCAACATGATGGTGTGAACGCTTTGGTGACATGCTCATAGGACTCTCTTACTTCAAACACACAACTACATTATTTGGTGTGCAGAAAGCCCCTAAATATATTTTTTAAAAAATCTAAAATGTAAAAATGTAGAATAATATCATTAGTAATGATTCTCATTGCACTGGATTCCTAGAATGAACAAAAGAGAGAAAGCAAGGAAGAGAGAGTAAGGGCCCCATGTGTGGACATATTAGGAGACAGACTACACAAACTGGAAGGGATACACAGTCTGGCAGGGAGAGCGAGAGCCGAGTGAAAACTGGAGAAAAGACCAATGGAACATATGGGGCCCATTTCCACCTACCGCCAGCTTCCTGGTTCAGTTGAATCTCCGGTCCTTTCCTGTTTGCTCTGTCTGTGGCCAGCGCACAGCAACAGTGTGATTTCAGCGCCTGACATGAAGCCCTCATGTAGGAGGACATAGACACAGAGAGAGAGCAGAGAAGTGCAAACATCTGATAGCAACAGCTGTCAGACAGCAGGACCCATGCCATTTTCACCACACTTAAACACAGACATGACAGCCAGTGCTTCATAAAGGAAAGGCTCTGCCATGTTTTACTTTTGCCTGTGTGCGTAATACATGCAATTAGGTGATCTACCTGACTGAAGAATTGTGCCAGTCAGGATCTATTAAAATGGTTTAAATGGTTTAAAAAAAAACACACGTGGCAGAACTTTTCCTTTCTTTCCACTTTGGACCTCAGTGTTAAAGCAAGGAGTTTTTGCTTTTCACTTCTGTCTGTTTCTGACATCTGCATAGGCGTTTGTGAATCATCATGATGTTCTCTGGTCATCCAGCATGGTGATGTATATTTTTGCATAATCATTTTTTGGGGTATTTTTCCACAATCATCTGTTTACATTTAAGTCAATAGATTCACTGCACAGGTGCATACCTGATCCAGGTTTTTTTTAAGTAAACATGTACAGTTTGACATGATTAGATCATATTCATGAGGTACAGTGCAAAGAGTGAAAGTTTATGTGGCCCTGTTACATAAATCATCAAAAGGTTATTTACCAGCATAGCATGTATAATTCTAGACAACACATGACATGCTAATATCAAACATCTCTGTGAAATGTAATTAGATGCAGAGGTGAATCTACACGATCTCTGCAGTGCATGCTGGGTTTGTATCTTTGAGATTGCCAGTGTTGATTTGAAGTGTCTCCCTCTACCGCTGTCGAACAGAATCAGTTTGTCTATCGTGAGGGCGGCTTCGGATCGGAGGAGGGCCCTGGCGGTCGTCACCACGGGGTGGGCACCTCCAGCTGCAGCGGCGTCTCTGAGTCATCCGGCACACAAGGGGGCGCTCTGGAGAGCCTGGAGGACCAGCGGTGCAACGGAAGCCTGCAGAAGCAGCCCACGGCCCGCGTGGTGGAGGACAGCAACGGCCAGCGGTACAGCGCTGACCCCACAATCTTCCTGGGTGAGCGCGCGGCCCGGGGGGACACTGACGAGGACGGTTACATGACCCCGATGAAGGACAAAAGCTCCACAGGTGAGACTCATACAGGTCAATACTAAAGCTTAAAGGATACGTTCGGTGTCAATCCAAAACCCTGTTGTTCAAGGTCACTGAATGCTGTCTATAGGAAAAAAAAACAAAAAAAATGAATGCAACATGGGCCGTATACTGAACCGGCAACTTACACAGAGTAAATGGGGCATAGTGTCTTACTTTCAGTTTCATTTTGCTATGCCGCATTCACTTAACAATAGTTTATGGTTTGTTACTCGGTCTAGGTTGCATCAAGTGTTCAGGTTTTTTTTGCTATAGGCAGCATTCAGTCACCTCTAACAGGGCTATGGATTGATTCACACCAAACTTCTCCTTTAAACAATAATCCATGATCACAGTATAAAGCATGAAAATTTTTTATACAGGAGACGTGGGATCAAGTCTAGTTGAAGTGTGACTTCAGACAACTGATTTTTGTTTGTGAAAAGAAAAGCAAAAATTCTATGTACTTTGATGAAGTGGAACATCAAATGATTATAAAACTTATTAACTGTTACATGAAGTCATGTCCTTTGACAAAGGGGGACTTCAAGTAATTACCGTATGCTGGACATTTTCAACATGTGCAACAAGCTAGACTTTTTAAAACAGATCCTTCCACTTCCTCCATCCTATTTCAGTCTGTACTGACTGCCCCAGGGTTGCCAAGTTTGTCAAGGATCCTCAATAACACACTTTGTGTTTGTTTCTTTTTAAGTCATCTTATTCATGCACCTATTTCATATATTGATTTGCATCACCTTCTGGCTTCCTTTGTCTTATGAAATCTCTCTCTTCTTTCATTTGCTTTCCTTGTCTTCCTTGTAATAACAAACCATTTCATTTTGACAAAAAAGGCAACATGAAAATTTCTACCGCAGTGTCAGGGGTTGTGTTGTTGAGAAATCGATGGGTTGCTGGCCTTTTATATCCTATATATTCACAGAGGCTTACTGTACTGTTCAAGTCTGCATTCAACAAGCAGAGCTTTAATACAAAAATTGGCCAAGCTTTGTTGGCAGCGAGCCTACATGGTCCTGGCCTTCGTACTGTACTTCATTGCAGACACCCTGGGCTTTTTGCTGAATGAAGAATCTCACCCATCTTGCTCCTTTATTTCCAACAGAGTATCTGAACCCCGTGGAGGAGAATCCCTTTGTCACTCGCCGCAAGAACGGAGACATCCACGCCCTGGACAACCCGGGCTACCACAGCACCCCCAGCGGACAGGCCAAAGGAGAGGACGAGTACATTAACGAGCCGCTGTACCTCAACACCTTCCACAACACTGGCGAGATCAACCCGGAGCTCCTGAAAAAGAATGGCATCCCCATCCCGCTAGCAGTGACCAGCGCGGCCGCGTCAGTGCCCGTGGCGGGCACCACTGTTAGCCACGTGCCCCACACCAGCGCCAGCCAGCCTCCGGGCAGTGTGCCCCACCAAGCCCCGACTCCGCACGTCCACTTCGTTCTTCCGCCGGGGCATGGTGCCAGCCAGGCCGGGCTGGTGAGCCAATCCATGGGGCCTCTGCCCCCTCACTCAGCACAAGTGCTCCACGGCACGTTCCCTGGCAAGCCCGGTCACCTGACCCAGGCCGGTCACCCGGGCCAGTTGTGCCACATCGCTGCTGCCGCAGCTGCCGCTGCCGCCTCCGTCGGGGGCACAGGCCACCATGTGCCATCTGTCTCCGCAGGTCAGACGGTCAGCCAGGCGGCGGCCCAGGCAGCGGCCCAGGCTGGCAAGCCTGCGATCATCGCCCAGGGCGGCCTGCCGGCTCTCACTGCCCACCTGCGGCACCCGGGCGTCATGCTGCAGGCGGGCCACACTGGCACCATCATGCTCGACAAAAAGTCCAAGAAGACCTTTGACAATCCGGAGTATTGGCAGCACAGTCTTCCGCCCAAGTCCAGCAGCCAGCAGAACCCGGCGGACCCTACGCAGGTGGCGGGCAACCCCAAGTTCTTCTACAAACAGAACGGGCGCATCCGGCCGGCTGTGGCCGAGAACCCCGAGTACCTGTCGGAGTTTGCCCTCAAGCCAGGCACTGTGCTGCCACCCCCGCCGTACCGCCAGCGGAACACTGTGGTCTAAGTCCTCGACAGATCCCCCCCTCCCCCTCCAAGAACACAAGAACACCACCCGGCTCCCTCCCTGGTTCACCTACAGTACACTCTCCAGAACCTGGTTCCTGGTACCAGCACTCGATCCTCCCACGGTTCCTCTTAAGTGTCCCTCAGAGCTGGAAAGCGCAGCGTGAGAGCCAACACGTGTGTTCACCTCTGGAACTTCTAGATTACCTCCCTCCCTACACACACACACACACACACACACGCACACGGATATACCTGAGAGCCTACGGTCACCATTGGACATGTGGCTTCGCCCTCTTCATTCCAGACAGGCGATGACACTCCAATCTAATCCTGGTTGCCTCTGCACACACCACCCTGTCCTAAGAATTGTCACGGTGACCTTTTCCAAATGGGTCGATGCCCCTCCCAACACACACACACACACATGGCGTGCAGCTCTCCCCTCTTCTCATCGTTTGACTGACAGATCTGGCCCCTGTGAGCAGGGCACAGGGGCTCCGTGGAAAGGAACAAGCGCTTCAAAGCAATATGGAGTTGAGTCGCCTGTAATTAGTGACAGTAATCCACACCGACACAGTGTGCACACACACATCGAGGGAGATTCCGCGGAACGTTCCGGAGATTTTGAAGTTGAATGCGCTGACAGAGGGAATTTATACCGAGTAAATATTTACACGCCCTTTTCTCCGGGCGCCTAATTGGAATCCAGCAGTCTGACAAACAGTTATAGTCCATGATCTCTCAGTGTTTATACCATTATTTCATGGCCATTATGTTTCTACCAACCATTTGGTGATTTTTATTTTCATTCTTTTTAAGTCTGTACAAAACCAACAAAAAAATGAAACCAATTCAGGCTCAGGTTGTATATACTCAAAGGTAAGATATAGGTTGCGTCTGTAAGTCTGCAAAGTTGGCAAAGTGGCACATAACCTGTGTATTTAGCCACACGGCTGGCACCTGTCTCTTGGCAGCGTGCCAGTTATGTAGGTTGCGTAGCCCTGGCTACTCTCGACACCTCTAGCCCTGAGAATCCCAGGGTCCTGACCGGCGGTGGAGTCACTCACAGTCCCTCATAAAATAGACAGGTGCTTGTAATGTGGGCTTGCGGAGAGGTAGTGAAAACCACAAAGTAATGGTAGTGGAATTAGTGGCTTATTGAATGCTGAGATGCACTGAATCCTGTCTGTACACTAAGATTGCCTCTGACTACCCATACTAAATAACTGGTCAGCTCGAGGATGAGGTGGTACTGTATAAGACTGAAGGTTCCCCTGTGCAAGACTGTGACTGCAGCCAGGGCATGTAATTAATTATCCTTATTTTTATGTTTATTTTTACATTGTGTTGTTGTATTTTATTTTATTTCTTTATTTTATTTATTTACTGCATGCCTCTCTGTGCGTCTGTGTTGATACACATTTCCCCTCCCTTTCTATCTTTTGTAGAGATCAAATTTAGAGATCACACTGGCATGCCTCACAGGTAGACGTGGCACTGCCACCCCTGCTGCTATGGAGCGCTACCCTTCAGCAATGAGTGCATTAGGGCATATTACTGTTTTCTTCCAATTTTTTTTTTTTTTTTTTTTTTTTTTTTTTTTTTTACAAGCACTTTTTTCGGTAGAGCCAGTATATTTACTTTTGTCCAGATGAGGAGAGCTTGATTTGGCCTCACTGATTATTTTCCAGCACTTCAACACAGAGATTCAGGGACAGTAGTAAAGCAGCGTTGTCCTTGAAGCGCTGACATTTCTGTATGCCATAAGGGTCTCGGCGTGTCTTTCACTAAACCAAGCACTTTTATCAGACTCGGAGAAAGACATATAGTATAGCCAACACTGACTGTGCTAATGTCTGGTCAAATTCGCGGCCAATAATGAAACTCACAATGTTGGGTTGGACAGCTGGTGAGATTTCCTAACAGCAGTGATGCTATTTGTACAGGAGTGGCCAATTTCTTCACATTAAGACTTTGATTCCCCCACCCCCCCACCCCTCCCCCCATTTTGCACATATAAAGAAATAAAAAAAATGGACAGATATGCACTTTTCTTCACAAAAAAGGGGGAAGCACATGTCAAACAACTTTTTTTTCTGTTTACGGCCATCTCACTGTCTAGTAACATTGTGTTTAATACATTCAGCAACCCAGATCACCTACTGTATAGCAACTGAGGACAGACTGCTCTTTGGTCATGGATGCCCACTGGGCAAGGATGGCCCATCTGATAGAGCTGAGAGTTGATGGCTATATAGTTGCATGAGTAAGGAAGAAGTGAACCACTGAATATATCCATCCTCTGTTGGTCATTAGCTTAAACTTCTTCATTTCACGTGTTCTCATCTCCTGGAAGAGAGAGGATTCACTCTCTTTCATACCCCTTTTTGGACATTAGTCTGCTGGATATATAAAAAAAAGTTTTGAAAGAATTTTGATACCAGTGTAAAATATTTATATTAACTTGGTTTTTAATCCAAGTATGTACAAAAATAACTTAGATTCCCAATTTAAAAAAAGGAAATTAGATTTATTTATGCTGCAGCTGCCCAAGAGCTGCTTGCCGTAAATTATTTATTCTGTGAAATAGAAATATTTGTTGACTGCCATTTATACATACTGTACATTTGACAGTTCACATTAAGGTCCCCTTCAACTAACATGAAGTAAGTCATTAATGTCAATACAGTATCAATAAACATGGAGATGTTTATGGTTTGTGTTAACTAAATTATTGACTTTAGGCATTACATTACTTATCGTGAGCACATCATGTTATGAATACCGTTAGTTCCTCATGAATATTGACTTATTGACTTGATGATGCGTTACCAATGTTAGTTAAGTGATGCTTAATGTTGACGGTTGCCATTCAACTTATTTGTTGTTCGACATTTTACTTCATGTGTGTAGCATCACTACCAGTGACTCAATACGTTTAAAATACTCTGAAGACAAACTTGTTGGCAATATGAAGCAGGCACACATGAGTCATTTTCACAGTGTGTTATCATAGCAGCTATCCCGGTGTGTATTTAAATCTTTAGAACATTGAAGTAGATCATTGGTGGCCTAGAGCTCTCCCATTCCTTTCCATTTGTTGATAAATAAACTGATTGTGTTGGGAGAGAGAAAAGCGTTTTTGTTTAAATACACATAGTTTTGGCATTGGCATCGTAACTGGATGTTGGTTAGCTGCTAACTGCATGTTGCTAAAACAGATTCATCTAAATCACTGCTTAAACTTCAGAGTATGATCGCTCAGTAATAAAATCATGAGATTGTTGGTGTGTTCCTATAGTTGAACACTGATAAACAACATGCATCACAACACATATAATAATTCTTGTTCATTCTTGCTCTTTGCAGTTCTTTTACTTTGTGGTTTCACACTTCAATTAACAACTCAAAGTTTTTTTTTTTTTTTTTAAATGTGTTGACATACAGTATGAAGACGTTTTTTCATCTTGGACATTTGACAACATGAACATGTGACCACGGCCATAAATAAACAGCAACGATCCACTTGTGAATTCCTAAACAAAAATGTGTTAGCACAAAAGAAGACAAGTGTACAAACTCTATTTATACAAGTACATGGAGGATGATTTTATGGACTTAACAGTCATTTTATACTTTTTCTCGCACTTACAGTACAGTGCCATTCACAGTGTTCTTTTTTTGTTGTTGTGTTTCAGATTTTTTATTTCTTTTGGAACAAATTTGTTAACATCAAGTCTCAAATCGAACAGTCTTGACCACTGACCAGTTTGCACGTGCTACTGTTGAAAGTTAAATCCCTGTAATTAGTACTGAGCCAATACTGAATGGGGCATTCAAACAAGGGGGTCCTCAGAATACTGACTGTCCGTTCTCTGAGAAAATGTGAATAGTATTTTTATAGAGCACTGAAGGACTTTACAGTACATGGTGAGACTGTAAATATGGGGAAATTTTGATTTTTAATTTGTATCTGTTCTTTAAATTTCTTTAATTGTTTTTTTTTTTTTTTTTGGACTTGATTTTTATGTTAAAGGAATATGCCACCCAAACATGAAATTAAGTCAGTCTTCGTCAGCCCCAAACTTAAAACAGTGAAAAAAAAACTGGTTAAAATCCGTCCAGGTGTTGTCCTGCTTTGGGAGCAGCGTTTTTTGGTGTTAGCTTAGCACAGATGCTGTAAACCAAGGGAGTCAACTAGCATGCTAGCTGGCTCCCTTGGTTTACAGCATCTGAGCTAAGCTAAAGCCAAAAAACGCTTTGAGGGTGACGGAGACTGACTTAATTTCATGTTTGGGTGGCATATTCCTTTAAGCATATAGTAAATGTCTATGGTAGTGACCAGACATAGTACTTGTATTGTATATATGATGTGCTGTATGTGCATTCTTGATCGTGATTTTTTGATTTGATGAGTTCACGTTTGCCACTTACCCCACCAGGTCTTCTTTTCTGTTCCTCTTCTTTTTCTTTCTGTGTGAGATTTGTATCCAGCACTGCTCTGTGGAGTTTTGTATTATTCGTTCTTGACGCTTTAAACTTTTATCCGTGCCAGTCTCCTACTCCACGACCCGCTACTCTTTTCCTTTGATAAGACTTCCTGCAATGTAAATACCCTAGCTATGGAAAACCTCTCCCAAAATGAGCTTGGTCCATCAGTCTCTCTCTCTCTCTCTCTCTCTCTCTCCCTCTCTCTCTCTCTTTTTCTCTCTCTCTTGCTCTTCCTCTCTCTTTCTAACTTCTCTTTTATCTCAATATCTCTCTATCTCTCTATCTATCTATCTATCTATCTATCTATCTATCTATCTATCTATCTATCTATCTATCGATCTATCTCACTCTCAAACCAAATCCTTTGTGCTGAGTGTCTTTTTTTGTTTTGGAGATGCATTGTAAGCATCCTATCTGTGTGTTTCATTTACAACTCAACCAGAGTTAAGAACTACATATAAATATTATCAATGTTGGTACGAATCTACCTGAAATGAGAAACAGTCCACTATAATTTACCCTGTGTGTTCTCAGTAATGATGTTTATTTTTCAACTCTTATCGTTTATTCATGAGTATACCAACATGTTAATCTTAAAAAAAAGGATATTTTCAGTCCTTTTAAATTCTGCCAAGGTCTGTGCAAGTTACGCTTGAAATGATTTTGATTTTTACTATTATCATTCTTTAGCTATTTTATCAGTGTTCCATAAACGGTACAGAGAAGTTGCTACGGTTACTAGTCACACCATTCCTTCTCCTTCCTCTGTCTCCTTGGCTTGCTGTTGGCCACAGTGGTTATATCTGTCCACTGTACTTTTTACCATACCCCCGGCTTTATATCACTGAAATACTTTTCCTCATATTTCTTACATGAATCTGTCAGAAAGTATATTTTTAATTTAATATAAATAAAGATCAATTCAATATTTGAGCAGTCTGGTGGCATGAGTGGCTTTTGTCTTGAAAGGCATGGTAGGCTGCTTTTCGTTAGGCTACATGTTTATATATTGGGAGAAATTAAAGTGATATGAGAATACTGTAGATGTGACAAACACTGGGCAATTTTAGTGCATCCTCTGTGGATTTTGTGCAAGCAATACTTTTCCTCCCCAAAGGTGCTCTCTAGAAACCAGAAACATTATGGCCAGATCAAATATCAGCCAAAAAAAAAAAGAACTTTTTGTCTCCGTGGTGACATACAGTAAGATGCATACGTACATGTGTATACAATACAGCACATACATACATACACACACACACAGACACACTCACCTACATACTGTACATAGATACTGTACATATGCACACAAACACACACACACTTGCAGTACATACCTCCAGTAGGCCTACATACTGCACACACACACACACACACACACACACACACACACACACACACACACACACTGGACCCAGAGCCTCAGTC
>JASCQY010000078.1:4366900-4377883 GCA_030264315.1 Sardinella tawilis | reverse complement strand
TTGTCCGTCCCTTTATTGACATGCTACTACAACCACTCACATTGCAACCGCTAATGAGAGCGTCACTTGTCCGCTACTTCACATCAATTCAAATCCCGCCTGGCGATCCTGGGAGATCCCGATTGGTTATTTTATGCTGCCTCGAAAGGAGTTTGCATTTTGTCCTCGATTCCAGATCGAGGTGTGGAGCTCAGCGTAATGCCTCTGGTGGAGCCTGGCGGAACTCGATCTGGTGAGAGTCAGGTTACCATGCATGCTCTAGGCAAAGGATTTACTGCATGTTTGTTGATTTGGTATAGGTGGTTTGGTTAGGCTTGTCTTTGTTTATTGTTTTGGCCTTTGCCTTCTTATGATTGCCCTCTTATCCCTCTCTGAAGGTATTGTAAGTCCATGGTGTTCTGAGTAATTTATATTCTAGATCAATATCAGTACTTCAACTTGGGGCATGGGAAACATAGTTTCTTGTGTCTTGGCCACCCTATGGCATAACACAAACTTATATGAATGTGTACGTTAAGAGCAGCTGAGACATACAGAGAGGGAGAGAGAGAGAGAGAGAGAGAGAGAGAGAGAGAGAGAGAGAGAGAGAGAGAGAGAGTCCTTTTACTTCAATATATTCTACCTAGTTTATGCTTCTGAATGTGGCCTGTACCTATGCTGACTAAAACATTTGTCAGGAAGCCTAACATATAGCATTCACTCTGAAACAAAAAAGTGGTGACAAGAAGTAACAAAACCAAAAAAAAAAACAATTGAAGGATAAAAATTCCAAAAACATCTTTCTTGGATTATAATAATAGCAACTTCAATACATCTTCAACCTTTCTCTGTCACAACAAAGCATTAACAATTCATGCAGTCAGTTCCAGCGTTGTGTGTGGTGTGTGTGTGTGTGTGTGTGTGTGTGTATGTGTGTGCATGTGTAGCTTAGCTCTCTTTCAACTGTCTCCCGACAAGAAAGACGAGAGCGCTCTCCTTGTCATCTCCCATAAAGCGAAGCTCACATGTCCATTCAGTGCAGATTTAGCCTCTCATTCCTCACTCGGCGCCGACCGGCGAAAATGAAAACGCTTCCATTACGGTAGTTATTCATTCATGACAAAACCCATTCACGCGACAGGGCCTCCTCCAACGCCTTCAACAGCACCGGAGCGTTTGAGAAGCAGCACGCCCCAACACTGGGACGTTACTTTGCATCTTAAAGGCAGTTAAGGCAGACAGAAGTTAACTCGGCTTGGAAGGGGAAAAAAGAAAGTGGGGCTGGATGCAGAAAGAGCATCAAAATGCCTGTCTATATCATAGCCTTAAATTCATAGCCTTCATGGCAGTTTAAAAAAACAAACAAACGAAAAAAAAAAAAAAAAAAGGTTCAGTGTTGCTCAGTGAAGGTGTTGAATTCTATAAACATGTAAAAGACTAAAATGGCTGGTAGCTCTAATGCAACAGACTGTTGGCAAAGAAGAAGAGGAAATATGAATGTGTGAAATATGTAAGTTCCCATCTGACAAACTGGAGTGATGCGCCTCCATCCATCCCGAGTTCTTATTTTCTATGTGAGGCTGTGAGGGGGCGGACCTCACACCGTGCGATCGGTTTGGAAGGAATAGAAAGGGTGGAGGACCTCTTCACTTTCCTGTGCCAGAAAAGAACGCTGCAGCAGGCATCCAACACACCAAAATGAACCCATCACACCACACACACATGTAGACATGTAGGAGGCCAAGACCTTATCATAATATGCATAATATTAATGACCCACAATGGGGATGAAGCAACCTTAAAGGGGAAATTCAGTTAAATCCATAGCCTTGTTGTTTGAGGTCACCAAGTGCTTTTGTTGGAAAAAAGAAAGAGGAAATTTGATACAATATTGACCAAATAGCAAACTGACAGCTAACATTAACTGAGTGTGGGTTCAAATGCCGGCCACCATTGTTGTGCCTTTGTTGAACAAGGTACTTAACCCTAAAATTGTTCTAAGGGAGACTGGCCATGAAGTAATTAATAATTAAAAGCAAGTCGCTTTGGATAATAGCATCTACTAAATGCATAAATGCACATGAAAACATTCTATTTCCTGTCAACAGCATTCGGTGACCTCAAACAAGGCTAGGGATTGATTAAGGAGCCATTCAGACTGACACGCTTTTTTCACCTCCAGGCATTCGAATTCAATTGTTTCTCTATGGAACGATGCGACATGACCGTTGCAACGTGCCTCACGTTTATTATGAGCAAGGCGCAGGATGAAAAAGAAGCGAGGCGCCTAAAAAGTTACAAATTCTTCAACTTTTGAGGTTGAGTTTTCTTCAACAATGGGTTGTTGCTTAGCTGCCAGTCATAGCTAAGTCAGGGAGTTAGTGGTTTAGCTGTATCTATGCTGTCATAGCAACAACATGTACATTTATCAATTTCTACCTTGCGTGTTTTTGTCGCTCGCTACTTTAGAACACTTGCGGTTTTGAGGGTGAAAAACGGATTCGGTCCGAACGGCGCCTAACACCAGATTTCTCCTTTAATGTCTACAAAAATGTGTGTGTGTGTGTTGGGGGGGGGGGGGGGGGGGGGGGGGAGGGGTGAAAGATAAGAAGGAGAAAGAGAGTAAAAGGAGAAAAAAGCACACTCATATGATTCTGATTTTATCATTGCTCAGAGCTGTATCCATTTTAGTTGCATTATCAATCATACACTTTACATTTCACTTATGTTGACACAAATCCCCCATATGGAAATATTTAAAAGCTAAATCTAGCTGGATTTATGGTAGGCTTACATGTTTCCTCTGCAAAGGTTGTGCACATTTCTGACAAAAAGACAAGTCCCCAGTGACCTACCAGTTAACTTAGTCTGGAAAAATGCTGACATATCCCTTTAAACTGTAAACTCAAAGCCTCCATCACTGTAACAAGTGTTGGAAATAGGGCTATATATTGTTTTCATTGATTTTGTCATGGCAACCTTGCAGTAGACCTCCGCCTCATAATTGAATTCTTGTGATGGGAACAATGGACTTTTGAGGATGCTTGTGGACTGTGGAGGCTTGAGGCTTAATTTATTTGTTCTGGCTTAAGAGGGAAGCTTGACTTCCTCCATGTCTAAAAAAAAGGAACAGGTCAGAGATGTATTGCGTTTACCAATCCAGAGCATATATTACTGACAACAAGCGTGCCTTGCTACAAATAAATGCCACAAAGTGATCGATGGTAATAGCAATACCTGCAGTATTACAATGAAGATAGGACAGGTGGGGAGATGTGTTTGAGAGGTGCGAGAATGTTCCGGCACCACAGCCGAATCAGTGATGCATGCGTATGAGAAATGAGCCATCGCAGAGACAATCCACCGCTTCTGCTGGAGTTGTTTTTCAAACTCAATCTGTGATTTGGAAGCTGTGTTTTTTCTACATCAAAGCTCAGCACATATCTTGCAGGGGTGAAAATTAATAATAATTTTGAAGCATAAAAGTACTTCTTTTTTGCCTCCTTAGGCTACATGTAAAAAGTAGGCCCTGTTGTCGTTAGAGACAGGGTGACTAACAGAATTGTAATGAAGCTTCAGTTCTCTTTTTTTTTGTCTGAAGTCGTGCTGACATCAATAAACACAAGTCTTTCTCTGTTTCTGGAGGGCAATGAATTCATATTCATCCCAATGGTTAGACCATTTTCATGCAAAGCCCGTACACAGGTAAATCCTTGTGCTTAAATGATGCGAAGTAATTAGAATTAAGTCGGCTGCCAGACTTGCTGCTGTGCAATTATGATGTTTAGTCCGATATTCAATTGACAACTCAATTACGTTTCCATGTGATCAAGCTCACCATCTGAATCTATAATTAAGCACAGGGAGAGATGGAGAGAGTAGTGGCTCAGGGACTTCGCATTAGCTGGTCTCTGGTACAGCTAAGTAAAACTTTATTTCTTTTTTCAAAAGTAATCTGGTGTTTCCTGCTTAAGAATGGGGCAAGCAGCAGAACTGGCTCCTGGCTTGGGTGGTTCATGATATAGGCATTAGTATAAATCCTCTGCAAATATCAAATACGTCACATATGACAGACGCTATTGAAAATGACATTTTCACACATTTCCTCAAAATAGGACAAAATCGACTACCTACCTGTAACAATGGGCAATCCCACCTGGTATGCATCTTGACTCTGGGCAGTGTTCAGGTCAAACACAGTCAAGTACTCACTTGCCCAGAGGTCTAGCTCATTAAATTAAACTTTTCCTTTTCTTTTTTTTTCACTTTTCTTCTATCTGAGCTGTACCATTAGGTATGCTTTGAACTCCCATGTGAACTTGTTCCAGGGAGCTAGAATATTCCATAAAATGAGGCCTTAGAACTGCTGTACGTGCACAAGGCCCATATGTATTCATTCAAAGTGTTCTAGCCTTCTTGAATTGATGCACTGGGATAATCACCATAGAGATGCTAAGGTTACATAATTGAACGACCAAAAGGAAACAGAAATAAATGAAAGCAATTCATACTATCCTGTTGGCCTTGTCTAGATTGTGCTTGTGTGTACTCCACAATGGTGACGATTTTACCCTTTAAGTGTTTACCTCGGATTACCCCATGTTGTCCTCCGAAAGATGAGTTTTAGGACACTAAGACTAAGGATGTTTACGAATATCATCTCACAGTTTTTAGCCATTTCAAACCTGCTCAGAAGTATCACATTTCAAGTCCTTGTGAGCACAAGTGCTGTATATGTAATCATAAATATTTTATAGGTGGATAAATAAAAAATATCGCTAGTATCACTGTGGTCGGTGAAAGCCGAGGGATAATTAATGATTGCTGATGTGCTTTTGAAGGGGCGCTGAATTATTTACCGTTTTATAAGGGATACAGTAAAGCCTACAAAAAGAGATGGATCAACCTGAGTTGGCTGAAGCACAGAGAGGCATTTGAGTTTCTCAAGGCCCTCTGGTACACATTTATTTCTGGCCTGTTGTCACCATCAGATTTTGCATGGAAAGACTCAAATACATACTAAGGGTCCATGATGGTTGCTGATTTGATGCCCGAGGTTGTGCTATTCAAGGATTCAAGGATACAAGGAGTTTATTTGTCACATTCACTGGTATAGTTTGATTGGAAAAGAATAATGAATTAGAATAATGAATTCAGTCAAGACACTGAAAGTATCTCCAAACACATCACACAGTTGCAATGAACTGGGAAACCCGAATGAGAGTCGAATGTTCTTATTTGATCATTTTGGGATGCAGCTCTAGACCATTTCAGGTTCTAATTTCATAGCTGGACACACTGATCTCTATTAGAATATAATATTATTAGAATAATTAGAATAATGTTATTTAGAGATCAGTGGCTGGACAAAACAATGCTTGGACATTCTATCTTGGTCCCCAACTACTTCCTGTTAGATTAACATAGCATATGTAAGGGATATTCACCGAGAGGCTGGGCACTATTGACTTTTATTGGCCCGGCCTCTCAGTGAATATCCTGTTTATTCTACTTCTCGTTTGCCAACATATTAAATAAATTCAAATGCTTTAATAATATGCTTTTTAATTTCAAACCGTTTTCTGCCTAGAAATATCAGTATCAGATGTCATTAAAAAGTATAATCCCTGTTACGAGATGTGAGCCATGTCAGAGAGGCTACTGTGGAGGTAAAGAAATTTATTTTGGACACAGTTAGCTTTGTGACACGAATGTTACATAACCAAAACATACAGCATGAATAATTTTTTGGTAAGTGTTTATTTCAGACGTTAGAAAAGTTAGCATGTTAGCTAATTATTAGCCCCTGTTGTTATGGCAATGACAAAGCTGGACAACGGCTCCACTTTTCTTATTAGTAGCGTACAGATTTAGAATTCGATGAAGCTGTGCTCAGTCGTCAGCGGGCGATATATGGTATTAATTCCCTCCTTCTAGCCAATAAGAATCGAGCATTCTGAAATTAAGTAGAATAAGGAATGTTAAACAGGAAGTCCTTAGGGACCAGCTTGGAACTAGAACCTAAAATGGTCTATAGCTTGTGGAAATACATACAGGTTGACCTCTTCAAACGGAATCCCACTCATTTATGAGAATATGCATACTTCTTACTACCCCAGTCTCCATTTCTTAAGCTGTGTCACTTTTTATTCAGAGTTGGTTAGAAAGGTCAATGTCTTCTGATTATTGTGGTCCTCAAATCTAAAGTTCAGAGGAGGCACTCTCAGTTTAAGTGGTGTCCAATTTACAGTACCAGTTTAAGCAGTGCTTTCTTTTCTTTCCTCTTAGCCATGTGATGTCTTCTGGGAACCGCAATCTGTTTGGTTCATAATAATGAGTTCAGAACGCACTGGTCTATTTTAATCAAGCCCTACTTATCTACAGTTGTTTAAAGATGTAACTTAAAACTTACTTTGTTTCCAAAGCTTGACAGGGAAGGAGACTAACATTTTTGCAAAGACGAAAACTGCATACACACACACACACACACACACATACACACACACACACACACACACACACACACACACACACACACACACACACACACACATACACACACAGTTTATACAAAGACAGCTTTAAAACAGTTTTACATGGGTCACTGAGGACAAACTGTTGTTTTCAAACGTCTACCTCTCTCTTTTCCTCTACATCTTTACAGGAACAGAGGATCTTTACTCTTACTCTTTCATTTGGTAGAGGAGACTTTACCATCACTTTACTATTGACCCTTCCTGTGTCAGCTTTTCTTTTCCCTTTATGTGCATTCTTCATCCTCTCTACTCTGTTTTTGCCAAGAATGTCTTAGTCGAAATAGAGATGTCAGGAAAAGAGAACATGTGTTTATCAACTAAGTATTCAGGCTTTTTCAGTTATTCCCTCCAGGTATCTCTCCTCTCTCTCTCTCTCTCTCTCTCTCTCTCTCTCTCATGCGCTCACAAGCCCTTACACAGCATTGTTTAGAGGGAGTGGAGAGAGATGTAGGCACCAACACCAACCGGACAGCCTTGCAAGTCTTCTTGCATCTCAGAAACCCCTGCTGGACTTGGATCACTCTCTCTTTTCATGAAACATTTAACATGATGCCGACTGCCGAGCGAGCCTGGGTGAGTCCTCGGCCGCCTCCTGCTTCAGCTCCATGACTACAGAGACCCAAATAAACCCCTGCGGATCTGAGACGTAGGCTTGACAGCACAAGGATGACACAACATTGTTTTCCTAGACATTCAAAGAATTGAGAGGTGAAAGGGGGACATTGTAATAGCAATGGGGGAAAATAAGTCAAATATTTGGTTATGTTTTCAAGAGTACGGTTAGACAAGTTTGTTTCGTTGAAGTTCAAAGTGATTGATGAATGATGAAATTTCATTCAACAATTGGGTGTCTGTGTTGGTACAGTTTATTTCAGTGACAATGGGGGCATAACACCCAATCAGTCAATGCCAACTACAAATCTAATGACACAAATTGCAGTCATATCATGAATAAGCAATTTTCCTGGTCAGTCAACAGTGTTTGTGGGAATCTCTGTAAATTAACAGCTTATAGTATTAATGGCTGATGATTCTTACAATGTAGGCTATTATCATTATGGGCCTTAATGACAGGATGTCTTTGATAACGCATACAGTATTGTTTTGCTTGTGGTGAGCCTCTGGCTTGAATGCTGCATGGTTAACACAACTTTGATCATTTAATGGAGGCTAAAGTTACTGTACTGTAAGTATAATAAAAATGGCTTGTATTGACTGTCTGTACTATTCACTGTTCCTTTTAAATAAACATATAAATAGTACATATTAAAAAAATACATAAAATAAATAAAATAATATTCTGATTAATTTTGGAATTACACATGCACTTAAGTCTGTATAGATCTTTAATAATTTTAAAAGCATCGCCAGTTCAGTGTTTTCAGCGGACAATGTCCTACATCAAGTGAGCCTTGTTAAATATGGATTGGCCACATTTGCTGACAGGCTGCTCTTAAGAAAGGCTATGGAACCCAGAGGTTCTCTGGAGACCCAATTAGGGGTATTTATCAGTTCCGCAGTGCCTCTTATTTAATTATGAGGAAGTGGCACAGAGGCTGCCTCTCCGCTTGCTATTTTTTTTATATATATATATTTTATTTTATTTTATTTTTTTTTGTGCTTTATTATCCCAAGCACAGCAGGGGTACACCGCTGAGCCGTGCACATTCAGTACTGCCATTTGGGTTCAATGATCACGTACGCTGATGATGATGATGATGGTGGTAGTGGTGGTGGTGGTGGCTGAGGTGAAGGTGGAGGTGGTGATGATGAAGACGAGCTTGAATGGGACACACACATACAGAATGAGGATGTGAATGACATGTTTCCCATGTCAGCCCAGCTTGCCTTAATGCGATGATGACTCAGTATTACTGGGTGAGAGAGAGAGAGAGTGTGTGTGTGTGTGTGTGAATAGAATGTTCAAGAAAGATAAAAGATTAGGCAGGTTGTTTGGATACCCTCAGTATCTAGACCTTTCTTTGTCCCTCCCTACAGTTTCCAGTAACCAATCAGCGAACACAAATTGAATGCAGAGCCACTAGATTTAAAGTGAAAAACAAGTGCCCATCTACCATGAACACATACTGTATTACTGAGAGTGTCCAGACTCTGCTCAAAGTGAAAGAGTCCAGTCCACCAGGCTACTGTATTTGACCTTCACCAAGCAAATAAACATTCTTGGAGATGTTAGACTGTCACAGCTGCGCCACCCTCGTCCCAGTGCATAGACTGTGTGTATATACTGTATATATATGTTGTCAGGATTCAAAGAGAAGGAAGACAGTTTTCCTTTATGGTGCTGGGCCTTTTTCACGTGTGGGAAACTGCGAGAGAAACACAGGGTACAGTAGGCTCAACAGCGCCATCTGCTGAAAATGCAGCATGCACTGGCAACTGGCAATCTATATACCCCACCCTATATGCCAGCATGCACTGGCAACTGGCAATCTATATACCCCACCCTATATGCCAGCATGCACTGGCAACTGGCAATCTACAGTATATACCCCTCCCTATATGCCAGCATGCACTGGCAACAGGCAATCTATACCTTTCCCTATATAGACCATTTCAGGTTCTAATTCCACAGCTGGACAAAACAATGCTTGAACATTCTATCTTGGTCCCCAACTACTTCCTGTTACATTAACATAACATATAGAATGTTAAACAGGAAGTCGTGGGGGACCAGCTTTGGAACTAGAACCTGAAACGGTCTATACCAGCATGCACTGGCAACTGCAAATCTCTCATGCCAAGCATGTACAGAGCATGTATCCTACAGTAAATCAGATCTCATTATTATGCCACTTTTTCTTTATTTTTCCACTTGGCAAGAAAAAACAAACAAACAGAAGTTGATGTGTAATAAGGCACAATGTCATGGTAGATAGAGTTTACTGTACTCATTGGACACTACTGAAAATGTAGAGTTGCTATTCTTGCACTGACGCATTTTCTGATAGGCTACCTCGTAAAAGCGTTTGCATGGATTTGTGAAGAGTCTTTTGAGTTGCATTTGGCACAAACATGTTTTGATAGGTGATTGCACACTGCTCTCACCGGGGCAACAGACTCATCAGGAACACACAGACACCACAGGGTTGTCATGGCTCCTCAAAAATATACTCCCGTGCTGTCTGTCAGAGAGGATACACTGCTGAGATGGAGACACGATAAAGGGCCTCTGTGCTCAGCCACAGGGTCATTCATTATTGCTGAACACACACACACACACACACACACACACACACACACACACGCACACACACACACACACACACGCACACATACAGTACACACACACACACACACGCACATACGCACACACACACACACACAAATATAGATGCGCAGAACATTTCACACCATGACAGCTGTGTGGTCACTATCTGATAACCACATGACATGACATGAAACGTGGTAAACATCACAGAGAACAAAAATATTGCTTCCCAATCCCAGCAGAATTAGACTTAGACTCAGAATTAGTTCCATATCTTGACACGGGTTGTGCCACTGGAATTGAAAATCCTGCATTGTTAAAAATGTTAATCCTTTATAATCCAACAGAATTAGCAGATTTCAGAAAATCTACCTTACCTGGGTTTCCTTTCTCCAATAATAGCCACCTGTCATGACTGGGTTGTTTAGCAACCACCCCCCCCCCCACACACACACACACACACACACACACACCTTTCCCAGCCTTAAGTCAAGTGATGTGTCTTAAATTGGGATAAATGGTTTGAGGAATGGGTTCTGCGTTGGTGGCTTTCACCGCAGTGCACCAACACTCACGCTGAAGAAAGTGAAAGTAAAAAGGGTTGTCGGGTGTACGAGTTAAATGCCAGGCCTGGCGGGAAGATAGAATTAAGAAAACAAAAACGACATGTTAAATGTGTGCGATGGGGTGGAGAGGAGGACCATTAAATGTCAGATAGAGCCATCATGAAACACACAGACACATACACATACGCATAGGCACATACACACACTTACACACACACACTTACACACATACACACACACACACACACACACACACACATACACAAACAAAATGGTTTCGCCCACCACTATTAAGCAGTGGCACCCTTCAAAGTGCTCTGACCGAGTAGTGATTAACTCAAATGAGCAATTAAGCAGCTGGTGACAACAAAGGCCTGTATTTAGAATAAAGGGTTATGGTGGTTAAATGAGGCTGGCACACGGCTTTAAACAAACAATCAACTCTAACAAAAAAAAAGTCCTAGCAAGACCCCTGGTTACCTCAGAGCAAACTGGTGGAAGAGGCAGCAAGACTTCCAATAATCAATGCATTTCCACATCAAAATAAACTAACCTATGGAAATCAAATGCTATGTAGTTAAATGAGGTCTACATGCTGTTATGTTCTGCTGTTTTCCATTGTATTGGTGCAGACTCCAACAGCTAGGTGGCGTTACATACATCTAACAGGTTA
>JASCQY010000078.1:4330158-4341565 GCA_030264315.1 Sardinella tawilis | reverse complement strand
TGTGTGTGTGTGTGTGTGTGTGTGTGTGTGTGTGTGTGTGTGTATGTGTGTGTGTGTGTGTGTGTGTGTGTGTTTGTTTGTGAGTGTGTGTGTGTGTGTGTGTGTGTGTGTTTGGCTCACTCTTTCTCCTCTCTCATCAATTCTCCATTTCTATTTCTTTCCTTTTTAGCATTACTCTCTTAGCATCTTGCCTTCACTCACTCTCTTTCACACACACACACACACACACATACAGACTGTTCCCTCTCTCGCTCCCTGGAGCGGCATGCAGGTGTACTGTGCAGAGCAATGAATGCGGCTTTAGACCTGATTAAGCCTTTTTTCCCCCGTGAGGCACACAGAGGGGGGGGCCTGGGCCCCCATGCAATTAAATCAAGGCCTCCTTTAATGAGGAGCATGTTTATTAAGTCCATTCAGGGAGACGCCAGCCGGAGCCGTTAGCTCCCCGCTCCCAGATAAGGTGCAGGGGCCTAAGTAGCTGGCGTGGCCGTGGAGGCGGCAGCGAGACGGGGCTTTGGCGTTGTTTGTGTTGTGGCTGGGCAGACTGCTAATATATCACGGGTGAATCACGCTCACTCTCGCTGGGAGACGGACTGACAGCAAGAGAGGCTGGTTACACATTCGGTGCACATATGCATCACTTGAGCAGAGAGACAGACCGACTGATAGAGCGAAAGAGAGAGAGAGAGAGGGAGTGTCTGTGAGAGAGGCCAAAGAGGCATTGCATAATTTTGCAGGTGCTGTTTTTAGTGAAGAGAAAAACTTTATGAGTCAGAGACCTTGATAGAAACTGGAGCGACAAGGCAAACATGAGCTCTCCGAGGAGCTGAGCCCAGTGAGTGCTCACTACAATACTGACACCTAGAGGATGAGTGTGAGTATATCAACCTCAAACCAGACGCAGATCACAGAAGGTTCGAGATCTGGAGAGATCAGCCATACAGTAGCTATCAATGCTTGCCTTTACGAATATTTCCTTCATTCTATGAATAGAAACAGTGGCATGCACCTACCATTCAAGTGCCAATTTAATATAAATTGAATGATTTTTTATTGATCAGCTATGAGCATTTGATCAGTAAGATAGGCCGAATGTTTTTGCTTCCAAATCTGGGATAAGGTTCCAAGTTCCAAAATATATTTTTAAAATTCAAAGAGGCAGAAGGAGAGTAAAAATGGATTTCTCATTTCACCTGGCCACTGCTCCATTCACAGGTCTTTACTGTGAAAGGCCCACTTGGCATTCAACAAAAAACTTAATATTCATCACCGCCACCTCTTGGATATTAAAACTTCTTCAAGTGGAGGGTGGCAGGGATTATACCTGTGCAATTACTTCTCAGTCTCCGCCATTATTCCCCCATAGCCTTGATAATTATACAGACAATAGGCATGAGTGCGAGAGAGCTATTGTTCAAGCCGCCCGGGGCGACATGCTCCCTATCACAGACACACAGCGCAGCTGCGCTTATTCAGAGAGCAAAACCAACTGTAATCACGCGCATCCGAAACATAATGACCACCTACATCCCGACCCTTGTGACCGTGCGACAATCAGCAACAAGTTTTAACACACTCCTTTGTTGGTAAGTGCACAGCCCCCTTTGCCAATGTAAAAGAGCTTGAATAAGTGGTTTGGGGATGGGGTGGCGAGGGGTGCCACACATGCAGGTTTAGTGGGGAAAAAAAAGAAAAAACGAGCCTCACACTTCACCTGGAGAAGAGGAACATTAGTATTCTGGCTCTCCGCGCTGTCCATTCAGAAAAGGAAAAATGCCAGCCTGATTATTCTCACCCTCCCCATTAAGCTGAGTGGAGAGGAGGCAAAGAGTGCAGCCGACTTGTTTTTCTCTTTCTTTCCCCCTCTTCTTCTTCTTTTTTTCCCCCATGTATTTACATCCTGATCAAATTTTCATAACTCAATTTGGTGGAATGCTAGCGAGAGGAGGCGGGGAGATTCGACTTAGGTGTGACTCACCTTTCTGCTGATTGTCCTTGTCCCGACCCCCCCATCAGCCAGGCTCCTTTACCTGGCATGACTCCACTTGGCAGCATCTCAGGGTCTGGGCTTCCTGCTTGCTGGGAAGGTGGTGTTCTTCACATAGCTGACTGACAGACGTAGGGTTTAAAAATATCGTCATGCAGTCCCATAATGTTTCATGATCATTTGTTTTGAGTGGTAAAAGCAAAAAACTGCATACAATTGTAACATATACTGATACAGTATCTTTGGGTGGTCTTGCAAAATTCTTGTGTAGGCCTACTGTATGTAACAGTGACCAGCAGGTTAATACTGTAGCTATGCAGTTATAGCAACCCTCCCTCCTGACACGGTAAGAGATGTGCTTGTGAGTGAAACTAGAACCCTCAGGTTTTGGCTTACTTGTTAGCATGCTCATCTCCAAGTCTGTGATGCTGCGAGTTGCAGGTTCGAGCCCGGGCGTGTGCAGGGCTGGACAGTGGGCTGGACAATGTACAGTACATGTAGCAGGTTACATGTACTGTATAGAAGTCCATTCTTTAAGATCATAATTGCATACAATTCTTTAAGATCACAACTTTACATTCCAACATGCTGCTCTGCATTGCTGACAGGATTAAAGTTGATGCTTTTGTTCTGTGGCTGAGGTTTTTCTTCTGTGACTGAGAGGACTAAGATAATGAAACACTTTCATGTCAGTGGTGAATTTCAGACGTCACAGAAAAGAAATGTCTATAAACCCGAAAAAGAAGTTATGAAAAAAGAGCAACCAAGAGTGAGATCGTGTTGAGTTTTGTGCCATGCTGTAGCCGCCCCAAAGTGATAACAGATTCATCTCCCAGGAGCCTTAACTGTGTTATGGAAACAGTCATCGCTTTCGATCTGACAGGCAATCGTGCACTCTGAGCACACTTAAGGAGTACTCCCATTGTGGCTCCCAAAAGGGCCCAAAGTAACCCACCGTATGTTTCTCTCTCTCTCTCTCTCTCTCTCTCTCTCTCTCTCCCTCTCTCGGCTTAATGGCAGTGATGTGTGACGGCCTGGGAATTCTCCGTGTTCTCCCAGAGGCGCTGCTCTGGCCTTGACGACATAAGCCCCCCCCCCCCCCAACTACCACCACCACCACCACCTCACCCCCTTCTCCTCATCACCCTCCACAGTACCCACCACCACCCTGTTTCTATTTTCAGACATGTCATGGTTGGATCTGTGGCTGTGTGTCAGGGACCGGAATGTTCCTTATCTCATCTGTCAGCCTCGGCACTGAACTCCACAGATCCGCTTTCCTGCCAGGGTGGCTGAGTCGGTCATTTGCATGGACACAAACAGCTCAGTGGGTCAGGAAGGGTTAATATGCCCCAGTAATTTTAGTCTTCTGATCTCTTCAACAGGCTCCCTTTTTTCCCTCATGAACCAGGGCACAGTATAGTACATCATATTTGGCTATAGAATACCTTTCTACCACATGGTTGGCTCATTAATGCAAAGTCTTAAGCTTAACTAAAACTATAGCTTGGCTGCACTAGCGTGGTACAGCTGCTTAATATTATTCATTTTGCAACAGCTTAATACACCTTGACTGGCAGGGCGGGCTGTCCAATCAGCTAACAGAGGGAGGGGCTGAAAGTGATTACGTTTCACATAAACACTGAACATACTGCACATCATGACCAAACTTTTGCCATTGACTACTGGTAATAATAAAACCACCTCCTCGTTCTATACTTCGTTCATTTCGTACAGAGGGTCTGGAGAATTGGTGGTGAGATTCGATTGTTTGCTTTAGGTTCTAAAGTTTAAAAGTATTGGATCAGCCCTTGAGCCTGCCTTGACTGACAGCATTCTTTGCATTCACACCCTCCCTCTGTTCGCTGATTGGACAGATTAAAATGCCTCACGATGAGACAACAGTCTCAACGGAATCAAATCCATACTTACACTGTATGAGGTGATAATCGAGCAGAGGTGGTAAGGCATGGCCAGGCAAGCAATTGACTGAAGACGGCCAAGATATTTTTAAAAGTTGAAAAAAAGTGCTCACTCACCAGAAAACAAACACATCCTTCATAGGGCTCCAGACACTTTCCACAAAGTGAAAGTCTGTCCAGCAGGCTATAAGTTATTTGATGAGCAGACACAATCAATCTGCTAAATCTGACACAACAACTTCAACACAAACTCAACTTAATGCTCCTTCATGCCACATGGTTGAGTTCATTCAGTAGGACTTGCTTGCTTGCTTGAAAACTTACCCACCAAAATAGGGCCCAGAATACTGTCATGGTGATTGAGCACTTTATTAGTGTTTAATAACAATGTTATAATGCTAGTTTATGTTACACTATGTATTATTATATAAAGACTGTATTTTTTTTATTCAATATAATAATGAAATTACAATAACTTGTAATTGATATAAAAAACAAGTCACATTCAATACAAGGGTCTTGTGCACATGCATTCTCAGTTGGAAAATGATGTTCTATAAACAAATTTCCTACCGTCACATTGCTCATTTAATCACAGTCCAAATGCAGAACATCCCCAAATCTGAGAAACAGCTGTGCAGTTTTAATGCACAGCTTGGGGTTTCACATCTACTCTATATAGCTGTCATCTTGAAAACACACATATGATCAAGCAGAGCCAGAGCACAGCAGCCACTAAAGCTAAAAAAAATAATAAAATAAAATAAAAAAAAAATGCAAAATGAGATTCTGCAGATTCTGTACACTTCTCAACTGCTACAGTGTTTTTCTGAAAAATTCATAACTCTTCCAGAAACATCGTTGGAATATCCCTCCGTCTCTCTTTCCCTCTTCATCTTCTTTTTCCTCCACTTTTCCTTCTTATACAGTCAGTCTTGCAGATCCTCTTGAGGTAAGGTGATTTTTAAAAATGTCTCAAAAGGGTCAGGAGGACTGAATGCTCTGAGCAAGCAAGGATACAAGGATACAAGGAGTTTATTTGTCACATGCATATGATTACTACTGTAAAAAATGCAGTGAAATGAAATTGTAATTCATGTTTCTCCTCAGCGCTTGTTGATTTTTTTTTATTTTTGGCTGTACCAAATTACTGAGGGAGAAGACAGCACAAGCTGAAAAATGATAATTAATGCCTGAGAAATAGTCTAAGAGAGTGACGGTCCATGCATATTTCACAGTGGAAACTATGTGACAGAGAGAGAGAGAGAATGGACAATATTTGGGAGGCTAAACAGGCTTCAGTAACAAGTAGCACTGACTGAGGAGGTGCAAATAGCAGATCTTCTTCAGCTCAGTCATGCTGCTGTGTCAAAGTCGGATCCAAGAGGTGTCTGTCAGGATTTGTCACTGGGCTCTCACAACATTGTCAGAGCACCCTGCCTCTTCCTTGGACAGCTAGGATGCATGGGAGTAATGTACATGTGTCTGCAAGAAGGTCATTATTTTGTCCAAGTTTTCAGATTTTCTCTGACTGTCTTATTCTGGATCTCTCTCTCTCTCTCTCTCTCTCTCTCTCTCTCTCTCTCTCTTGGACAGCATCTCCAGAATGCAAGCAGTACAAGTCCCTGCAGGTTGCTGGAGGGATGTTAGGAGGTTCTGTCAATTACTACATGTTTATGTGCACGGCACCAACCAGAACTGTGGCAACGAAACAAATCATTAGAAATTGGCAGGACCTAGTCTTGGTCATGTCTTAGCGCTTGGAATGCTAATACAATGCAGGCCTCTGGCCTCCGAAACAGGCGGAAACGGCACCAGATTCAAATTTATCATAGGAGAATCAAAGTAATATATTCAATGCTGACACTGTCCCAATGACATACACATGCCTCTTCACAATAAATAATATAGTCAGGACCCAGACCACAGGTGTGACACATTAAATATGCATGGTAAACAATCATGTATTGTGACTTTCAGAGACCTTGAAATTATGTTAAATAATGCCTCATCTTGTATGTGACAGAGGGAAACATGTCCTGAGAGTGTGTCCCTCTCCATCTATCTATCTATCTATCTATCTATCTATCTATCTATCTATCTATCTATCTATCTATCTATCTATCTACAGTAGGTCTATCTATCTATCTGTCTATCTAACTATCTGTCAATCATTCATCCATCTAGGCCAGATGTATATACTGTATGTGCCCTGAGGAACTCAATGGCAGCACATTTGGGAATGCTCACATCTCCATGGCAGCGACATGTCCGAACTCTTCAGTGCTCTCTGGGCTCCAATCCCCTGCTCCGATCCCCATGACGATTGTTAATCCGTCCGAGACGCTGCTGCCTCCAGCTCACCTTATCGGTGCCCCCCGAGTGGCGCTGACATATCAGCCGGCACGCGGACTCACTTCATGATGAGGGATTAACGGGACACACGGGAGAGCACACAAAAGCACTTAGTCATCAAACAATTACACCATGATCCCGGCATATCAGGCAAATAATGACAGTGGCTAATGAAGTGTGACCGCAAAGAGGGATTTCAATTTCCATCCCAACAATGGAGCTTCAAAGCAGGTGCTTTAATCTAGGGGTCTAATATCACTGAAAAGATGACAATGTTTTTGGTATCTCTAAGGCTTAAATTCTTCTCTTCTGCACATGATGTACACATTGTAGACCTACATGTACATGGAAACACGCGCAGGGAAACACATATCAAGAGAAGGGCTCCGCTAGAAATTTTGGGAGGTATGAGTTACTCAGAAAGGAAGGTTAGAGGAAAGGTGCACTATGTAAATCATGAATGATGTCACTTCTGTTGACGTTCCACGTAAACAAACAAACCATACTCTCAAATTCAAGCTACTAAATCAACTTTGCTTTCTGCCCCTCCTCCACTAACCATTTTGTTGGTGTTTGGCTGAAATGTGGTTTGTTATGTTTTGGTGCACAGCCTGTACCCTCCATGTTTGTTTCACGTTTACAGCCCTTGTGTCGTCTCCAGAGACCGGACTTTTTCACAATGTATTCTGGGGTCAGACAATGAGCTGATGAACGGGAGATGTCTAGGATTTGAGACAAAAATTTACTTGCGCTAAAAACCGAATATATTATAATTGGTGTGAACATGCAAGCATTGAAGAAATTTTTTTTTTCGCGATTTTTGAGACTAATCACGATTAACTAATGTTATGATTAATCGTGATTAAAAATGTTAATCGTTTGACAGCCCTTCATCTAATACAATTACTCTGACAAACATGTCTGCTTAACATTGTAAGCCTAAGGATATCTTTCAACACAAGAACCCTGAACCATACTCAAACTAGAAAAACACTCAAAGAGCACAGACCTCCATGAAAGGAATAGGGTCACTGACCCAGTACAAATTTCAGACTGTGCTTCGGCTCACCACCAAGATTTACCCATCTGTTTCTTGTTGACCAAACATTTCATCCAAATCTGTGCAGTAAGCCTACTTTTCAAGTTACCTCATCCACAGATATACAAACAGACAGACAGACAAAATAACCTCATTGGCACTGCAGAGGTAATTATACAGTAATTCCAGTCCTCCACGGTATTCAGAAAGCGGCAATAGCCAACACATGCTTTTCAACCAGGCTGAGAGTCAGGCAAATTTTTTGTTTTCCAATGCTGCTGCAATTATTTAGTTTTTGTCTACGATATTTTATAAAATGGTGACCCACTGCAAACAGGGTCTTGCCATGCTCCATTTGGGATTTGTTTTCAATCCAGATGGGTGTAGATCTTGGGTTACATGTAGCCTAATAAGGTAGCCTAGCCTATAACTCTACCAGAGACTGCATAATAGCCTTCCAGTAAGCAGAGCAGTCTTGAATACATTTGCCTGCTTCAACCTTTTTTGGGTTAGGTTATCCACATCTCTTATTATACAGGTAACCTCATTTTATATAGGCCTAGGCCTATTAGGCTACTGTAATTTAGCCATTAAAAGCTATTCAACCTGACTGTGCACCATTTTGCTTTTTATGAGGTGAATAGAGACAAGATCAGCTAGGCTATGAAGTACCAGCTTACACCATCATCAAAACTAGTTTGAGGAAAATACTGGAAACCAACACAATGTAAAAAAAAATCCATATTTTTTTCACTTGAACTGGGCTAATAACATACAGTAGGCCTACGTGGTTGTCCTATATTAGCCTGAGCCATTGCTCAAAGAAACCCGAGAAGGCTGCATTTCTGAACAGGTCAGTTTGTAGTTTTATGGCACAGTTGGCAGATAGGTCTAATAGCTGATGCGTCAAGGGGAAGTCAATATCACTGCGGCTGGTGTCATCCATATACAGTATGTGTCATCATAGGGACGCTTGAGATTTTGAATTCAACCTTACCTGACCCTACAGATTCAACCATAGACAGTAAATGATTCAACGCGTTGAGACTTGCTCGTGCACCTCCCGACCACTGGATGTCACTAACACGCATACTGTAGAAAATTTTGGATAGCGGTAAAACGCACGAAGAAAGAGCAGATTCAACAACAGTGCGGCAGGTAGCACTAAGCATTGGTATGTTTGTTTTAAATATTGCATTATTCTGGGACTTATATTGGATATATAATTAGTTTAACTGCAGTACTACCCGTGTGAATGCTCAAATGTTAAAATCAGCGACCTGCTGTCTGCAGAAAAGGACCCTGTAGCTTCAATAGCTAAGGGGGGCGTTTCAATGGATCCATTTTTGACAGACTTGCCAGCTTGCTAACTTGATCACGTTTGCCACTTGGCAGCTAGCTTGCTAATACTGCCGTAAATCATGTAGCATCAGCTAGTTGTTTGTATCTACGTGCTGTCGTATTGAATAAATTAGACTGCTTAAATGTCACTCAAGCATCTGCTGAACTGAGCATCCTGCATTCTGCATCATCATTTGTCTGTCGCCTGTCTCGCTTCTCCAGTGTCTGACCCAAAAAACAGAAAATGCCTGACGATCGCGCTTTGAAGAACCCCTACAAAGATTACGATGGCACCCAGACCTTGTTTGACGCTCAAGGAAACGTGAGTTTGTCCTAATTCTACCGTAACGTTATTGTTCACCTTCAGAGGCAACAAAGTGCCTGCTTGCATTGTGCATCTGATCTGTGAACGTCCTCGACACAAAGTTTAAGCATCTTCAGAAAATGCAGGATAGTCCATTGTCATTTCTTCCTAAAACGGTTATAAAAGCCAGTCATCCATCCACAGTCAGACCTGTGGCACCTTCCCAGTTGTTCAGAAAATGTGAGATGCACCTAGGTGATAGTAGACTGTGTGCAGGGTCAAACTGTGCTGTCTCTTTCCAGTTAACTGCATCCTTTGCTGGCCGAATCACCCATAAGATCAATGACCTTCTGACGGCAATGGAGAAGGGGCTGAAGTCAGCAGATCCCAGGGACTGCACAGGCTACACAGGATGGGCTGGTAAAGACAACTCTAACTAGTACATCCAATACAATGCAATACCAATACAAAACAATTCCAATACAATACACAATTCAATACCAATACAAAACAATTGTTTGGTTTTTCTGTTTGTTGTTTTTGTTGTGGTGTATTATCTGGCTTTTATTTTTTGTGTAACTCTACCTGTTGAGTACTTGAGAGACCTCATCTTTCTTTGCGTGAAATACTTTACAAAACTCTCTGTCATAATAAGTGGTACATAATAATACTTTCTCTCTGCACTTTCCCTCTCCTCACACACACACACACACACACACAGGCATCGCACTTCTCTATCTGCACCTGCATGGCGTGTTTGGTGAGCCCTCCTACCTGCAGAGGGCACTGGACTACGTGAGCCGCAGCTTGAGCCTGACTGGCCGCTGGATCACCTTCCTGTGCGGCGATGCTGGGCCGCTGGCCATCGCCGCCGTGGTCTACCACCGCCTGCAGCGGAACCAGGAGGCCGACGAGTGTGTCAACAGGTGAGTCACTTAACCTGACTTCTGTCTCCTCACTCCTTACAGGGAGGTTGCACAATCAGTGGAACTGGCTACACCAGATACGTCAGCGCAGTGAACATTCTAAAAAAAATATATACCAGTCTTTTCAATGTATATCTGATGTAACTTGACTTAACGCCTCTGTAACGCATCCAGTGTAGCTCCATCACTTGGATCCTCATCATGATTGGCTGATTCCTCCCCAGTTAAAAAAACTATAGTTGGGATAAAGTCAACCCAATAATAGTCCTGTTGTTTGAGGTCACCAAGTGCCATTGGTAGGAATAAGAATGAGAACATTTGGTTCAACACAGAGTGAATAGTGAAACAGCAGCCAACCTTAACTAGTAAGGGCAAGGAAACTGTTTCAGTTTCATTTTCCTGTGGCCAATTCAAATAGCATCAGCTGCAGAAGGTTTGCGTTGAACCAAATTTTCTTACTTCTTACCGACAACACTCAGCGACCTTGAACAACAGGGCTGTGGGTTGATTTCTTGCCGATGATTCTTGGAGTTAAAGGAGGTATACAGATTCAGTCGTTGATCACAGTTGAAATTGTGGCTGTTTGATGTAAAATGCAGTGGGGGATGTTTTAACATTAATATGATTCATTTTATACAAGTCTCAAACACTCTCAAATTCACCATGTCTATTTTAACACAGCAAATTTCCCATGTGCTTTGCCTAACTCATGTAAGACTGCCAATGTCACTGTTCTGTGAATCATATGCAGTAGATAATGTACAGTTACAGCCGCAAACTCAGCCAGTCACTGCAAAACAAGGTCATTAGGTCCCTTAGGAGAAGTGTCCTTGTTTAGCCCATGGACTCCAACTGTGTGTGTGTGTGTGTGTATGTGTGTGTGTGTGTGTAAGCGCTATATAAATGCTATACTTTTTCTGTGTGTGTGTGTGTGTGTGTGTGCATAAGCGCTATATAAATGCTATGCTTTTGTGTGTGTGTGTAAGCGCTATATAAATGCTATACTTTTGTGTGTGTGTGTGTGTGTGTGTACGTGTGTCACACACATACTGTAGGCTGCTGCAGTTGCACCAGAGTGTGGTGAAGGGTGTTGGCAACCTCCCCGATGAGCTGCTGTACGGTCGCGTGGGCTACCTGTACTCCCTGGTCTTCATCAACCAGCAGTTTGGCCAGGAGAAGATCCCCATGCAGTACATCCAGCAGGTGAGCTGGGCAAGACCCTCCAGAAATCAAAGCTCAAGATAGTACACTTTGAATGTTGCCTTGGCATGCTTGCTGTACTTGCCATAGTATAGTACACAGATGGTACACTTTAAATGTTGCCTTGGCATGCTTGCCGTACTTGCCATAGTATAGTACACAGATGGTACACTTTAAATGTTGCCTTGGCATGCTTGCTGTACTTTGCTGTGTTTTGTTTATGAGAATTGCCCTTGTCTTAGAGACTCTTTTATGACATTTAAAGGAACACACCACCGATTTTTGATATTTATGTATTTGCATTGTGCCCAAGTATTATTCAAGAAAACGCAT
>JASCQY010000078.1:4303630-4317815 GCA_030264315.1 Sardinella tawilis | reverse complement strand
ACGGTCGATTTTGTATTGGTTCTAATGGCGTCTGGAGGCTTTCTGCCTCCAGCAGCAGTTTTGGAACGTTCGTGATGTGAATGTTTGCAAACAATAAAAGGGGTCTATATTATTCTATACTGTACAGTATATCTATGTGCTAGCAGTCATCTTGACCTTGGACCATTGTTCCTTGAAATAAAATGACTTTGAGTATAAACATTTATACCAAATTTGTGGCATGTGAGATATTGGCCTGAAGGACAGATATCAAACATATACTGGTCACAGCCATCACCAACAGAGACAAAAAGAATGGACCAACAAAACTGAGTAAACAAGAAAGTAGTAGAAGAAGAAGTAGAAGGATTTATGGGGTGCTGAAGAGGGGAAAAAAATGTGCCCCTTTTTTGACACCCAAAACCCACCAAGAGTAGAAAACTAGTTTAATATGTAGTCTAATGTCATGCAAAATGACAAAAAGACTGACGGTGACCTCGCTATTTAACAAGCACAGTTTTTAATTAATGTTAAAAAATAATTATTTCATGAATAATTTCAGGATAATCAAATCTTTGCAATTTTTTGGAGAGAGGGAAAGCTTGTGTCATTCACTGTAGACATAGTATACAGTAGGTGACAGCAATGCTAATTTACAACATTTTTGTGTCTAACATTGTTAACACTATCAATTAACTGTCAAGACTATTACAACACAGTGTTTTGTCGCCTTTAGAAACAAAATATTTTGGTGTGGGCGAGGCCAAGGCAGGACCAAATGTGCGTGTGAGCGCGCGCGCGTTTCTGTGCAAAGGGTTGAAATTGTATGGGAGTGACAGACATGTCGTCGACCTCTTGAGCCTCTAGCGACCCGTTCGGTGAATGCCTCTGGAGAAACACGATACAGGCCAAGACGAAGACCCTAAATATAGGGCTCATCTGCTCCGGGGAGCGGCCTCGACGGCACTTCTTCTAGACCGGAACACGCAGAAACGGGAAGGGCCAAGGCTACGAACCACTGTAGTGCTGTCCATCACTAACCGTACCTAGGCTAGCCTATAAGATGTCCGTCTCCACCAATCTTTTGTTGCAGCCTTTACGCTGACCAAATACTTTTTTCGAGCTTGATAAAGTGTATGCGCGCTGATGAAATGCGCATGTGTCTATTTTGTAGATGCCCTCGGAAGCTAATCGTTGGGCTGCTGTGTATCTTTAATAGTGTTAACTGGATGGCCACGCAGGTGGATCATATCTTGATAAACCACACAGATATCGCCAGGATGCAGAATATTGCCAGTCTCCATACTATACGTCAGGAGGTAAACTATGATTAGATTGTGTCCAACAGACATGACCCATTAATAGCATTATTAAAGAATAGACCATCACATTATGCATCATCAAAATAGAAGATAACATTAAGTTCAAGGAGTCAAAATAAAAGTGCATCAGGACAAATGATGGTATATTATATTACCACAACAAAACCTTGCCATGCTTTACTGTATTGCCACTGACCGCTGAGTATCAGGAGGTTACTTTACTTTGTGTCGCTTGGATAATTATGTAACATATGACGAACGGGTTGTAGCCTATTCAAACATCAATTTGCGTTCCATCAGTACCATGGATAGCACCAAAATTGACAAAGTTTATCGGCGTACTGTAGAAGTCCTTTTCTTGTGACATTGGATGGTATTTCAGACACAGCTTGTGTTTTGTGTCTGCAACTGTAACAGTAGAAAATACATATCTTGTATGATAACTTATGAATTATATTTTTGATATGATATCTTACAGTTAACCCAACAAAATAAATATAATGCTACTGGAGATATTAAATCTTCTAAATGGTCACAGCATGAAGATAAACAATTCTTGCAAACCTGTCAATGGGCATGCTGAATGTTTAATGAATTATAGGACAAAAGCCTAAAGCCATACATGAAAATTGAACTCAAAGACTTTTTTTTTTTTTGGCTTGCTTGTTTTCTTAATGGGTAATGTGACACAGTGACAATAATGATGGTGTTGCTCATGAATTTATAGTCTACAGTGACCAGCAGCATCCAAAGCCTGGCATGTGAAGTGGAATCTCACACTCTCTTAAGGTAATGCTTGTAAAGATGAAACAAGAGAAAGTCACACAAAATAGTCTTTTCGCTTTTCACTTCAGCTTTTTTACTGCACCTCTCAGCCAACCATAAGAGGACGAGCCAGCCATCTTCCAGGTTAAAAATATCACTCCAAGTAAACGAGATGCCTATGACAAGAGTCATGCAAAATTGCTCGCAAATCCAACATGGCTAAATAATGCATTTCATATCTCTGATGATAAGTCACTAGTACCAAATCCTATATGCCCATAAGACTAATTCATTATTCAGAAATAAGTAATTAAATTGCTGAGCAAAGCCAAGCAGTCTTCAAACCGCCTTTGAGTGTGTTCTAAATATATCGCCCTCCCCTTCTAGAGCGGTGTCCGTTCCCCGAGCCAAGGCCACCACTCTCCTTCCTCGTTTGCCCTAAGAAAGTTAAAGAACCTCCAAAGGGATACTTGATCCGACATGTGACATCACGATGTGAACTTAAATAAGAAGGGCCTAAGCCCGTGGTTCAGGACCACTCTCCTGGGACTCCGGCTTCTGTTGACTTCTGCCTAACCGCTCCTCCAACTATATTTCATCATGGTGTGTACTATGGATATTTGCATTATTTGGGCGATTTTGTCTCTCTCGGTTTGGATCTGTGGCTGCCAACACCTCTTGTGAACATAGGATGTTTCTTTAACCAAACCTGGCAAGGCTTACAGTCCAACTCTGCTGTTGGTTCTGCATAACTGATACTGGACATGTTATGCAGGATGTATGATACAGTTGAAAAAAAAATGCTTTGGTCAGAAAGTACATATTTATGTAAAATACAGAGTGAGAAAAAAATAAGAGGATATTTCAGTTTCTACACTACCATACTTCTAAATGGACTTACAGTACAGCGGTTAAGGGGAAGAAAATGTGTGTGTCTGTGTATACACCTGTGCTTGGGTGTGTGCATGTGTGTGTGTGTGTGTGTGTGTGTGTGTGTGTGTGTATGTGTGTTTTGTGGTACAATTGATAATGCTAACTGAAAATACATTATGTTTGTGTTTGTGTGTGTGTGTGTATGAATGTGTGTGTGTGTTTGTATCTGCTTGTGTATGTGTAGGGTGACGCTCCCGCTCCCGCTCCCGAGGCTGCTGCTCCTGCCGCAACTGGAGGAGACTTCTCTGCTGACCAGATTGAGGGTTAGTATCGCCCACCAGACATGATTTACACTTATACTGGAAGTATATGCTGGAGTCCATTGCTGGAATTACGCTGAGTATGCCTTGAAAAGCCACAGCACTGTTCTGTCACATAGGCTACATGTTGTTTACTTATAGCAAAGAAATAATATAGAAAGAGTTAGCAGATACTCCTACTAGCCTTTTTGAGTCTTTGGAGTGATTTGTTTTGTCCAAGTGCTCAGATTTGTGCAAGAGCAGATCAGAGTGTTGAAACAGCACAGTAGAAATACTAGTTGGATGTGTTATCATGCTGATTGATGTTACATCCACACTTGACCAGATAATTGATCCGTTGTTTCCTTGTTGTACAGTCAGTGAACAAAGCAAGAGCCTAAAACTTTTCCATGAAGTGTGTTGAATTACTGTGAGACTGTGAGTTCAGTTAAGTTCATGTAAAAGTATGATTCTGATTGGAACACCACCCACCTAAATACCTAGTGCAGGTACAGTAGATGTGTTGTTTTTTTTACTAGTTAGAAATTGAATCTTGTTTTGTTGTTACACTTTTCATCTTTGAAAAGGAGAGACATAATTCATTTTGGGCCTGTCCAAAATGTCCATAAACACCCCTCAGTTTGGTAGCAGCACAAGGTGTTGGAAAAAGTTTCTCAGCTGTTGAAGCCATTCTTATCTATACTATTCCCAGTGGTGGCAACACAGGCTTGAGTTGCACAGTGGTCCTTGGACCTCCTGCTAATCTCCTGCTAAAGGCGGAAGATTCAAACATGGCGGAGGGTCAGATTTCCAAAGACATTTGCATTTGTACTCACTGGCTCCCTTTCCACCCTTTCAAGCTTTTGTCATTCACCTGAACTTCAAAGCCTTTGCCTTAGATATCTCTTATGAAGGCACCCGTTGAGGATCATGGAGAATGATGTCTGATGCTCAACACTCAGAATCTGTCTGTTGAGTTTGAAGCCCTGTTCTTTTAATTCACTTATGATATTAAGTCATATAAAAGAAGTGTGTTAAGGGTATATACAGTATACTGTGTTAGATATAACACAATAAGTGGGAGTATGCATACATTCTGTGTATTAAGTAGTATCAACTGAGAATACAGTGGCCCGTGTGGGTAAAATGCAATTCATGAATGAATTAGTCCCATGACATGATGGCTACATCTGTCAGTAACATTGTGGTATGTGGCTTTGAGCTACATGTTCCTCAGTGCGAGCCGATGCTGGAGGGTGTTGATTACGCTGCTGTCAGCATTCTTGTGTGCAACTTGGGCCGCAGCGAGACGTCCGCCGGCCTTTTACGGGCAGGGGCTGGTTTCTCTGGGCGTATCGATTGCCAGCGCACTCTGTTAAATGCCACCTAAACATGATCTGGCTCACAGCAGCTGGGGCCGAAAAAATCATGCATGGACATTAATCTGTCAGCAGATCCCTGTCAATTCCACAACCCCTGTGGATCCCATACGCATAGCAATCTCTTGTTTTTCACTCCTGCGGACATGGACTGAATAGTACCTTCCGCTGGGCATTGTATACACAGCTGTCCAGCTCAATTAGCGGAGGACACAAAGGGGCATAGAGGGAGTAGAGGAGAAATGTCTTTGAACTAACTGCAGGACAGGTGGTAGGCAAGCATGGTCTGCAGACATGGGAACAATGTGTGGCATGAAATGTGATGAGTGCTCAACATGTAGTATAAATTAGCCCATATGTGGAAGGGCAAAAGAAGAAAAAAAATGTTATAGTATTTCTTTTCTTTGTTTGGAAAAAAAAAATGCAGTACTATGTAGTGTACGCAAAATCCACCCTGGTGTTTTCACTCTCTTAACACCCACATCCCCTTTTTACCCCATTCTCCAGACTTCAAGGAGGCTTTCGGTCTCTTCGACAGAGTTGGTGACAACCAGGTGGCATACAGCCAGGTTGCCGATATCATGCGTGCCCTGGGCCAGAACCCCACCAACGGAGAGGTGAAGAAGATGCTGGGCAACCCATCCCCTGATGGTAAGCCGTTAAAAAAGATATTAGCGTTAGCTGTAAACCCCCACCCCCACCCCACCCCCCAGTTCTCTAAGACTTGGCATGTACAGTATTGACTTCATAATTGGCTGGTTTATACTAGCAAGGTCTTCGAAGGTTTGTGGCTTAAGGTTGTAAGAACCCAATTCATACCCATTTTTTAACAAGTTCTCTATGTTTAATTGGCGAACGTGTGGTGTGTGTTCATCGTTATACACAATGTGAAGACACACTACCGTGGCTTTCATGTTGAATTAAATACTGGACACATGTTTTGTGCTGTTTTATTGTACATGTCTCCATTTAGTGTCATGTTTACATTTTTGTGTCATTTACGTCGGCTTTCATCAGCTCAATATTCAGGAAAATGGCTATAGAGGCTTGCAAAGTCAGTGTTAGGATGTTAGACACTCAGTTGTTGCTCCGTCTGTGTGTATTCTGTGAACAGATATGGCCAACAAGAGGATGAACTTCGAGGCTTTCCTGCCCCTGCTCGCTCAGCAGGACAAGGTTCAGAAGGGTACCTATGACGACTACGTTGAGGGTCTGCGCGTCTTCGACAAGGAGGGCAACGGCACAGTCTTGGGCGCTGAGCTGCGTATTGTGTTGGGCACAATGGGTGAGTGTCACCCCAGAGCATTGTGGGAGATGTGGTCCATTTTGAAGCTAGCTGCCTACCTAAGTTATATATTAAGAACTACACACATCAGCAATCCCTGAGATCACAGCCTATTTTTTTCTTGATACCCACAGGTGAGAAGATGAAGGAGGATGAGATTGACGCCCTTATGCAGGGACAGGAGGACGACAACGGCTGTGTCAACTACGAGGGTAAGTCCTGTCCATTGGTTTTTTTAACAGGAAACCCCTTAACTTTCTGACATTTCCCATGGCCTTTAGCATGGTACTTGATATACGGTAATAGTAGTGTCGGAGGCACGGACACATATGGTTAGCTTACGTTACGACTGCAGTCTCAAGTTGTTCCAAGGCCTGAGGTGTTTATTTACAGAGATATCCTTAAACGGTATACGGTGAGGCACTCTAAATGTTATTTTCTCTCCCTTGACCCCCCCCCCCCTCCCCATCCCTATCCCCCCACCCTGCCCCCACCTCACCTTCTCCCACCCCCAGCTTTCGTCAAGCACGTCATGTCTGTGTAAGAGGCCCCCAGGTGGGAGTGGTGAAGAAGATGAAGTCGATCTGCAAACCCTCAGGGTGTCAGGACATCCAGCTCTGTTTCTAAGACCAACCAAAGAGAATAAAAAAAGGACTATGGGATGTCACCATTGAAGAAAACACATTTGTATTTTTTTTTGTCCTTTTCATCCACATCACCTTTTTTTCTTTTTTTTTTCCTCCGCTCATCCTCTTTCTGGACGTTACCTTTTCTTTCTTTTTTTTCCGGCTACCCCTTACATGTCCCTCCCGACCAGGGCGACGGTCCCTTGCCTGGCGGGAAACGGGGGAGGAAGGGTGGGCCACTCATGAAGTGGGGGTCTCCCCCTACCTTGCCCCGACTCGCCCCGGTCACGTCATCACCAGCCAGCCGTGTTAAAGGCACCTGGCATGCCTGTGGACCGCTCACCAACCCCCGCCCACCCCTCCAACCCCCCCCCCCCGCCCACCCCAACAGGAAAACGTCATCTTTTATTTTCACTCAGAATAAAACCTTTTCCAAAAGTACAATCTCACCTTGTTCATTCTTGACCATCTTTCTTGACCACTAATTTGCTATTATTGCTACATGTCAAAATGTAATAAATATATATTTTATTCATAAATCTAGCTTTGATGTGTATATTTTACATGAGGAGTGAGATACAATATGTTCTTTTCAGAGATGTAGAGTAACTTAGTACTTCCTACTTCCACTTTTACTTCACTCCATATTCTTGATGACTTTAATACTTTTACTCCAATACATTTTTCATGTGCTGAATAGTTACTCGTTACTTTTATAAAATTGTTATGCATCATACCAAACCCAAACAGGGTTAACCCAGCACTGTATAGCTTTTTTTTGGCACTGCACAGCACTGTATAGGCTTATACACAATGCTTTTACTTGTACTTGTACAGTCACTTTTACTCTCAGTACTTGAGTAGTAAAAGTTTAAATACTTCTACTTACAATACTTAAATACAAAACATTTTGAATACGTAATTCCACTCAAGTATGGTGTTTAAAGAACACTTCAACTTCTAATCAAGTCAGTTTTTTGATGTAGTACTTGTACTTCTACTCCAGTACTTTATACATCTCTGGTTCTTTTTCACTTTAAATGTAAGGTAGATATGCGTGATTTACAACCAACATACAACACTACAAGTCATTTAGACTTCTACTGTAAGCTTTACCTAAACATAAATGGCTTAAATGACATTTAAATGCCGTCCCTCATTAAATTATCCATTTCATTTAGTGCAGTCACAGATTTATTTGAAAATAAACATAGGCTACTATATTTATGACATAAATAAATCTTTCATGAAACAGTTACTTGTTTTATCAAATATCACATATAGTGATATATATTTAGCAGATATTACACATCAGTATTCCAGTAATATAGTGATAGTACACTGCCCTGAAAATGAGGACCATATGACTGAGATTGACACCAGACACCACTGTACTTTACCACAGTGAAATGAGAACTCCTTGTTCTCTTGGAGATAATCAATAGTCAGAGGCAGAAACTGTGTTAAAATAAAATGTTGGCCAATGACTGAAAGAGATTCATACCCAATATTCTCCACGGAGGAAACCTCAATCTGCACTGCTTCATATTAAAGAAATATCAAAAGCATGTAGTGTAAGCCTGGTACTGGTAGTGACTTTTTTCTATTGCCTTAATGCTCATTTTTATTCAAAAATCTATTTTCATTACTCCTGTTGTCTCATGGTTATAAATAAAGTCTGTCTCCTGATAACGCAGCGCTTCCTTTAATTCCCAAATCTTCTGAAGCTTGAATCTATTGTTTCCAGAATCTACTGGTACTGCAGAGTCATAAGTGGAGATGGAACCGATAGTGAGAATATTTTTGGCAACATAAAAGGCTCCTTGATCTCTGAGCCAGATGTTCTGAAACACATTGAGATGTAACTGCACTTTTTCTGGTTCAACACACTTCAGACGTCAGTACAACTCAATAGTGTAATGGCTGAATATAGAGCTGCTAAGTGTAGCTAAAATAAAACATAATGCAACTACCTATCTCCTTTGTGAATAGAAGAACCAAAAGGATGTTTAATAGAGGCTTACATAACTTAGTTCCTGAGAGCAAATTAGGACCTTGGCAAACCATAGGCCAACAGCGCCCCCATGTGGTTCCCCTCTACGAATGGTGCAAGATGCTTGGAGCCTACTAGATTGTGCCGAGTTCTTGTGAAAGATAATAGATGTCATGTTGTCAGAAAGTTCAACAATAAACATTCTTAATTCACATAATTTTTCATATGTAAATGCCATTAGCTCAGTACCTCTACAGCAACAATTACACATCCTAATCCCAATATCCTCCAACCAATCAAGAAATCCATTCATGTCATGTAAGTGTCTGAGGGTTTCGTGTTTACAGTTGAGGGGGTACAATGACATTCAGACCATAAATAAAAAAGTAACTAATTGCAACTGCCTCAGAAATGACAAACAACAGACGGTGAACTTTGAAACTGCTGCTTTATTACAGATGGTTGAGTGCACGTTTTTACTTGTTATCTACAGGACACTGTACACCCTTAAAATGGCTGATTAGCCAGCTTTGCAAGTGTGGAATGGCACATGACAACCAAACTGCTCCTTTAAAGAACATCACTGGGTAGTAGAGGGCAACCCAATTTGTGATAGATCAAGGAAAATGAAAACAAAATAAAAACAGCTAAAGTCTCTGTGTGTGTGTGTGTGTGTGTGTGTGTGTGTGTGTGTGTATGCGCGACTGACCTACGTGTGTGTAGGTGCAGATTCTGCAGACCTATTTGCCGTTGTGTCACAGCAGACTGACAAGTGAAATAAGGTGAAGTGCATGGCCATCTCTCAATTTCACGAGAGCCCGGTCCTACCACTATATAATTAGAATAAAGCCTTCTTTTAAAGAGTGCACAGCCTTGTAAGGTGTTCAAGAAAAAGTAACATCACTGGAACCAAGCATGAGCAACATAAAAAAATAAATGCAAGCCTCAAAAGACGTTCTGAAAACATGATAAATTTATCTGGTTTCCGAAAAGGAATAGTTATCAGATGGCATTAAACAGAAGTTCACTGAGGTATGGGTGCAACTGATAGCACTTTATCAGATCAAGGTGGGGGGGGGGGGGGATATGGTGTACTATAGCTATGCTACCGTGTAACATCTGTAGTTTAAATGATTTCTCATGTCCACAAAATGTCTTTCACAGAGAAAGAGAGAGAGAGAGAGAGAGAGAGAGAAAACATTCTTTTGAGGTCTGGAAAGTGAAAACTCGATGCTGAAAATAAATATGATGGGATAAGCCATACTGAGGTACTGAGAATACCAACATTGAGCATATTTTGTTTGTTTTGCAGTTCAGTGCTATGGTCGTTGGTTGGCAAAATGCTAAAGTGTAAAAAAACTAATATATTCAAATTACATTAATAAAATGATGCAATATCCCATTGGCTGCAGATCTGTGAAAACTAATATAAACAAGGTGATTTTTTTTTTGTTGCTATTTTGTAAACAAACTGTTCTCCCCTCTTGACCAATCTTTCAATGTTTTCTTTTCTTCTATTGTACATCTGTACATTCCTATTATACAAAAATGGTCACATTTGAGTTTTTCACGGACAAGAGAATGAAGCGAAGATCAATGCTGTAGAACAAAGTTTTGAACTTGGGAACTATCCATCCCAATGACTGTATATATATACAGTCATTGATCCATCCCAATAACCTTTCAAGATGAAAATGGGTGAAATTTAGCTACAAACTCTAATGCTGGCCAGAGAATAACACATCTGTATTCTTAATGCTGATTTGCCTACAACTTCCATATAAATGCATTCGCAAAACTTTTTTTTTCCCAGCATTTCTTTAATCTCTCTCTGGGACCGAGCAAAATTGTCTGTCACATTTCTGTACAAAAAAAAACATTTATTCATACACATGGAAGTTGACTAAGCAAAATGGAGAAAAAACAATTATCTCTTTCCACTGTGGCTGGCTATATTGTGCTGGATGTCCAAATTTTTTTAAGTATTCAGAAGAAGAAACAAAAAAAAAAAATTATAAGTCTTTCACTCCAATAACTTCCACACACACCATCCCTTTTGCAAAAGATTCTAATTCTCTGCTAGCTGACCATAACAGGATATGCCATTAGCTTAACTGGGTTAAGGCAAACCTTGGAAACCACCTTCAACAATAGTCGTCTTTAATAGTCATTTAATAAAACCCCTCACCCTCCCTAACTGATCCCACTCATCACCTGCTGCGAGCAAAAACCTTAAAGCAACACACCCCGAACAAACCCTGGAACTGCTGAAAAGTTGCACACAAATTTTAGTAATTGCCTCACTTCAAAGTCTCTCTTTGTGAAACTGAATTAATGAACCAATACAATCTTAAGTGGTGGCAAAGTGCTCAACACTTCCGTGCCCTATCCGCTGAATTGACAAACCACGCATCAAAAAGCTGACAAAGCAGAGTACACACACACTGAAAGCCACCACAGCCCCTTACAACTCCAGGATAGACAATGGTCAACGGAATCTTTCCTCACCTACGAGAGCGCTCTACATCCTGCAGTATTTTGAGCTGCGAAGTTCCAAGTGAACTTTTTTTTCTAAAAAAAAAAACCCACAATCGATTATGCCACTTCAATTTTGAGAGGGATTTTCCTTACAGGCAGAAAATGCTGAATAACAAGAAAAAAAAATTGTGCCCATCATAGGTTGGCTCTCCGTTGGGCGTCGGAAGTTGAATTCCGCAGGTAAAAGAAGAAAAATGGACCTTTTGGTTTGGGAGACCTGGTGCAAGGAGGGGAGAAATGCAGTTGCGCTGGTTTTACTGTGTGTAAAGCCTCTCCTATATATCGGGGAGGACGTGGCTCACGCACGTACCTACAGTACGTAAGCGCGCACCAGACACACACCTTAGCTAACCAGGGACGAGGAGAGCTGGGACCTTCCCGAAGGGCAGCGAGGTGTGCGGACAGCACCCTTGCCGTGTCAGGGAAACCGATTCGCTTTGGTGGGGGTTTCGAGCCAGAGGAGCGCCGCTGAGAAGGGCCGGAGGGGGAAACCAGGGACCCAGGAGTGCGGAGGGGTTCCAGCGCCCACAGTGGGCGACAGAAGCATTCTGCGCAGTGCCACACTGATGGGGAAAGTGCTGGTCTGTGCAACCAGCGCCGTTCAGAAACGCGGGGAATGCGGCCTGGGCGTCTGGCTGGGGAGGTAGAGCTGGATCTGCGAGGGTCAGAGAGGAGAGAAGCGAGTCCCAGAAACAGAGCACCGAGTCGGGGGAGAGCACGGAGGCCGGGCGGGTGTTGGACAAGATTGGGAACGGTGGGGAGACAGAAGGGTGGCGGTGCTGGTGCTGGTGCTGGTGCTGGTGACTGTCACTGTCCGGGACACAGCAGTTGGGGTGGCCCGCAGGCGACGGGAGGCGAGAAGCGAAGGGAGAGTCGGGAAGGTGGACGATGCGAGAGGAGCTGGAGATGGAGCTTGTGCTGAGCTGGTGAAGAACTGCAGAGACAGCAATCAGACTGGCCACGCTGGTCAGGTACATGAGACTCAGCATGCAGGCAACCTGTGAACAGGGAGAGAAGGACCACATTAAAATGCTGGCTGGAATTATACAAATTTAGCCTGGGCTTGCCCATACTTCCTGTGACACTACACAAAACTTCATGTTCAAGTCAGTATGGCCAAGCTGTCTATTTACTGCATTTCCTGTCCCAGAATTTCAGGCACCAATGAGAAGCGAGCTTTTACTCCAAGGTGAAGGAGGCGGGCTAAATAAGTTCAACATTTATTCTGCCTTTGAGAAGGCGGCTAGTATGTGAGACGAACTAAGCTCGTATGAGCTTTGATGGTCACGAAAGCCAGGTTAATACAAATTACTATATATCAGGATTTAATAGTGTTTGATAATAATCCTAAATATATTTAGATAATAATCTAGCCTGGCTAAAGCCAAACTAAATCACAAGTGAAATTTTAGTCTGGAAGCCACCTATTCATTTTCTCGTTGGGAATGTGTGATTCCGTTTGTTAAATAATTTGCGTTTTCGTCTAGCCGTCCCTTCGCTGTCTGTGATTGGTGCCCGAATCCATGCGAAAATTTTGGCCTTGGTCTCTAGGCTGTCCAGCAGTTTGGTACGAGCGCACAAGGCAGCATGGGTATTCCTAGGCTAATAATAATCCTAAATATTTTTTAAAATAATATACTTTTTTAAATAGCGCCTTTCAAGATCAAGGTAAACCTTGGCCCCAAGGTCACTTGTGTGTATGCATGTGTGTGTGTGAATGGAATCCACTGAACTTACGTGAATAGCATTTTAAGGAAAAAAACCTTTACAGAGGTGGGGACAGAGGTGCTCACCTTGGCAAAGTGCTGGTAGATGGCAATCAGAGCCTGTCGCCATGACGACTGCTCTAGCAGCACGCACAGATCTGTGTAGGTGAACCAGCCGCGTTTTGTGCCCTGCCGCTCCGCAATGCTGACGTTGCCACGGAAACATAAAAAATTATGAATTAGTTAAAAGTTAGTAAAACAGTTTAGTCACTTTACTTATTTGTTAATTACAAAATAATCAAAGAACTTGATGTGGGAGACGTTAGAAACATTTTCAATCCTACCACTGTAAAAACCTACACAACAAAATAGTACAAAGTGCTTTCGAAAATAGGTATAGGCTACATAGTCCATATGCTCTTTCCCATCGTAAAAAAAGCTTTAACTGGGTCAAGGTAAACAAGTTGAAATATGAAGTGGTGAGTCGTCCAGTAACACTGTGATAAAGAATAAACTAGGCCACCACACACAGGTGAACAAATGAACAGAGGACACAGAAAGTGTTTTTCCTTCACATGTTTGACCATGTCTGTGTGCCTGAGTGAGTTATCAAGGAACAGATCTTCTGTTTTGCACTCAGCTGTAATAATATTCAGCAGTTTCATCCTCTCCTGTAAGCTTTATGATCGTCACACTAACACCGCTGACCTTAGGAAATACAACCCCAGTGCCCTATGGCACAGGTTACGACCAAAGTAGTAGACCACATAGTAGGCTGTAATTCTAAACTAGAAGTAAATATATCTGCACTGTCTATGTGTGTCTGTGTGTGTGTGTGAGTGTGTGTGTGTGTGTGTGTGTGTGTGTGTGTGTGCGTCTGCCACCAACCTTGCTTCTAGTTGAGTCAGGATGTCAAAGAGCTCCCTGGGTTCTGTGTATAGGCTCCATTCCTAAAAGACAGCAGGCACAATCCTCACATTCTGCTGGGTGCATATTTTTAGACATGCTGTGGCACAACTTTACAGACAGACCTACTGATTACAACTTGTACCCTTGTTATTTCACATTGCTGAATGCTGTCGGCAGGTATGAGAATGAATCTGGTGCAACGCAAAACAAATAGCAAAACTGCAGCCAACGCTAACTTATGAGAGCAAGCAAGGAAGTTACGTTGTCTTATGCCCTAATCTGTTAGCTGCCAGTTTGCAAATTATGTCTCAATGCCGTTGTTCTTAAACAGTAGCCAGGTTTACGTGGAAAGATTTTCTGCCTTTCTGATTAGACTATTCTCACTAGAAATTCTGTGATATCTGTTTTCATGGAGCAACATTCTATTGTATCTCCAGTGTTGACGCCCAGGCTGGGCTACACAACCTTCTGGAACTTTGTCCTATTCACGCCTCTCCGCAATCGTGGTTTG
>JASCQY010000078.1:4264949-4277004 GCA_030264315.1 Sardinella tawilis | reverse complement strand
AATAAAAACTATTATAAGGATTTTGGGCTTTACTCAATTTTTTAAGCAGACTGCTATTATTTTGAACACAACTGTACGTACACACACAAATATGCGTGTGCACGTGCGCACGCACACACACACCCTCTCGACTTTTCACACTCAGTCCCTGTCTGGTTCAAGGACACACGGTAATAAACTCATGAGGCAGCATCATAACGAATGTAGACATTCACACACAGTATTTTCACTCAAGATCTACTATAATTTCTTGATTACTGACCACGCTTCATACCTTGATTTTACAAGACTTTTATTGCTTTGAGTTAAGTATACATGTGGAATGCATTTGTTTTCTTTCTCATGTAACTCATAACATCTCTCTCTTACACAAAGTGAAGTGACGTCAAGTGAAGCCTGTTGACTTGATTTTAAATTATTACCTTAATATTTATGAGCAGCTCCAGGAAATCTTTCGGTGGCATGACAATGGATGTGTTGAGAGGAATCACATAGCATTTGTTCAGGTTGAGATCCAGGTAGGCGGTCAGACGCTGAGGGAAATCAGATAACACAGTACATGGCAAAACTGGTCTACCAACGTGTTGCTGAATACAAATAAACAGCATTTGAGAGCTGCTTACTGTTTTGCTAATCGTGCATAATATATATTCTTACATGTATACAGAGTCTTGACAAATCGATGGTAAGGGTGAACCAGTGATTTCAAGGTCAACACAAAGTTCCAAGCCAATTACAAGTGTTGGGAGTTACTGCCCAATGGAGAGCAGCCAGACTGTCTGGCTGATACTGCGTTGCATGTCCAGGGCCATCTACTGTAGTAGGGTATTTCCAATGCTCCCTCACCCTGTTGAAGTCGTGGACGATGTCGGCGGGGTCACTGTTGCTGAACTCGGGCACGGGTACGTTGATGAACTCCACCTCGTCGTCTTCCAAGATGCGCACGGTCTCCTGGATACGGCGAAGCTGAGACGGCAAGTCCTCGGGTATCATCACCTCCTCCTCCTCTGGGATCATGTAGTCCTCCTCAATGTAGTCCACACCACAGAAGTACACAGGGCCCTCCTGAGAGAGAGAGAAAGAGAGAGAGAAAGAAAGAAAGAAAGAAAGGAAGAAAGAAAGAAAGAAGAAGAATGAAAACCATAAACATCAAGTCCATCACTTTCAACTTCATCATAATTAGATCAACTTTATCATGTCGTCTCAATGTCGCTGCACAGTAAAAGCAGCTATTTGTTTCATCAGTTCATATGGTGCCACAGGACGGAAGCCAGAGGTCTGGTAGCAGTAGAAAGAGCAGTGGTGCACGAGCAGAGCAAGGCCCCTAATCATCATCATGAAGGAGCAGAAGAAGTGTCAACATCGGCTATGTTCACATGCACATTATGAACCTATGTCGCGACATACTGTCAATACTGGGTCAGAATTCAAAAATGATGATATTCATTTCATATCATTATCGAGGAAAACCATGACTATAGTATACATACTCTATAGAGCAGAGAATATAGTCATGGAGGAAAACTTATCTTATATATATCTAACCATCATAAGCATGCTTGAGGCTTTTCATTGATAGGAGGTTGTCTACAATCTGATGATATTAGAACTGTTATGGTGAGAAAGCCTATAACTTGTGAATCCGCAAGATCATATGCACGGAACATAAATAGTTTTACTCATTGAAGACTTGTTACTAAACTTTTGAACTGAAGGCTGTGACTTTTGCTTACACATTGGCAGCAGTAATGCTCATCTCCATGCTTTCAACCGACATTTGCTTGACATTCAAACCAACAGCTAAAATATAATTTCAGGACAGCTGCCCAGCTTAGGAGACCATGTGGAATTGGTGCAATATCAAAATGGGATCACCTACTTGAGCATCTACAAGATTCTACCGTTTTTTTTTTTTTTTTTTTTTTTTTGGAGGGGGGGATGGGGCATGTACTGTATGTGTCTAAGGCTAAGTATGTATGTGTGTACTGTATGTATGTATGTATGTATATTTGTGCCGCATGGCTATGTATGTGATGCACGTATGCATGGCTAAATTTATGTTATCTCAGGATATAAACTCAAGATTGGCCTACATTTCTTGCAAACTGCATCCGTTGTTTAACAGCAACCATCATCAAGCACAGCAAGACAGCTCTGGTCGTGTAGTAAGATCTGATAATGTGCTACTGTTATTTGTGATAATTTTATTTGTGTGATACACATGTGAACCATTCTGCAGAGAAGAATGGGTGTGAATTTGGAACCAATATGCCATTGCAACTGCGCTGAAATGTACTGTATGTCCCAAACTATAAGAAGCTAACATGAAATAAGTAATCCGAAGAGAGGCATGAGAAGAAGAAAGGCCTCCACACTGTTTAAAAGTGCTCCCGAATAAATTTATGAAGCATTTCATGAACGTTTCAACCTAAAAAGAGTCTTTTTCAAGCTTACACAGACGGTTAAAAAGGCACAAGTAGGCTCATCTGATCATCTGACTTCCCCCAAAACTACTAAAAGTGGCATGGACATTACCCCACACCCATAGCCGGCACCCTTGCAAATGTTACTCAACTCAAGATTTGTACCCAAAAGAGTAGAAACAGCTCAATAATAATGACACTAGATAGCCATTTTTTAATGGTGCAAGATGATCAGTCTGTTTTTTATTTTGCGGTGTCTTGTGTTTGCCGTTACACCCCCGGCAGAATTTTTTGCTAGCCACAGGTGGTTTAACCTATTTTGTGCAGTAGATTTACGCACATGGGAAATTTAAGCCTGTATAAAGAAATGGTGGTATTGTTGTCAGCAGCTCTAGGAAACAAATAGTACATAACATACAGTATCTGATTAAGGCCAGTGACAAAAACTGTTTATTTTGTTTGTTTTTCTCAATCTTCCCCATGGCTACATTTTTTACAAGTACTTTTATCATGATCCATTTTATATGAGTTTAAACAATAATAATAATAATAATAATAATAATAATAATAATAAGCTATTACTGACAGTAACTTTATTAAAATCTGGTCTTACTCAACAAAGAATGAACCCTCTGCACACAACATACAGTATGTTCAATGCAGTGGCACAGTAGCCCAATGGTCACAGATCATGGCTAGTAGCCTGACAAGTTTTAGGTTCAACTGCCAACCTGGCGAATTGCTTTAGAGGAGAACGGCTCTGAACTAACTGATGAACGTAAGCCACTTTGGATAAAAGAAATGAATAAAAATAAAAATAATAATAAAAAAAAAACAATAAATAACATGGATGTGCGTGTGAACACAGCCTTTGATTGTAGCAGGTGAAGATTGTGATAAGCCCTGTGTAAAGATCCACACAAACCTGATAATCATACTCATCATCAACACCACCACCTCCACCTACAGTCCAGTGGGGGCTCATTTGGAAACTATTATCCATGCTCTCATCCTAATGGGAAGGGAAAACCTTACAATTACCACCCAGGGAAATAGTTGTGGCACCACCATAAGCAGCGCTAGCTTGCTTGTGTGTGTGTGTGTGTATGTATGCGCGCGCGTGTGTGTGTGTGTGTGTGTGTGTGTGTGTGTGTGTATGGGTGGTCAGCTCTGCTCTTACCGGCAGGAAGTAGTACTTGTACAGGTATGCTCCTCCAACCACTACCCCTGAGAGCAGCAGGGCCAGGCCCAGACACATGCACCAGCACCAGGCACGTGACTGCTGGCGGATACGTACACCTTCCTCAACATCCTAGAGAGGGAGAGGGGGAGAGAGACAGCGAGAGAGAGAGGAAGAGAGGGAGAGAGGATGGGGGGGGGGGGGGGGGTTGAGGAGGGAGGTGAGGGTACAAAGAGCAACCAAGTTAAATGTTGAACAAAAAAAATAAATAAAATGTTCGTTGTCATCGTCATCTTATTAGTGATACATTAGACATAGATGTATGGGATCACATTAGAGAACTGGCTTCTTGGCTTGGCTTGACCCAAGAGGTGCAATTTGAATTTGCCATTGTTATGTGTCCTAAATTTCTTTTTGACAATCTGTCGGTTCTTGGGGAAAATGAAACTGTTAACTTGTTGGCAGATCCATTCCTGCATCCAGATGCACGCAAAGACATTAGACGATACTTGTGACTTATCTGTTAGGTATTTTTCTCTGTTGCAGATACGTCTTTGAGTTGCCAGAAACAATGAGCCGCGGGTCTTATGTAAGCATGCGCAAGCGCAGGCGCAGGCGCACACGCACACACACACACACACACACACACACGCAGCTAATCCAGCCTTTCATCCCTGTAGCCTTGTCTGACCTCGCCGCTGATCTTGCATAGGCTGCACACACTCCACAGGCTAGATTATCTGGCCGTTCTCTGCGACTCATCCTGGCTCTTCTCTTTCACTTCTGCCTTTCTTCAGATGCTTTCCTCACCCCACCCACCATCCAACTTCCTCCACCATCCTGGCACTTTATCTCCCTCTTACAAACTCCACTCTAACGCTCGAATTTCCACATCCAAGTGCTGTATCCATCGAGCTCTCTTTCGGTTTTGATCCCTTACTATTCCCATCCCAACCCACCCAATCCAACTTCCTCCTCCTCCTCCTCCTCCATTTTGTTTCACGCTCCCTCCTACAAAACTCAACTCTCCCTCATCCATCCATCTGTCTTTCGGTTTCACTCTCTCTAGCCCCCCGCCTCTCTCTCTCTCTCTCCCCTACCCTTCCCACCTCTCTTCACTGCATTCGTTTGTTCCTCAGCCCACACAGTGGAACCAGTGTGTGGGCGTTGATAAAGGGCCCCGCAGTTCAGTCCAAAGTACCGCAGAGAGAGAGAGAGAGAGAGAGAGAGAGAGAGAGAGAGAGAGAACACAAGGAGAGGAGAGTAAAGAAATTCCCACCACTGATTCCTGGTGACTATGTGTGGACTTTAGTCTGAGCACCCCTCAGGAGGGATAACAGCCTATTGAAGGGTACTATTGAAGGACAGCTCAGGTCTAACTTCACCTTTGAAAAGTAGCTGAGGGGGTGTGGAGGAGGGAGTGGGGTCAATGTTCAACAAGGTAGTGGTGAGATGGCAGAGGTGACTGACTGAAGTGGATAATTTAGTCCTCCACAGCCAATGCAGCCACCAGCTTCAATGCAGTCACCAACACACCGCTCCATCTGTGTGTCAAATCTCTGAGGAACTCTGAGTGAATTATTGCCAGTTGTTGCATCTGTGTGTGTGTTTGTTGATGGGAGCTTGGGTGGGGGTTATTTTATTGTCCATTTGCCATAGTCATGCATTTTGCTCAGAACAAAGGATTTGTTTTGGGAGGAGACGCTGGAAGAGTCGTTTCTCTCCCTAGAGACAACTGGGAAAACACACTAGCACACATACACACACACGCACGCACACACTACAAACTTGATGAAACACTGATGAGCATAACATCTGCCGGTAATATGTGACTGAGGGAAGGGAACAGACACAATATTATTTTGCTAAATGAGTGCTATGCTTGGTGATGTCTCTACCATGCAGCTAACAGAACTTGTAAAGCTACTGTTGTGCTCTCAAATGTTCAGTCTGTGGTAAGCCTTGGCCTTTGTTTCAATATCACTGACAGGAGGTTCATGGCGAAAGTGAAAGCCTGAACTCACTGTATGACAGTCAGATAGGCGTTGCTTTTGTTTTTATTGTTGAAACAATTTTTAGGCTACTACTTGGAAATCAGTGAAACAGTATTTTGCTCTATTCGCGTCACTTCTCAGTAGTGCGTGAAGTACTGTAGTAGTTTAGTAGCAATGAAGTACTCATTATCAAAGCAAATAAAGAAATTATGTACAGTATGACTTAGTGCTTGCAATAATATGCAATAACTTCTTCATTCCCCAGACTCGGCTCTCTCTCCCCACTTTCCCTCCCCTCCCTCTCACCAATGGAAAACCCCCATCCTGAAGGCAGGCCTAATCCCTTTGCCAAATAAGCCAGGGAACTCCATCGCTTCCAGGTCACTAGGTTTATTGCCTTTTAGAAATTCAACAAACAATATAGACAGTGCACAACAAAAAAAAAAATCTCTTGCTCACTATCCGTTTCATTTCATGGATGCTTTTTAAATCCCTGATAAAGACATATGATGATAGTATTTGAGACTCTAGCTTGCCAGTGGAATTATCCGGGCAGGCAAAGATATCCGCAGCTTGGCGTTTCAGGAGGAGGAAACATGTCTGGCACCAAGATGTTGAAAATTCGCTTGTGGGTTGCAGCACAACCCACCAGAGACGAGACTAGAATTCCACCCACAACTCAACCTACTCAAGAGCTCAATCTTCATGGGGTGTTTGATTAGACATTCCCGAGGGCTGGGCTAGTGTCGCTGAATATATAACTGGTCCCAGAGACACAGTTCAAACAAATCTACCACCTCCCCAATTATGCCGGATACACACCACATTACAGCTCACAGTTGGCTCCAGGTCTTGGACTGTAAATAATACAGTGGCCTCCAAGGCTAACCTGCGGAGATCTTGCAACAGGATTTTCCTGCTTTTCCTATTCTAGGCATAACATCAACAAGCAAGGTCTTGATAGCAAGACTACCAAGAGTGACACACGCGCACAACCACACACACGTTTAAAACGACTTCAGAACTATGGTTTGTGCAACCGTGAAACAAGTCTTGCGTCAGCACTTCCAGGTCTCCAGGGTGACGAGCCGTCTTGTGGGTGGTGTGTGTGTGTGAGTGTGTGTCTGGGCGTGCTGTGAGAGTGTGAGATAGAGAGAGAAAGAGCGCTCAGACCTAAAACATTTAACCAACAGCGAACAAGCCGATACACGCTGCATTGCGCGCGCACACACACACACGCACACACACACACACGCACACACACACATAACCAATAACCACAACAGGTCACACAGTACATGGCCTAAGGCTTCCTCATTCACTCAGCCTTCAGTGAACCATTCAGGCAGTAAGATTTGCCTATAGCCTTCTCCCTGTACTGCTTCCCATGCATGGCCTGTGCTAGGCTGGTGTCAACAACCTCGGCTGACTAAGACCTCTTTGTATGTCATAGGTGGGAAAAGGCGGAAGGCTATATCTGTGTCTAGACTTTAGACTGTCGAAACTAAACAGCCTGGTGTTTAATGAATTGAGAAACAAAAATCAATACCAAACTTTTCTTTTGAAAACTGATAAGATGGTAGGCCTATGCTTTGCCAATCGTTCATTCTCTTTGTCTCTCGCCAGAATACATATTAGGCTTTTGAAGGAAGCTGACATATCTGTAGGTCATCATCCTCTAATTCTATTTCCTTCCAACTAAGCAGTGGAACAGGGTGGAAGAACACAAATCTCTGCTGCAGCCTAGCTGCTGTTGCCATAAAGGATTAGTGTGTAATCTCTCACACTTCACTTCCACTTGTCGGAGCGTCCGAAAGGTGCTTATAGGCTGCCTTCACCTCCCTCGGCCAGCACTTTCCTGAGAATATGCGTTCGTAAGCCATATCACTTCCTCAATTCCAACCCATCTGATCTGATGACTGTACGATTTGTGCTTTCTCCTGACCTCTCCTTACTGGCCAAAACTTAGGCAGCTCATTGTACATCAGTAAGCAAATACAAGCACGGAGAGAGAGAGAGAGAGAGAGAGAGAGAGAGAGAGAGAGAGAGAGAGGAGAGAGGAGAGAGGAGAGAGAGAGAGAGAGAGAGAGAGAGAGAGAGAGAGATGCTTATACAGGGATTCTAAGTGATCTCTAAACCGTAGAACACTTTTCTCTCACATTCTCCTTGCATTCTGTTAGCTCTATAACGTTTGCACTGTAAAAAATATTGTTGACAAAAAAAATATTGTTGTCCACAGCCCTAGCTCTGTGAACTGGAAATAAGCAAAGTGAAGCAAGGCAGAAGACCAATCACTAAGGAAGGACAGAAGTTAGGACAACAGGAAGGAGAGTTTGAGGAGGGGACTGTTCTTGACTCTGGTACATTGGAAATAATTGAATCTATCTATTTTGCACTATAAATCTATTTACAGTGAACAGAGAGATACAATGCAGCCTCTAAGGCCTTAAGCAAGGCAAACATCCTCTGAACTTCAGACTCTAACAAAGCAATCACCTATTCACAAGCTGTAAACAATCTGGCCTAAGGCTGAATCCAGACACCATGAATAGCCTACAAAGACACTACCAATATGATTTTTACATTCCATTTCCTTCATACCTCACAATTTTGTGGAACTTCAGTCATAACTTATTTACTGTTTCACTTTGTAATTCTCCACCAAGTTACGGATTTATTGCCCTGCAATACCAATACTTGCCATAATTATGTTATGCATCTTTAAGCTCTGTTTTGAAGACATTAGAAAAGAAAATATAAAAAGCAGATACTGAAGCTTTAAAATTAGATAAGGAGGTTAAGCCTACGACACATGAGGTGGGGGATGAGTATATTTGCTCTACTATGATAAAGACTCGTTCCCACTGATTTAAATCTAAAGTTATTTTTGGTCTCGTAAAGAGGAGTTTGCACCCTTTCTGTAAACATGCGAAGCGGAAGTTGTTGCAAAACTCCCACGGAATCTCGCCCATCTATCCGAGATGCTGCGTCAACGTTCCAAATTACTCATGATTCACACCGCATTCGTATCATCAAATTAATTACGGTCCAACCGTCTAAATTCACACCATTTTAACATCAACAGATGGTGCTATTTCAGGGGCTCCATGCAAGGACTCTCAACGAAGTGCCAAGTCACATAGACAGACGCACAGAAGGCAGAGATGTGTCACAAAGTCTGACACTTCAGTCGGATTTGAATACATGTTAACGCATACATTTATGGAGAGTAGATCCCGGCGTGGCTGCCTCTTGACTTCCGCCTTCTTATCCAGAACACCCTTCATAAACGTTACCAAAGGACAAAGACCAAGGAAACACTGTTGTACCGCAACATAAACAATCGACATAACTGGAAGTCAACTTAATTAAGCTTAGCCTACATACATAAAAACGATCATGTCTTGAACTGTCTTCGCAATCTGTATTGTTATTCGGATATTTCCCAAATGTCGAGAACAAGGAAACATTCCAAGGGACGCTTTCAGTAAAACGACACTTGGTGGTTAGAATTATGGCACAAAGTCTAAAAGTGCACAGTTAGTTACAGAAACCAATATATAATTTCTCAGCGGATCAAAATGTTTGCCATCGAGTAACACTAACGTTATAACGTTAGATTGTAACTTCCAGAGAAGAGTAACATTATGTTCTGTGTAGTCAGCCATTTTTCTTCTTACAGCCTAGGATTAGTCAAAACAGACTGGACGGTGCAGGTTAAAAACAACACAGACAATGCTGACGTTACAAACTTTTCGACTATAAAAGTATAGGTGTAACTTGCATTAGTTCTACTTTGCATAAATTAAGAAACATGCGTGCACTAAATTATTTCGTCTCACCTCAACTCGAAAGACGAAACCGCAGCTCAATGTAATCGACACTCCTTGGAGGCCCTGAATTTATTTAAGCCACTCACACCATTTGTTAGCCAAATAGTGGCAAATGCACTGCAAGTATTACATTCGCAAGACTATAACACAATCGAGACCACCTGGATATCAACCAAACCTCAATCGTTTTTCACTGTGGGGAGACAGAGGTTAAAAGAATAACACAATAATTGACTTAAGATTTACCCGTTCGTCAGGGATCAATGCCTCTTCCTTCCCGTCTTTCTTCAGATCCTTTTGGCCAAGGGCAGTATTAAACGTTAATTTTACCATGGTGGAAAACAGAAGCGAGAAATCTTCTCTCCACGTTGGTCAACCTCCACTGTTAGTATCCAGACTAGCAATGACGCATTTTAAACACAAGGCAAGAGATCATAATTCCGAAGTCACCACCAGGGGGCCTACACCGTCCTGATTTCATTAGATAAGATTAACCATTAATGATATCCTCCTCTGCCAATGCACACATTATAATGAAATATAGGCTACGTTTTCGTTTTTAGAGTCTGAATTCATGATCACACTTGACTTACTTTTTCAAAATGTTTATTCCAAAATGTTTCTTCAGTGTCTCTTCAGTGAGTTTCTTGATGTCTCTTTGGAAAATGGTGTTTGGAAAATGTTTTTTGGTATAGCCTATACCTAAAAGCTTTTTTAAAAACCTTTAATGGTCCTTTAGTCATGGTCAAAGCGTAGTTACGGGAAAGTCCACTAAAGATTTTTAGGGCACTGTTGAAACAAAACTCTTGTACTGTAGGTCTTGATTCTGAGGAAAACCATATTAATACGAGCTTAAAAAACTTTTTTTTAAGTAGCTATTTCATTAAGGTTTAAAGGAGTATTCTCAGACATTTACATCCCATTTGAAAGGCCTTTAAAGGGCTGGTATCTTTGTTGTCTTAAACCTGCCAACGGCAGGAAAAGCTGCTCCTCAGGTGGGAAGTTGTCCCACTGTACCCAGCGCCATCCTGAAAAACAACACAGATAGTTTAGAATGCATTGTTCACATTTTCTCTACAGAGGAACAACTCTCTCTAATGCCACTGTGTCTGAGTGAGTGTGTGTGCGTGTGTGTGTGTGTGCGGTGGGGGGTGTTCGTTGGTGTGTAGAGATGGCATTATACTGTAATAAGATAATCTGTAACATGTATTTGAACTATACTGTTTAAGGAAATGCCTTACTAAACAGTGCACAGGGAATCACACTCACACATTAGCACAAGTAGACAAGGCTTTAAAAAAGAAAGAGTTAGATGTTATGTTTGTCCCAAGGTGCTGCACTTCCACGTCCACATTCTTGTTTTTACTTTTTTAGCAGAAGGTCCCCCCCTCCCCACACACACACACACACTGTGATACTGAATGTCCATGTAAACACAGCGGAACCAAGTTTGAAAGCTTAAAAGTGTGCTGGGTGTTAAAACAGAAATGTTTTGTTTTAGGGTTGTTTTTGGTGTTTGGCAGAATCCCGAATCCACTGTCTTTGTTTCGACCGATCAAATATCCGGACCCCCAATTTTCTCCCTTTCCTTTTCCTGCCCTCTTCTGAAGATCCTACCTTTGACCCCCTTCCATTAACTCTTGCAGTATTAAGTCTCGCCTGTTAATATTAAATCTTAAAAAAAAATTCTCTTGGTATAATTTGATATCCCTACTCTATACTATATTAGCTAATGTGCATGAAACAGTACAACTCTTCACTAGTTTTCCACCATGTTTCTTCTCCCTGCACAGTTCGATTCCGCTCATGTGCTGAGGTTCAGCGAAAACCGAAACCCTTTGAAAAGGTTCAATATTTGGCTGAATTCAAAACAGAATCCTGGATTCGACACATCCCTAGTTAGTTTGTAAAAACAATACATTGAAGGAAACTGTAGTTAACCAGTTAAAAGCAAGTTGCCTCGCCTACATGTCTGACTGCAAGTTGTGTGTCTGTTGTTTATGATGCTAATGTCATCTGTGGTTCAGGGGCACGGCAAAAAATATAATGTAAAACTCTCATGACATCATAGTCCTCAAAGCCAACCAAAATGTAATCAACCAAACAATGGATATGACTATAAGTGCTCTCAGGTTAGAGAAGTGGGTTGCTACAAATGAACAATTCATAAGCACCTTCATTCTTCTCAGGCTCCATGTTAATAGGCTCTTTTGTGAGGTCTCTGTTCAGTTCGCCCTGCATAAAGATAGTGATGTAATGGTAATTCTCTTCCAGCTTGATTGAGTTCACCACAGATGCATAATGAAGGTTCTTCAGATGGATGCCTGCCTCCTCCATCACCTCTCTCTGTGCACATTCCTCCCAGGTTTCTCTGGTATGTTGTAAAAGTCAAGGTCTGTTTAAGTTTTCACAAACATCTCCATTATCACTGCAGTCTTGTCTAAACTTAAAATGTCAAATGTACTTTATTGCAATCATCAAAACCATTATAAAAAGTCAGCCTGTGCTAGAGGCCTGCACTGGAGCCCTAGGCCCGAGGGGGCCGACAGCCCGACAGCCCGAGGGCCGGGCTTCGGGCCGACGACCGTATAATTACCTCGGACACGGGCCGGGCTCGGGCACTTT
>JASCQY010000078.1:4249382-4264849 GCA_030264315.1 Sardinella tawilis | reverse complement strand
AGAAAAAGGCTTTTGCTACGTTTAGCCTAATAAACACCGTAATAAGGTTTAAGCGTTTTGTTGGTTTTTGTAGCCTACCTTATGTTTGGATATAAGTGTGTATTAATTGCTCAGGTCAACTTGCTGTGCGCTCATTTCAAAAAACGAAATAATTTAAACAATACCAAAAACGCTTCAAACGCTTGACAAAAGTAGGCTACCATTATGCCATTAAAAGTGCTCAGTTAAGGTCTGTGGTCTATAACTGCGCCTATATCAACGAGTTCTCAAGCTGTTGATCGAAACATGAGCCCCTATTTTAACCTGCTCTTTTATGTCCACATTGATCTGTCAGAAACCGTTCGCTTATTCACAGAAAAATAGAATGCTGTTTTTTTCTAATTGCAGAGCGTTATCCCATTTTCAGAGCGGCAGATTTACGAATGCACTCAATGAATATAGCGTTCTATCACGCTAAAATATTCTTGTGGGAGGTTAACAAACAAACAAAAAAAGTCGGGCCGGGCCGGGTTCGGGCCTGAGAATTCTGAAAACCTGTCGGACCGGGCCGGGCTGGGGCTCCACCCCCTCGGGCCAGGGCCGGGCTCGGGCCCAGATAATAGGCCCGTGCAGGGCACTAGCCTGTGCTACAACTTTTATACCTGCACACACACACACACACACACACACACACACACACACATACTGTAACTGTATAGCCTACACTTGTATTTTTCATTAGGAGGTAGGCATAGTCCTAACTATTTGAGTTTTTTATAGGCTTACACATTTTCACTTACCCAAACTCTATGTGACCACCTGGTAACTGGTAGGTACCTTTACCTACGGGACCTTTTCTTTTTCCCAGGAGAACACAACAAGGGTTTAGCGAATCTGTTACGATTACACCGAGGCCAACTCCTGGGCGCTTAGGGCTGCCGTTTTGGACCGCTGTCTGTGCCATTCTGGAGACTCTGAAGAAGAGCACAAAAGTGCTAACAGGTAGGACTACAGAAAATCGTAGTTTGTATCAAATCACAGAAGGGTTAGGGGAAATCTGTTACAACCCCAATGTCTGCAAGATTTCAATGAACTCACTGATATCCTCTGTATGGAACAGATCTTACAAGAAACATACTGAACCATGGACCGTCCACAGATTCGACGAGTAGGCCTACATTTACTAGGAACAAAATACCGTCAGTCTACATGAACTCTCTTCACATAGAAAATATTCAATCATAGCATAGCAAAATAGAAAGGAAAGTCTTCTGATATGAATACAAAGCGCATGGGCTGAAATGACGTTGACTCTCTGCGCATGCGCTATCAGTGATTTGTTTTTCTCCGCGGCTGCTAGTGGAGAGAGGAACATGGCGACGTCCCTGATTTGCGGCCGGTTGTCCGCTGGACTAAGGAATTCCGGGTCCAGGACAACTTTAAACTCAGCAGCTAAGGTTAGTTGGTGTTGAAGTGAAAACCGAAATGTCCGGCATCATTCTGGGTGTTAAAAGCTGTCCTCAGTTGACCTCTTTGGTTGAATCGCCTCATAGGCAAGAGCTAACGTTAGTTAGCTTGCTGGCTACCTAGGGTCACATTTGACATTAACTGACGTTAGCTGGATAGCTTTGCTTGTCAACAAGTAATGAATAAGCGGCCTTTTAACGTTTCGTGCCAAATTTGCAAAATGTACGTTCATATTTATGTGTGTACTTCATGTACAAGTGTTGTCTTCAAAGAATGTCAAACGCTGGTGATCCAGGGACAGCTGGCGAATGAACACTTTCTATGAATCACTTTGACCTCCACGGGATGGTGCTCATAAATGGATATGGTGTTCAGCTTTCTTGTAGTGGAGTTTCAACACACTATCACTACACTACCGAGAGGACTTCACCTATGATTACAGCTATAAATAGTCCTAAGACTAACGCTAATCACAGATAAATAGGCCGTGCTAGTTTTGTAGCTTTCAGGGCTAGCATTTCTGGCTAACATTAGGGCTGTGCAGTTAACAGCAAAGGCCAGTAGACATACGGCAAGTAAAATCAGTTATCATCAACAACTTAAACGTGTCACAGACCTACAATTACGCCTTTTCCGAGTTGGAGTCATTTTTGGTGTCCATCACTTCGGATCGGATTGTTGCAGCTTGTGGTTTTGTCATGGTGGTTTTCCTATTGTGTCGTCTTTCAGGTGCTTGCTGGGAACACAGGTCTGTTCGCCGGGCATGGCTCCCAGCAGCCTCCCCTGGCTATGCAGCAGCAGCAGAGGCACCTGTCGCTGCACGAGTACATGAGCATCGGGCTTCTGAAGGAGGCTGGCATAGCCGTGCCATCTGGCTTGGTGGCCAGCACACCTGAAGAAGCCTACTCGGTCGCCAAGCAGATTGGTAAACACACACACACACACACACAACCATGGTACAGCGAGTAAGCACTAACACAGCACATACAGTATGTGTAGTATGATCATTTTACAAAATGAAATAATGCTTGATTAGCTGCTGTAACCTACATAGCAACCAAAGGGAGAAGTTATCAAGTCGGTTAGTGAAAACACATGAGAAAATGGTGTGTAGATGCAAGTTTAGCTTACAGGGTGAGCTTTATTAAGGTGCCGACAATTTCTAGGCTAACTGCACGTTTGGCCAAAGCTGGTTGATTGCAAATATGTCAGCAGCCCCTGGTTAGTGTCTTAGCACAGTGGGTCAGGTCAGCCCTTTTCTTGTATTGTAATCGCTTGAACCTAATGTCCAATCTGTAAAATATATGCTCATCATCACAGTGTTACATGGGGTACATGAATGAGGTTAATGTGTCAGCAGATCTCATATTTCAAACTTAAATCCGTTATATTTCAGATGGATATTTATAGGTCTGTGTATGATTTTTATTCTCTGCAATGTTCCAGTATGATTTTCTTCCACTCTTTGTCATTGATAACAATGATGTTGCACCCAACTTAATGGAATCAAGAAGAGTTTTAAAGAGGAGAGAAAGCCCTCAAGGCCAGATAAACTATCAAATTGCACAAGCCCTGTAGCCTTGACCGCTGACCAGGGAGAACACACTTCTTTAAGCTTTGTTTAGCTTAGCTGTCATTGAATTCTGTGACTGCGTGTCAGATTTTACACTCCAACTTTAATTCTTGAATTACCTCTGTTTGCATTTGTTTATTTTTTGAAGCAGAACTTAGAGTGAGATGAGGTGAGCGTGCTCTGTTGTCTTGCTATTTTTTGCCATGGCTGGTCACCGATGTGTCTATTCTATACGTGCCGTGAAGTGATAAAAATAGCCTGTAAAAGTTCAAGACTCTATGCTGCTAATTTATAGTGGGCCAGTGGCCTCTTGGTCCTAATGCTGCTCTCCCATGCCACAGAGATTTGTAAGAGGAGTCTGTAAGGAAAATCTAGCCTGCTCGTGTATTATTGTGTTCCTGTTTCTATCCATTTGAAGTGTCTGCGTCTTCTCTCTGATGCTGAGAGTCTAAACATAGTTTAGGGCATGGCTGCTGTTTTGCTGGCCACGCTGTCAACAGAGGACCAGCAACTGTCCCTGTCTGTGATAGATGTGGACAGGGTCAACTCCCTCCTATAGGGTGTGAGAAGGAGAGTGAGTGTGTCTCCCCGTCTCGCCCCCACCCACCAAACACACACATTGTCAGTGGTGTTGGTGTGTGTCTCCATATTTCTCAGAATCATGTCTAATATGTTGAGTCCCCAGAACGCCCCTTGCTGATAAGTTTGCTCACGAACTGTTCCTGAACTTTTTTTTTCTGCCCTGGGTGTGATTGGGGTGAAAGGTGAACAGGTGGAATCAGACAGATGAAGAGCCAGTCAGCCATCTTCACATGAGGGGGGTGGGGCTTGAAGGAAATTCCGGAGCTCCTAGTATTGCCTTTAATAAAGACCCAGTCCCTGTCCTAGTCCTAGATGCTATGTCATAGTGTGGCATTTTCAGTGCACACCTCGATGAAGGATGCGTTAACAGCAAGGGCACATGAATGCAGTGTGATGCTGTATGTACTCTCCACAGAAACTGAATTCTGCTTCTCAGCTTCCCTTGATCCCCAACTAATGGGACTCTTTGTAACTGTGTGTAAACAACAACCACTAAACCGTTCACACCACTATAGTGATATTAGTTTGGAGATGGTTTCTGCTAACAGTTTACATTTTGATATTTTGATAACATGTTTTGCCATAACATGTCTAAAGCATCGTAGTAGGAATGACATTGCACATTTTCTGTATATCCTCAAACAGTGTGTGTGTTTTCAGTCTCAGTTTTGGTGATTTTCAGCTGATTGTGCAGACAAGCTCCTTGTCATGTGCCTAAATGGTCAAACTGGATTGGCAAACTTCCTCATATGGGCCCAGTACTGTTTAGGAGCAAGCTACTATTCGTTGTGCAAGGGGTGCTAGGGTCATGGATTGCTGGAAATGTTTTTGAGTGGCAGTTTTTCTGACATTACAACATTAAAACGTTCCATTCCTGTCTTTCAGTTCGTTTTTGTTCTCCTCATTTTTTGTTATTTGGCATTATCTTTCTTACTGTCCTCATTGGTCAATCTTCTTTGTCACCCCTCTGCTGCTCCATCTCTCTCTCTCTCTCTCTCTCTCAATTCAATTCTTTTCAAAGGAGCTTTATTGGCATGACCCAAATAAGCTATGTTGCCAAAGCTGACATATTAGAAAGCAAACAGATACAATATCTAGTTGGGGGGTTGAAAACAAATGAAACTTATAGGAACTATTTTTAAAATATGTAAATGAATAAAATCTGTCTGTCTCTCCCCTCCCCCCTCTCTCTCTCTCTCTCATTGTCTCTCTCCTAGGCTCTAAGGATTTGGTTGTGAAGGCTCAGGTGCTGGCTGGAGGCAGAGGGAAAGGCACATTTGAGGGCGGATTGAAAGGAGGAGTGAAAATTGTTTACTCGTATGTTATTGCTTTTTTTTAAGGTGTTGTTTTGTTTTGCTGGTTTAGTTATTGGTGGTGCTTTGTTAAGTGGTGTATTGCCATCTGGGTCTCATCTGTTGCACCCTCTTTCTGTCTCTACACCCCCTTCTTTTTTCCATCTCTCTCTCCCTCTCTCTCTCTCTCTCTCTCTCTCTCTCTCTCTCTCTCTCTCTCTCAGGCCTGAGGAGGCTCGGGACATCTCCTCTCAGATGATTGGTAAGAAGCTCTACACCAAACAGACGGGGGAGGCGGGCCGCATCTGCAACCAGGTGTTCATCTGCGAGCGCCGCTACCCTCGCAGGGAGTACTACTTCGCCATCACCATGGAGAGGTCCTTCCAGGTGAGGGGAAAACGGGTGGGGGTGGGGGTTATTTACAGCAATCATGTGCACTGCACTTGGCACGAATCAGGCAGTGACTGCAGATCGTCACCATGTCTACGTGATTTGTATGAAGCAAATGCTTCATCGTGACACATTTTGAAATGGAAAGACCCCGACGCAATCAATATTCCAATGATGATTGATCATCATTCCATCATAAAAAGAATAGGCCATCATTGCTTCATTGAGCTAAATGGTGATTACAGCTGATTGTGTTTGCCCTAGGATATCCCTCCTCCTATAATTATCACTGTTCCCATCCCCAAGAAAATATGTAGCCCTGTCACAACACTTGGCTTGTTGGGGCATGACCCATAGTGCTGCTTGTCAGGTGCATCTTGGAAACTAAACCTTTCTCAGTGGTTTGCCCCATGGAGCGTGGTCCCTGTGCCAGAAACCAGTGGAAGTTCCAGTCACCCTCTGTAGGTGGACCTAGAGTAGGAGCTGGAAAGCGACGAGAGAAGCAGAGAAAGCTGTTAGCTGTGAAACAGAGGGCTGGAGCTCAGCAGTCCCGGAGCATACTAGCCAGTCCCAGAGCACGCTAGCTGTTCCAGCTTCGATACCAGCCTGATAGACCTGATTTTGTCACTTCTCTTCTCTTTGTTTAAAAAAACTTGGCTACTCTCAGTAGGCATATGTTTACCTCCTGGTGGGTAGTTGCTTTCTGAGAACTTAAAAATGATTGGTTTCTACCTTTAATCTGTGTTTGCTGATTTGTTGCTTAAAAATAGTCAACCAAAATCCGAAATACGATATTGAGTAGAGGTACTATAGAAGCACTAGCTTGGCTATAAGGATGCAGGAATCCAAAATAGGTCGCATGGATAGATGCCCAATAAAGCTGCCTTATTGGTGTAAAAAGCCTGCTCTTTGGGAAGAGGTGTACCAACATGAAAGTTTTAGAGGCTTACCACATTATTCCTCATTGCAACCATCAATCACAAGACGAGCCACTAAATAGAGCAGAGAGGACTGGTTTACAGGTTAATATCGAAAAAAGTAGTCAGGGCTCAATTTCCACATGTGAACTTAATTACTTGCAGTGGATTGCATACAGTGCATACTGAGGAATATGTGCATGACAACACTTCCTGCAGTAGTTCACAGTGCACAGTGAGATTCAATTATTTAATTGCTTATTTCTCGATTAGCATCTGCCACGGCAACAATAAACTAGGGCACGACAGTAAGCATGACATTGCAGTAATCACTATGCATGGCATGATGTTGGCACAATCCCTTTATGGTTGTGAAATAAATGATCATAGCCCCATTCGGACTGGGATTTGCAAGTGTTTTACCACTAGGGGGCGAAATGTGTTCACTAAATTATGTCTTCACTTTCCAAAACTTGTCCAGAGGTTTGCGCCATAGAAATAACTAAATAGAGCTTCATTTAGAGCTTTATTTTCACTGTTACTCTTTTCTCACATAGTATCACTATCAACTGACTGCTTGTATATCACTGGACTTCTTTTACATGAATGTATTTTTTTTTACTTACCATTCTCACATATGTTTTCAGGGCCCAGTGCTAATTGGCAGTTCTCAGGGAGGCGTGAACATCGAGGACGTGGCGGCAGAGAACCCAGATGCCATCGTCAAGGAGCCCATTGACATCGTCGAGGGCATTAAAAAGGAGCAGGCTGTTCGGGTATGAGTGCTCTCTCCTCCTCCTCTTCCTCCTCCTCTACCTCCTCTTCTTCTACCTCTACCTTCCATGCTTCTCTCTCTTTCTTCTTCCCCACCTCCTTATACCCACTTTATTTCCTTTCCTCATCTACGTCATCTCATCAGCCTCAACTTCTTTCCTTACCTCTTTCTCCTCTTTCTCATTCACTCATCCTTCTCCTCCTCTTCCATTTCTTCCTTTTCTTCCTCATGGTGCTCTCTCCCTCTTCTTCTGCCACCAAAACGTTTTCCTCTTCCACCTCCAGCACCTCTTCCTCTTTCTCTCTTCCTCCCTAGCCTCCTCTTCCACCTCCTGCCACGGCTGTCTCACACCCTCAGGGCTTAATGTCCGATCTCCTTTCCCCTGTGTACTGTATGTCTCCCTGTCTGGGTGTCTCTCTCCTGGATGGGGATCAGAGTTAATCTGGCGCCACATTTGACTCTGCTGTGGGAAAATCTCCCAGAAAATAAGACGCTGCTTGGTCCCAGACCAGGCTATTTAGCAGATTAAGACTGGATGCATGTATATTTGTGTAATAAAGACACACACACACACACACACACAGTATCTCACATTCATACACACACACACACACACACACTCTCTCAAACAGAATGACAAAGACAGAAAAAAAAACACAAACCCTGTAATGCTAAATAGGTGACTCAGATGTCCAAAATATCTTTTATGTCTGTTTGTTGACTATGATTTAAATGTGCGTTAGAACCTGACTCTCTGTCTGCACACATCTCTGTAGTTGGCTCAGAAGATGGGCTTTCCAAAAGCTTTGATTGATGAAGCAGCGGAAAACATCATTAAGCTCTACAATGTTTTTATCAAATACGACGCCTCTATGGTGGAGATCAACCCAATGGTAGAGGACTCGTCAGGCATGGGTAAGAAGAACAAATTTGCACCTGACAACTATGACAACCATCAAATTAGTCCTCTTTCTGCAATACTAATACATAAATCTGTACAAATAGTATTGTAAACATTTTCTTACCATTATGAGTGACATACAAGCCATACTTCCGATTTATTGTGTCCATTGTTGTACTTTGAAATATAATTCAGCTCCTATTGTACATCATAAATCCACTTATTTGATTTCTAATTGGATGAAGGGCATTCCATGAATGATGACATCTCATGACGTCCCCACTCTGACTCCTCCCTGCTAGCAATCACTTTCACTCGATTTTGGCACAAATAGCTTCATTAAACTTATTCGGTGATGCGGTCTGCAACGTTGCTTAGGAACAGGAGATGCTGTGTAGAAGTATGAAAGAACAAAAATCTAAATTGGTGATAGAAAGCAGTTTGGTTTAATTCACTTAATTGGTTAAGGCACTGTATAAAAGTGTATTGCCACCCTATATTATGAATGTCCCTCTCACCCGTGGCATAAGTGTGTGTGTGTGTGTGTGCGTGTGTGGTAAATGTATCTATGTATGTTTCTCTGTGCCTTTCTCTTCTCCCCACTAATGACATTCATGTCTGGAATGACAGTGATGTGCATGGATGCCAAGATCAACTTTGACTCGAATGCAGCCTACCGACAGAAGAAGGTGTTTGACCTGCAGGACTGGACTCAGGAAGATCCCCGTGACCGGCAGGCGGCTTTGGCCGATCTCAACTACATCGGCCTCGATGGCACCATAGGCTGCTTGGGTCAGTTCAGTGCGCCCTGTTTACAGATGCCAGTTTTTCTTTTGTTTTTCTTTTCGTTTTTCAGTAACGGAGTAATCAAATTAATTAATTTTCTTATACTTGCAACACCGTTATCATTACTGAGAATGTAACGTGGCGCGTTGCAACAATTTGGTTGAATGAAGCGCAAGGTGTCAAGCTTTGGCTTTATCGGCTGCCTGATGAGACAACATGGTCTCACACCCAACTCGTCAACAGAACGATGCTCAGTCAAGACCCTTTGCTTCAATATTAAACGCACGGGGAACCCCTTCGGGTCTCATACTTACGACTTTATATTGAACTTTCTGACCGTCAGATATTCACGAACGAAATGAACCATTTCCGACACCTGACATGTCTGTTACAGCATGTATTCTTTTCTGTAAACATTATTTGCGAAATACTTGATATTGCGCTCATCAAACGAAATGGCAAGATCAAGGCTTTCCAAGCTACTCATTAGTTGTAATAAACGGTTTGTGAGAAAAAAGTATAGACTTAGCCTATGTAATCAAGGTCATCTGCGCTAGTTCAGCCCTGCATGCGCCCGGACTCGAACCCGCGACCTCACAACAACACAGCAACCACAGATCGGTAGGCGAACACCCTAGCCACTCGACTGAATAGCTCAGGCTCTCAGTCAAGCGACTGAGGGCGTTCTTGAAGCGTCGGGAGTGAAACTTTACTAACTTTCCACATGCAGACGCATCCGTTACACCTAATCAAAATATGATAGCTTACAGCTCTGTGTCCATGCCGTCTTAGGTGGGTTATAGCCTCTCGCATTCCACTCAAACATGGCAAACTGCATATCAAAAAAGAGATCCTGCGGCATTTAGGCTCATTCCAAGGTGATGGTGATGTTGAAATCAAATTGCAACTTCAAATACCTACAAATTTCTAATAGTTTCTGATCTCCCCCCCCCCAAGATGCAAGCTGTCCTATGTCAAACTTGTCCAGGACTGGACTGGGACCAAAAAACGGCCTGGGCATTTTTGGCCAAGACGGCCCTTCATACTTTTTTTAAGCATTTTTTTTGCGGCCTACCATGATTATTGTACGATATGTGGAAACATATGACAAAGACATACCATAGGATAGAGGATAGGACAAACAGGGGTTTGCAGAACACTTCTGATATAAATAAGAAATTATTTATTTGGAAGTGGGGAGGAAATAGGGGGCTGGAAAAAAGGTAGAAATTTGATGTGATTTCAAGACGTGATTATCAGTAGGATCTCCTGTTTATTTTATGTGCAGTGTTCCCCAGTATGCCCTATGGCCAGTCCAGCCCTGAACTTGTCCCTCATGCATACTACATGGCCAGCCCAGACAACAGTGTGCTGTAGATCTGTGACCATTTCACATCAGTTCCTCTCTGTGCAAAAGGTGAAAACATCTTGCATCAGGCATTTTCACCTCTTGATATTGACCTGCACGTGTAAATGGAGGGGGGGGGGGGGGTGAGGCGCTAGCGGCTAAAGTGTCTACACCACATCCTGGTGCAAGAACCCACGGGGAGCTGTTTTGGGGTTGGACTTGCAGTAATTTCTCCCATCCCTCTCCCAGTGGCTTCCTGTCACTAGCAGTGGCATTGGCGAGTCGTCAAAAACTAATTCCCTTCTTCTGAAAGTTTCCCTTTCCATCTCCCTTGGATTTCTTTTGAAGAAATGGCCTTGGGCTCTGATGGGTTCACGTGTTGTTGCTTGCCTTCAGTGTTGTAGTTCTAAAGGGCTGTACGTGTTGTCCTTCTCCTAGTCAATGGAGCTGGTTTGGCCATGGCTACCATGGACATCATCAAACTCCACGGCGGCACCCCAGCCAACTTCCTGGATGTGGGCGGCGGGGCCACAGCACACCAGGTGACGGAAGCCTTCAAGCTCATCACTTCAGACAAAAAGGTATTGCTCTGTGTGTGTGTGTGTGTGTCTGTGCAATGCTCTCATGTTCTGTCCTTGATGTGTATCTGAGGTTTGCAGACTTTGCACCTGTTTGCACCAAAGTTTTCCAAGATGTTCTTAAATAGGTTTACGGAAGTTGAAATGTTGTGTAGCATCCGTAAGGTTGCTGAAAGCGACAGTGGGTTATTGACCGGCATTGAGCCTTTGTCTTTCAGCATATTAAATTGTTTAAATGTTGGTTGTCTGTAAGTGTATATCACTCTGTGACACACACAGTATTCGAGTCTGAAGTGTATCACTGATTTATTTATTTATTTATGTATACACTTATTATGTGTACATAAACATATGTTTCCACTTGATGCACTGTGCCAGAACTGGCCAGTCCTCTGGCAGGGCACAATTATCCAGCCAATAGTGTCTATTGAATACTGTAGACACAGAACTCCATTCAACAAATAACCAGAACAGACTATACAAATAACACAAAACAGACACACACGGACACACTATTGTGAATAATAAAAATAAAGTAAGTGCAAAGCCATGTTTCGTCTGTAAGTGTAGAGTGGCTTTTAGTAGAGGTTTTAATTTTAAATGTTTTAATTATTGTAATTACTTTTGGGGCTGGTGCAGTGTTGCTTAGGGCTCCCAAACTGCCAGTGCCGGACTGTGCATAGTGGCAAAGTCCTTTTAAGGCAAGTCCTTCCACTCGGCAGCCATATCCGTAACGCTTAAATGCCCGAATAACTGCCCGAATATACACATTGCGTCTGCGCAAACGTTCGCCACGTGGCTATGGCGGAAAATAAACAAAAGGTAACCAAATCAATCATGCCGCTTTGAGCAACGTGTTTGGCTACTTTCACTATTGGGAAGGACTTCCAGTTTATTCAATTCGGCCATTTTTGCGTAACAAAATGTCTCAATGCAGTTCAATGGGGCGATTCAGGGAGTGCTGTGTCTCCTCCTATAAAGTGTCTCACATAGCGGTCTCCAGATTTATAAATAGGAGTCATGTTGGCATGTGTTCAGTCTGTAGACGAGAATTTTTATTTAGTTATTGAGAGAGAAATTAATTTGTGTAATTGAGAGAATAATTAATATGATCAGTAGGCGGAAGCAATAGGTGTCTCTGTTTGTTTGATCTGTTGGATGTTAACGTGTGTGTTTGTTAAACAGGTCATGGCCATCTTGGTGAACATCTTTGGAGGAATCATGAGGTGTGATGTCATTGCTCAGGGCATCATCATGGCCGTCAGTGATTTGGACCTGAAGATCCCCATCGTGGTACGGTTACAAGGTAAGAGGGACAAGGGTCATGCAGAGAAGCCTCTAGTGAGGAGATGACACCATCTAGTCACTTGACAAGCCCACAAGCCCAGATATTATAGTCATCATAGCTCCTAAATGATGATTTTTTTTCTCTTTCTCTGCTCTGTGTGTGTGTGTGTGTGTGTGTGTGTGTGTGATTCTTGCGTCAGGGACGAGAGTGGACGATGCTAAAGCTTTGATTGCTGCCAGCCCTCTGAAGATCCTGGCCTGTGATGACCTGGATGAAGCTGCGAAGATGGTGAGTCTCGGCCACAACACTAGAGAAGGAATACTTTGTGTGTGTGATCAGAGTTCTGGATAAAACCATAATCTCTTTCGCTCTCTCCCCCTCTTTCTTTTTCCCTTCTTCTGTCTTTCTTTCGCAGGTCGTTAAGCTTTCTGAAATTGTATCATTGGCTAAAGAGGCCCAGGTGGACGTCAAGTTCCAGCTGCCTATCTAAAGCCACCCACTCCTCCTTCCTTGGATACACACACAGACACACACACACACACACACACACACTTACACACACCGTTTTGAATTCACACCTCGTGGTCCTCCCAAGCTCTCTGTTGATCCTCACCTTGACCGCCACACAGTACCTGTTGCTATCATTTCGATGCCAGCTACGTAAATGTTAGCTATTCCCTTACCTGTCCCCTACGTTAACCTGCTTCAATATTTCCAAAGACACCCCCACAGCCCACCTGCCCAATGCCAATGCCTGTGGACTCCTTGTCTTGTCTCAACCCCTACCCCACACCCAAAGTGATGGCATATTAGATCGGTTCATTTGTTACCTGTGTCAGATATGACAACGTCTTCTTTTGTTTTTGTTCATTTTTTGTTGTTTGTTTTTAATTTCTTTTGCCATTGAGGAGGAACTATTTATGCGGGACTATTTATATTCATGACAAGGGCAGAGGGAAGAGGCCAAGCCGTTCTAAGCAATGTCAATGACACTGGTTCTGCTGCCTGTCACAAGGTGTTTCATTAAAATCCTTCCCCCCCTCTCACCCCTTCTTGGCTTTCGCTTGAGAGTCCACATCCCATTTGTGGTAGAGCACTATTTTATAACGCACAAACCCCCCGTCTCCTCTCTGCTCACCTTGCTCCTCTGAATCCTGTGGGTCTCCAATTTCATCTTGTTGCTGGGTTTTATTAAATTTGGTACTTTGGTACTTATAGTATTGTTTTGGGGAGAGGGAGGGGAGGAGGAGGAGGGAGGGGTGTGAACCTGCACTTACCAGAGCTGCTTATGCTGAATAGTACATCCTCCGTGGAATCTCATGTGTTATTCGTTTTGGGTCCAGGGTTGCAGTCTAGGGCCAGCGCTTATTGAGTTAAGCCTAAAGGGAGATCTGACTGTGGCCCTGTGGCTGAAGTTACTTGCGAAATAAAATAAAATAAAACTACAACAACCCCGAAAATAACCTACCAGCTCAGCGAAGAGTGCCTTGGTAGGCATTGGGACTAGAGAGCAGGGTGTGTGGAGGGTTGGGGGTGGTGGAGAAGGATGCTGTTCTGGAGTCTGTGTCCCTCGGGAGCAGAAAGGCAAACACTGTACGAGGTAGCTCTAGCCAACTGGGCTCTGATTTGTAAGCGTACTGATATTGAAACATAACCCACGAACATGACCCTATATGTTGTAAATGGGAGTAGTACCATGTTTGGGGGGTGTTACTGGAATTAAATGAATCCTCAGACAGAATGATTGTTGAAGAAGACCACTTCAATTGACCTACAGTATATATACAGTATATCTTGCCCTGGATACATGTTAAAATAAATGCAAGCGTTATATCTTGAAACATGTAGAGCTGTTTTCTGATGTATTTTTGTAATTTCCCACTTTCTCTCAAAATGTAGCCTACTGGTAGCAGCTGAGATGGCTTTCATCCATGTGTCAAGAATGATTGCAACTAGGTCTACCGTATGTCTCTTAGAACAGCATCATAGCTATGCAGGTGTTTGTGTGTGTGTATGTGCACGTGTGTATATTCACATGTGCAATATGAACACACACACCCTTATCAGTGCTGCTATTCCAAATAATGGAACAGAGCTATTGTTTCCTTTTTTCCCCCTCTGTACAGTAGCAAACAATTCATTTGTAAAGTTGCAGGGCACAGACACAGATAGACGGTATACTGCACTTGCACAGTTATATACTCAATTCATAGGGTGCTGCTGCTTCTTTTTTTTTTTGTATTAAGCTGCACTCACAGTCCTCAGTCAGAATGCTGCCTGGCTTTTCTTTCGAGACCCAAAAGGCAGTCCTTTTCAGTAGACCCGTCAACCTCCCTCCGCTTCCACTTCACAAAGAGAACGTACATGAATGCAAACCTCTCTGAATAATAAAAATCGACAACAATGAGTTCCTCACTGTGCTGCGAGTGTGTCATTTCACCACAGACGCCATCCTGACCTCATTTTTTGCCCTTTCTGCCTCACAAGAAAAATTGCCCTCTCCTTGTGGAAGAAAATGACTTCAGTTGGATGCCAAACACAGGTGGGAAAATAGTACTAAATGCGTGGCGAGTGAAAGGGCACGCCACACAGAGGCACAATAAAAGCCCCATTTGCGGTGCTCAAATCCTGAACTGTCACCGAGAAGCTTTGAGGTGATTAGTTTTTTGTTTTTTTTGTTTTTCAGAGGGAGCGAGAGAATGCCCTTTCCTCTACCCAAGGGTTAATTAGCCCCTTGGCTTGACATTCTACAGTACATTCCCTCACTCCACTTGACTTGATACATTGACATACTTGGCAATTTGCTGTTGAGATGCCCGTTTTAAAAAGTCGGTAAATAGGCTACCAGTAGCATACTGACCTGCCTGTTAGTGCTGAGTGATCAACACTGTTTACCTCTTGTTTAATTCATGCGTGGGTCCACAGTCGGAACATTTTGGGCTCTGTCCCCGAAGAACGCCTGGAACTTGAATTTTTTATGTTTGTGAATAAGGGAAGGGCCCGTGGGTGAATCCGGGCGAAAAATGAGTGGCATTTTAGAACATCCACGCTGCAGCATTTAGATTTGTCAGCTAGAGACATTTCAGGATGGACCCACCAGAGTCTTGTGCCGATGCTTAGCCTACTATGGAGGAGGCCAATACAGTGCTGAAACATTAGATATGAATAAATATTTATTTTAGTAGCCTATAAACTAACAATATGCTATTTCTATAAAAGGCTTATTTTGTCCTTCAGATGCAGATAAAAACAGGTGTTAATATACAGTGTGTTTGTAAGAAAGGGAAACTGGAAGATATGCATAACTTCATGTCAGGTCATGTGTAAAAAAAAAAAAAAAAAACATTGAGAAATGAGGGTCATAAGACATTCTTTGAGATATGATTATTGATTTGTCAGGCCTGTTATGGGTTGACAACTTGTAATCAATCAGCCCCAGCATTTCAGGGCCTTTCAACTTCACCTCAGATCTTTTATTTTTTATTTATTTATTTTGTTAATCTGCTAATCTACTTTAATCTAACCACACATGATGAGTTGGCCTTATCCAAAACCCTTTCAGTCAAACCTTTGTGTGTGTGTGCGCGCGTG
>JASCQY010000078.1:4233089-4247639 GCA_030264315.1 Sardinella tawilis | reverse complement strand
GAATGAACTAGTTAACCATCGAAGTGACTACGACGCTGATATATTAACCTAAAAATGTTGCATAGTTTCGCTTTAACAAACCAATCTTCTGTAATGAGATAAATGTGTAATTGCTGGACACGGATCTGAAATGATCTTGTAAGGTGACCCATTACAAACAAGAAATTGTATTTGAAGCACTGGGGCAACCTGAGTTGTGCAACCCAGGTATCTTACAGCCCTTTAGTCCTTTTCCCTGTCCAACGCTCTTCTGTTCTTCTCTGCAGTGATCTCCTCACCAGTCCCAGTGTTGGGCCTCCAGAACCCCTCCAAATTCTTCCACGACCGAAGCTGCCAGATGACGGATGACAGCTTTGTCCTGATTGGCTCCTTCGTGGCATTCTTCATCCCACTCACCATAATGCTGGTGACATACTTTCTGACCATCAGCGCTCTACAGAGTGAGGCCACGGTCTGCTTGGACCAGTTGGTGCCCCGGCCTAAGTGGACGTCGGCACTGGGCCTCCTCCCTCGCGGCTCCGTCTCCTCCGAGCGCCTCTTCCTCCAGCGCTCGCTCAGCCGCGATGGTGGGGACGGCTCGGTTGCGGGGGTGCCATTCGGCCGGCGCTCCGTGCAGTCCATCAGCAATGAGCAGAAAGCCACCAAGGTCCTCGGCGTGGTCTTTTTCCTGTTTGTGGTCATGTGGTGCCCGTTCTTTGTGACCAACGTGCTGGCCGTGGTTTGTGATGAGGCCGTGTGTCCCCCTGGCCTAATGGAGGCGCTACTTAACGTCTTTGTGTGGGTGGGCTACATGTCATCTGCCGTCAACCCACTGGTCTATACCCTCTTCAACAAGACGTACCGTGCAGCTTTCTCACGCTATGTGCAGTGCAGTTGCAGGGAGCAGAGGCGGCCGCTGCAGTTCATCCTTGTCAACACCATCCCGCCGCTAGCCTACAACTCCTCACGGATACACTTGCAGCCTGATGGGACATTCAGGAGAGACACAGAGATCAGTGGCTTGGGGGGGTCCATAGGAATGAGTGCACTCCACTCGTCCAAATGCCTTTCAGGGTATGAAAAGGATGAGACTATAAGCCATGTTTAGAACTTGGATCTTAGTCCAAATGGATGCTAAGTGTCACAGACAATGGGTGGACAAGCCCACATTAAAATTACTGAAACTTGAAAGACGTTGTGCTTATTACCTGACAAAGAGCTGGGATTTTATCATCATGATAAACTATATAAAATATGTTTTGTGATGTGTGTGTCTCTTCTTTTGATTAGTCTATACTTTGTTAATGAGGTGGCAGTGGCCTATTTTATTTGCAGTGTCTTGGCTATCATACAAGAAATAACATGGACAGGAACTGGAGTAATAAATTAATGTCATTAGTATTAAGTGTCTCTGTGTTAGTATTAAGTCTAAGTATTCAGATTACTGTATTTTTTTCCCGCCAGGTTTTTTTTTCCAATCTCCCAGCCAACAAGAACTGGCAGCACTGGAGTAGGGTATAGCATGCAACATGCTGTTGATACACAGTATATTTTAATCAAGACGGCTTGTCTTCACTTTCAGTGGTGAGGGAAGACAGGGGAGGACCACGAATAGCCTATTAGTCAACTTTGTTGCAGCGTTCAGCATCGTTAGTGTTGTTTGAGAAGACTGGGAGGAAACACGGACAAACACGAACGGCCCACTCTCGTAGGCCTAATTGTTCCTGAGGGACTCTTGAGTGCATCGGGATCCTATGTAATTGGACGGAAGATGGGGGACGCAGAGTTTCGCTCAAGAACAATAAGTATGACCTTTAACTTTCCTCTCGTCAGTAGCCTAAGACATTGATTTACCGGTAGTTTTAGCTAGTCAGACACTTACATGTATTTGATCTAGCTAGGCCCACTGGCTTGAAACATAGGCCTACGTTAGCCTAATGGTGTATTTTAGGACGTTCGAGTTTTTTGCTTCATAGGCCCATTTGTTTTTATTATTTCAAATTAAATTATGAGATATGAGACGTGTCCTACTGTGAATAAATAAATCCACTAAAGGCTAGTCCATGTGACAGTTTTGGCCTAAAAGTGTGTGATAGACCATGTCCAATGACCAATTTGAATTTGTTAGAATTTTGTTGCTGCAAGGCTAGGCCTATTATTAGGACAGTTCTTGGGTCATAAAAATGCCTGACAGCTACATGAATGGAGATTAAGACTTATTTCGACTGTCCTTGGATTTAATAGCCTACACATGCTATAGCCTAACTTACTCTCTTCATTCAAAATAAAGACAGTCACTTGAATAACTTTGCATCAGCATTTGGTCATCTAAAATATAGAGTAATGTATTGTATTTCCATGTCATTTATGCATTCATTTAAATAATGGCAAATTAACGTATTGAACACAGTGTATTGAACCTCAGGATTTGCAAAGTGTCAAGCTGCCACCTAGCGGTTCTGTTAAGAATTGTGTCCACGAAGATTGGTATCTAAAGTAGGTTGCTGTTTGTTGCAGAGAGAATCGGTCATTGTACTCACCTCAAGCAGAGACTTAGAAGGATTTTGCCTGAAATTATTGCTGATTTTAAGTTTAGTGATGGGAAAAAAACGTCGTCACGAACAGGATTCGAACCTGTGCGGGGAAACCCCATTGGATTTCGAGTCCAACGCCTTAACCTCTCGGCCACCGTGACTGCAAGAGCGCGTGCGCACTGCAGCCTTCTTATTGTTCTCGGTGAAAATGAAAGTCGTTTGGTGGCATGGCACAAAATGCCATTCTTGAGGCATGTTCAGCACCCAGAAAGCTAAAAAATATTTGCAATGAACTTCCTCATGTTTTTAGATCACGTTGAAACTACTGAAAATGGGTGGCGACCGTGTAGGAGGAAGCACTTCATGTTGTTTTCACTCAAAACCAGAGTCAAAATCAACCACTAGATGGGGCTGTTAGACAGGGCCAGGCCAAGGTTAAACTCGCCATGGGATGTAGGCTACAAATCTCACAGTGATATCAAGTCATGATATATTCATGACTATATTAATCAATTACATTAAATTTAATTTAAAAAATAAAAATAATTAATTAAAAAATAAATACATAAACTGTACACATACATATATTATACATAACACATTATTGTGGCCTATTAGTCAATACTATTGGATTTGTGAATGCTGCTAGACTACAATGCCAATTTCCTAATTTGTTTTGAGTTAGAAAATGAAGAGAACATTTTTATTATAAACAATAAATGTATTGCAAAATGGCAAATTTTGAGTAATGAAATCCAATTCTACAATTGTCCGATGGACCTGTGGTGTCATCCATTTCAAGAAAACCTTGAAATAAAGCCAACAAAATGGACAGGCCAAGAGTGTGGGGGTTCAAAAGGGTCAGTCCCTTGGTCAGAACAGACTGCAAAGCCTGGGCGACAGTGTCCCCATTGAGAAAGGCCTTAAACTGGTCTAGAACAGAGGTCTCCTGTGAAGACAAGCCAACCTGTATGATGGCTAGCAGCAAGCTAGGTGCTTCCAGGCCTCTCACAGGGCTGGATGAGCAGATTGCAAGTCTATTGGAGGGTTCAGTTGACCATCTGGTCACTCGGCAAGTAACCATCTCCAGTAGCTTCTAAGCTTTCCTCTTCAGAGGTTTTAGCAGCTTTTGTCATCTAGGCCAGATGCTCACACCAACTCTGGAAGTAAGGATTTGCATATACAGTATACCTTTATGGTGAAAAAAAAGATTCGAATTCATTGAATGAAAATGTTTTTTTTTTTAATGAATCCACTTGTTTAAAGATTGAGCAGAAAGTTATAAGCCTACTTCGTTTAACCCAAGGTTGTGGAAATGCTGTAATGGCCTACCTTGACCTGTTTGGCAGTGTTTGCCATACCTGTGGTCTGGTAAATTCATACTTGTTGAGCTGGCAATAGAAGTTCTTGATGTTCTTCACTGCTGATAAAATCACCTCCCTCTTGAGGACTTTGGCAATGAACATCACCTCATGGATAACCCCACAGTTCCATCAGAGCTGCACCAGATGGACTGATAGATATGTGTGATTTCCAGCCACATTACAGAGTGTGGCAACTGTCCTGTCAGTCCACACTTCTCAGTTGTGGTCTCAGTGGTTGGCTTCGCTGTTTTTTCAAATGGGCTCTGTTTGAAACCGATTTTCTTACTCTTGTCAGAGGGTTTGAGTAAAGATGGTGCAGAGGTAGTAAAGATGACCCAGAATGCAGCGGCATGTTTTTGTCATCCAAAAAGAACACGTCACTCTGCTTTTAGTTTCTCTGCTCTGGCTTCTTGTTGCAGCCAGAATGAACTTCAAATCTTTCACATTGGCTTTCAGGTCTCCTACTGGATCTGCAGTAACCTACTTCAGTAGCGGTGTCCAGACGGTCGGGCCAATCCATACCAAGGCCATTTCCTGGCAAGTTTGTGCCAGCGACCCAGGGCCACTGGCCTCTGCCGGGGGAGGCAGACTATGTAGTCATATCGCCCACTTTAAAGTGTGGCAGGTCCAGTGCCATGGGTACACAAATGGGATGAGTTTCACAAGTGTAGCTAAAATTGACCAAAGTGTATAAGAAGTGAACAGAGCCCTGACTTCATCTGCAGCCCAGAAGTTCTTTTCCATATTTAGCTACGTTGATATTACACGGAATACAGGAACCGAGGAATAAAGGTCCAACCACCTTTGCTTTAATAGCCGTTTCCATGCCTACTCACAGGTACAGCCCGCCCTTCACCTTGACGCTGGGCCTCTGGGCCGAAGTTGCACGTCTTGGCCGATGGTTTTTGTGGGGCCAGGAATAGCCCTCAAAGTGGCCCACACCAAGGCACCCATGTTGGCTTTTGGTCTGACAGTCTGAACACCACTTTTGATATTATCCAGCCTCATTCTCTTTCAAGAGCACTTCCCTCTTCCAATAAGTACTTGTTGTGTCGGCCGACTAGGCGACCATCAATGGCAGGCGATCTGTCAAGACTATTTTCTCTTGTCGTAGAATGAATTGGACAGACATTCTGGATCATCTGCAAAGGTTTTACAGCACAGGCAGGGAGTCCAGCCCAAAGATCATTACACAATAATCCAGTTTTTCTAGACATTCTATCATCTAACATGCAGTTGCATGTATGTACGCAAACTGATACTGATAATAGTAATGGGACTAATACTGTATCATCTTATCTCTTTATTTATGACTATTTACCTACTGGGTAATGCTCTGTGTGTTAATGTGTGTTTTTCTTTGTTTGTGTGTGTGTGTGTGTGTGTGTGTGTGTGTGTGTGTGTGTGTGAAAAGTCATGTCTCCATTACACTCTGTATACTGCACTTTCAGTCTCTCCTTACTCAGCTTATTTGAAACATGAATGTAAGAAATGTTTACATTTTTAAGTTCAGACAGGTCAAAACCTACAGGCTGTCATAATTCAGGGTCCTTTATGGTAACACAACACACAACAATGGAACATCTTGTGTTATAGTTACTAGCCTGCTGTCACAACTTGGGCCTGAACTTTCTTAGGGAATACCAGTGTTTTGGCTGAAAAAATCTTTGACCAAAAGGTTGGTTTATTATTATTAAGTCTTAATGTGAAGTTTTTCATTGTGCCATGATACCCTGTGTTGTTTGATTGAACCTGTTCAGTCGCTGAGCACCTGCAGTGTGGTTCATAGATTCCGCTGTAATAGAAATGTGTTTGCCCCCCCCCCCCACCCCCCCCCATCAAGTCATGTGTCAATAATAGAACGCTGCCAGTTCCACGGAGGCAAGTTTTGTTAAAAGTCTTTATTTTGAAAACTCAGAAGATGTGTTTTAATAACAAAATGGCAAAAGTGAAGACAAAAAAAGTCACAGTTTGACACGGTTATTATTGGTTTGCCATTTAAAAAGTAGCATCTTTGGCATCACTGATAACTCTTGCTTACTTATAACAGGTTCAAGACAACATATACTCTTATATATTATTTAGGTTGTTAGCGAAGTTAACATTTTATATGATATGCAAATAGAGGGTAAAGAAGACTTAGCAGTAACATATAATCACTACAGATTTTTTTGTAAAGACTCAAGGAATGAATCTTTATCCTTTTTTTCACATAGAGTCAAAGCACACAACACAACTTCTGTTTCACCTTACTGGATGGTTTTCCATGGATTCTTATTCATAGGTATGAAGGATGTGTGTAAAGTCTAGAGGAGGATGGTGGTTTGGAAAAATGGCATTTGTTTTGACATTATACTGTATCTACGTGAGTATTTGGGAGACCAATAATTACTGTATATTGTTCTATACCATCTATACCATTGTTGGAAATGGAACTTTACTTGTGAAGGTGAATTTCTGTACTTTGAATTTCTGTGCTACCTTTTAAATACTTGTGCTGAGACCTGCAGTTTTTTGTGGCCCATGAACAGAGCTTGTCAATCTTGTGTACGCGTCAGTAAATGCTCCCCAGATGCTGTCAGTGCCTCTCACTGACTGTATTCCTGCAGTGTAAGCTGCGTTGTGTAATGTTACTGACTAATGAATGCTTAGCACCAGATCACTTCAGCTCAAGGCTGTTAATCATGCTTGTCATTTATCAGTTTGCTTAAACAAAACCAGTCCAGGGAAGCATATTAATGTGAAAATCTAGATTAATGGCATTCAGCCTCCAAACATTTCCATCAGTTTCCACTCTCTTTCTCTTTCTCCTCCAGCTGTCTGGTGTTTACCATATGCAACTCTTTTGGTGTTCTTCTATGCAACATCCAAAGAAATCTTCCATCACTGTGAAGTATGCAAACAATCTCTCTCTCTCTCTCTCTCTCTCTCTCTCTTTCTCTCTCTCTCTTACTCTCTCTCTATCTCTGTCTTTCTCTCTTTCTTTCACACAGATACACTAACTTCATGCCAGGCCTCTGTCACCTCTGAGTTGAGAAATGAAGCCTCTTGGGGCCATCTTTCAAAAGCAGGAATCCTTGCCATGCTAAATGCAGACAGTGTGGAGGCTGAAGAACATGGCAGACCACACCCTTCCCCATTAAGTAAGAACTTAAACCATATCGTTAACATACAATACCAGACTGTTGTATTTAACATTCACATTCAACATGCATGAACATTTCAACAACCGACGTATCTCCAATACTGTTGACGTGTTGATAAGAAATCATATTGAATACTATGAAGACTATAATGTCAACAAAAGTTTATGTTTTACTTACCTAGTTGTGGGTACTGCATTCGCTATGGACTGTCCATTTCTCTACCATGTATTAATTCTGTTTAGCATTATAAATTCCTACAAATTGAGAATTCATTTTAAACTGTTTCAGTGCAAACACACACTCATACAACCATATGTGCTGTAATGGTAAGAGTATGTTTGGTGTTAACACAAAAACATACAACATGACTGGCAGGCATCCTCTGAGGAAGGCACTAGAGTTGGATTCCTGATAACTTCTGATTGCCTCTGAATTGATCTAGAGGCAGGTAAAATAAGGTCCAGACTTGGGCCCGAAACCATCCAGGTGCCTCGTCCACCTTGGATGAGGCCCACCTCTGCCAACCTTTGCACAGTCTGTTCTCAGCAAGATGGATTGTGGGTTGTAGAACTGGACGCCAACGAGCGAAATGTGCCGACAGGCTGAGCAGTGTTGGCACTCTCCTTGTTTTCTTCTTGCATAAGGCTTTTGATGTCCTTGAATCATGGAGCTCAGAGCAGACAGACAGATAGATAGGTACTGTAAGTAGATAGTCAGTGAGACAGGTAGTCAGACAGACAGACAGACAGACAGGCAGACAGGCAGGAAGACATGGAGATGGATGGTTGATTTGGTTGGTCAGGAGAAGCATGCAAAAGGCAATGTGTGGTCACTCTCATTGGTAAGTAAACGAAACCACTTCTCCCATGCCAGCGGACTGTTTCATGGTTTGATGCAACACAGGAAACCTTCTGGATGAAAAGGCAGCATGGCCTATCGACAGCAGAGAGCAAAAGAGATCTCATAATCACTATCAAAGGGGATCATGGAATATTCGGAGGGTTGTAGGTTTATCACAGTCATTCTGAAGAGTTATTAAAAAGCATCAGAACAGGAAGTTATATGAAGTATAGACGTGAGTTTTGTTGAGAGAGGAAAACTTCATGTTACGCATTAATGTGAAGTCCATTGGACCAGTCACGCTTTATCTGTATGAGCTGGTTGAAAAGCTGACACTTAAATGTCCAGATATATTCCTGTAGATGTTGGCAACAATATGGGTGGCTGGCCAAGGCGTTTGTGTGTGTGTGTGTGTGTGTGTGTGTGTGTGTGTGTGAAAGAGTGACTTTTGGATTCAAGGCTAGTGTGTGTGTGTCTGTGTTGGGCTTAGGCATGGTCAGGGATTATTAAGATGCCTGCTCCACGGCCACAGCCTCAGGTATGGCTGCCGCTGCTACCTCCTTCTCCTCACTTTTCACCTCCCGATCCACCTCCGGCTCCTCCTGTTCTGCCGCCGCTGCCGCTGCCGCCACCGCCACCTCCTTCTCCCCCACATCCGCCTCGGCTGCCTCTTTCTCCTCTTCCTCCTCCTCCTTTTCCACACCTTCAGTGCCATTGCACACAGAGGCGTCTTGAGGGAGGGTCGCAGAGAGGGCGTACTCTGCGCTCACCTCCTCACCAGCAGCTGCCTCGACATCGAGCGCCTCCTTCTCCATGGTCTCCACTGCGGCTTTGACTTCCTCTGTCTCGGGTGCCAGTTGAGGGTGGAGCTCAGTGAAGGGCAGGTCCTCTCCCGGGCTGATGGGTGCCAGCTCGATGGAAGCCACTGCCTCGGGCGAGTTCTCGCCAGGTTGCTCGCCATCGGCGGGGGCCTTGGAGTCGCCTTCCGCATCTTTGCTGCGGTGTTTCCTGATGCTGAAGCTGAGTGGTGAGACCTTGAAGGGTGAGCTCTTGGGGTGCGTAGGGGTCAGGGTCTTCTTGATCTTCTCGCGCTGCTCGACCGAGACGATCTTGGTGCCGATCTTGGTCATCTTCTTCTCGATGTTCTGGCGTGAGAAGGCCTTCTTAAGGCTGTCCACCTTCTTCAGGCTGGACCGCTTGATCTTCTCGGCACGCGACTTCTCCAGGTGTTCGCCTTGGAGCTCCAGCACGCTATCGTCCTCCTCCTCTTCATCCAGGCCGCCCAGCTCCTCGTCCGAGGACAGGTTGATGGTCTGCAGGCCCTCCTCCTGTGAGCGGTTGGCGTCCTCTGAGGGGTTCTCCTCCACATCGCGGGGGAACGGAGGAGACTCCTTCACAAACACACTGGAAGGGATCTCATTCTCCTCCTGAAGAGAAAACACACAAACACACACATAGCAAATCTGGTCAGTTTGGGTTGTCAGTTCTCTCCATGATCAATATTATGTATTATGCAGATGAGGGAAGAACTTATATACTATATGTAGGGCATATAGCTGTCCACTAGTCACAAAGTTTCACCCTACAGTAAAAGTTAAGGGCAGGTGTGTATGGTACAGAACATGTAAGTTCTCATGCACAACATACAGTATTGTCACTCAGGGTTATATTGAGAACTAGGAAAGAGTCCATTTAAGATCATAACAAGCCTTGGATTGTAAGTAATTCATTGTTGGGAAACCTGTCAGTATGCTACCCAGAAATACTCTTCATTAAGGTCTTGTTTACACGTATCTAGATATTTTTATAAACAGATATTGTTTTATCAGTTTGGGCCTCTCATTTACACGTAAATAGAGTTTTAGCCACCTCAAACGGATATTTTTTAAAATGGCCTCCAAAGTGGAGATTTAAAAAAACGCTGTATTTTCTGTATTTCACTGGATATATGTGAACGCAATTAAAAAAAAATAACGGATTATAAAAATATCTACATGCGTGTAAACAAGCCCTAAGTTTGAGAACTACAATGCCTGACAGTCAGTTGGTCTTTGTTATGGTGAAAAAAATGTCATTACATTACTACTTCAGGTCAGTACTCTGGGTTTTATGTTTCTCAGAGGTTTCTCAGTTGGCATCAATTAATTAGCTTTGCTTGACATTACAGTCATGAGGAGATTCCCCCAGTGACCTAGAGTGATTCAGGGGTTGCCAGGGCAACACAGATGTTTGTCTGGAGCTTGCGCATGATACAGTACATCAGTGAATCTTGTGATTGCAAAATACTGTCATTGTTTCCATAGTTTCCACACTGTGCCAAACAAGCCAGTATATTCATTAAATCCCTATGTGGCGTACGCCACCACCACATGCCCTGCAAGATGATTCACTCAGGCAAAGGATGTTTCCATTAGGGCCCTGGCTTTGATGCCTGCCACGGTACTTGGAATTCCCTCTGAAAGTAGCTCTGAAGTACATTGTCCATTACAACCTTTTGAGCGGGCGCCCGTCCTTGCCTTGTAAAAAGCCTTTGTAGTTCTTCTCTGGAAGTGCTTTGAAACGCTGCGTCTCAGTGCAATGCCGTTTATAGAAATACAAATACTCTCTGTTTCTCTCTCTCTTTCTCTCTCTCTCTCTGTCATTCTTCTTAAGAAAATCCTGAACTTAATCCCCTCTTAACTGAGTTCCATGCTTCAGCAGGCTACACAAGTGAATGAAAGAAATTGCTGAAACCGCAGTTTGCGTCAGTAGTAAAGGACTGTGGTGGAGTGCAGACCTGTAGGAGACCTGTAACTCCATTTGCGCCTGACTGGCTTGCTAGTGAGATACCATTTTGAAAGGGATTGGACACACAGCTGGAAAATGGCTGCCTGAATGACCAGGTCACACAGATGGACACACACACACACACACACACACACACACTCACACACAGAGTTCTGCCATTGTTCATACTTGGACAGTGTTCAAGCAAAGTGTGTGGTGTGACAGAATGTGACCTGAAGTGTGAAGGTGAGTCCCTCAGCTGGCTTGGAGAAATGGAAGACTTTGTGGCAGATATATTACATAGGGAATATATTTGGCAAGTTTCTACATGCAGACACAGGTAATCTGAGACACAACACATACTTACATCCACCCTCAGGATCTTTCCCTGTCTTGCAGACACACACACTCAGATACACATGTGCACACCCGTGCATGTACTGTACATAAACTCCCATTGGTGCATGCGTGTACACTGCACGCACACATACACACACTTTTCTCTATACCAACACAATCTCTCTCTCTCTCCCTCCCTCCCTCCCTTCCTCTCCCCTCCATCTCTCTCTGGTCATGGAAACGATCACAAAAGCTAAAGAATAGGGAACGAGAAGAGGGAAGGAAGCCAGGCTGTGGCTGAGCCCCGGAGAGGAGGGGAGAGCAGAGGTGGGATCGGCTCAGAGTTTCCACAGGGTGCTGGAGCTCAGCCAACTCCACTGCAGAGCACCGATCACAGAGCAGAAATGAGAGAGAGAGGGAGATGCTGCCAATGGACTAGAGAGAGGGAGGGATGGAGAGAGAGAGAGAGAGAGAGTAAGTAAGTGAGAGAGAAGTTAGGGAGAGGAAGAAAAGAAGTTAGATGAAGAAAGAAGGAGAGGGAAAAGGGCGGAAGAGGTCTGCTGCTCGAGGGGGGAAGGGGAGGTGAGGAGAGACAAGGAGGAGTGGGGTAGGTGAAGAGAGACGAGGAAGAGTGGGCAGGGCCACAGAAGCCCTCAGGGGGCAGGCTATCGGTCCAGGGGTTGAAGCTGAAGACAAATTGAGGGGATGATGGATGAAGATTTGGAAACTATGATGGTGGACGGGGGAAGGAAAGGAAAGAGTGAGAGACAGAGAGAGAGAGAGAGACTGAGGGAAGTCTGTACCCCTCCTCCCCACCCTCCGGGGCCCTTATCAGGGTGCTCAGGCTGTAGCTATGCCAGAAATGTGCAGGAGTCTGAGGGCTCGCTGAGAGGGGCGCAGGCCTGCACTCCCATGTGCACAAGGTCAACAGTGAGAACACCACGCTCTGGGCTAGTGGGAACATATAGGCACAGAAACAGATGGACACACTCAACACGCGTGCCGCACAATACACACGCGCACATGCACACACACACATACACACAAACCACACACACACTACACGCTCACAGTAGCAGAGGGTGTGGCGTGGTACAACTGAATAAAAAGATGATTGAGTGAGTTTTCAACTTTGGACACACACACACACACACACACACACAGGCTTAATGTATAAGTTGTGATGCGTTAACCGTTAACAGTATGTATGGTACTAGTTTATATGTTATTTTATGTAAATATAAGAACAGTGGTATTCTTGTATCCTTGTTATTCACTGGACACCACATTCCTAAATGTTTTGATGAATATGGTACATGCTGTAGAGGTGAAAAGATACTGGAAATATCTGTACTGTAGGCCCATCTTTACAAATTTCCTTCACATGAAGAAACCTTCCCTCATGTAACCCAAGGCAGTTGTCTGCTTTCTAGGCAGTGATAATATACAGCCTTATTTGTTCTTGCTGTCAGCTTTGGACTAATTGGTTCTTCAATAAATAGCCAAGAACTTGAGCACTCTAGGAATGTCAAAGTTTGGCTTAACACCTTTTGCAATGCTACCATGTAGCCTTAAGATGGCAGTGTGGAGCACTTGGAATTGATCCTTCCCTGCCAGCCGACAGTGGACAGTGACCATTTCTCTCTCTCTCTCTCTCTCTCTCTCTCTCTCACTCACTCTTTCTCTCCTTCTCTCTCTCTCTCACACACACACACACACACTCTTTCACTCACTCACTCTCTGACACACACACACACACATACATATTATAAGCAGTGTCAGGCTTAGATGCCCCTGCCTGTTAGAGTCCAAAGTGTCACCTCCACTCAGAGAACAAGTGGGCCTGACTCCCAGTATGGTGCTAATTGGGCAGGCAGAGGGTAATGTCCTGTTATCTCTGTGTTAAAAGACTGGTTAGGATGCTCAATCCCTGCAAGGTTGTCACGTATACACACACACACACACACACACACACACACACACGTAGAATTAATGTTATGTTCCTTGTAATCCATTGAGGGAAGGATAGAGGGAAATTGAAGGGAGAGAAAAACGATAGAACATGGGAATATATGGACAGATAGAGAAAGAAAGAGTGAAAAGCAGGTTGACCCCAGTTGCAGGTTTATGAGCATACCAGAGGGCTGTCATCAAGGAAACCAGGAGAATGCAGAATGTCACAGCTCTGGCATGAGAGAAATTTCTCAGACCCCTGCCAGTGGAACTCTTCAGGTCATAACACACACACACACACACACACACACACGTGTTTGAGAGGTGGTTGTTTCAGATCTCTCTCTCTCTCTCTCGTTCTTCCTTGCTCTATGTCTCTCTCTCAAGTTTGTGTGTGTGTGTGTGTGTGTGTGTATGTTTCATAGAGTATTTGTGTTTTCAGTGTGTGTGTGTGTGCATTTGTGTAAACTGTAACTCCATAACTCACACTTAGGACAGTAGTGATCATGTAGCTTAGGTATGAATCAGCACACTGGCATCTGAAGAGCTTGCATATCCGGAAGAACCTCTCACTCTTATCAATCAATCTTTCCGCACACACACACACACCCATGCATACAGGTGCGCATACACACAGACACAAACTAAATGCGCTCACGTCCACAGTCACATGCGTGTACAGCACATCACGCATACACATGGCATAGACTTACCACTCATGTACACATAAATGCGTACTCACACAAATATCTCTCACACTAACACACACACACATAAATAATACTAACCCAACCACACACACACGCACAGGAAAAAAAAAACAATACTGGGTTCCAAGCCAGGTATTGAGTAAGATTAAGAACAGCCCACACCTGCATGTACTGGTATATCATATCATGATAGAATCTCACAACACGATTGACTCATTTCTTCCAGTCTCTCCCTCTGAACCCCCCCCCCCCCAGTCCTCTGTCTCTGTGACATTCCTGACTGTCTAAATACCCCTAGTTTCCTTTAAGCAGGTGGGTTATTTATTTTTGCCTTGAAACCATGCGGCCCTTAAAGGGGAAGTTTGGTGTGAATCAATCCATAGCCCTGTTGTTCAAGGTCACTGAATGCTGTTTATAGGAAAAAGAACGAAAACATTTGATACGACATAGGCAGAATAATGAACCGGGCAACTAACACTAAATAAATGGGACATAGCGTCTTACTTTCAGTTTCATTTTGCTATGCCCCATCCAGTTAACAATAGTTATTGGTTTATATTTCGGCCTATGTTGCATAATTTTTTTTTCATTCTTTTTGCTACCGACAGCATTCAATGACCACTAACAACAGGGCTATGGATTGATTCACACCAAACTTCTCCTTTAATGTCAGCCAGGGTGGGCCTCCTCATTTGCCTACTGCTGCTGCCCCCCAGGGCTGCTCTCTCACTTTCACACAGCTCTCCAGAGAACTCCTGCTGCAGCTGCTGTGTGTGGATGGAGTTGTGAACACTTAGGGGGAAAGTGCTGCCAACATGTAGCCTGGCTAACACCAGCCTAAGTCTCAAGTGAGATTTAGTCTGGGGACCACCTATACATTTCCTCGTACGGGATTTCAGGTTTCGTTTGTCCAAAAGTT
>JASCQY010000078.1:4105042-4115393 GCA_030264315.1 Sardinella tawilis | reverse complement strand
TGTGTGTGTGTGTGTGTGTGTGTGTGTGTGTGTGTGTGTGTGTGTGTGTGTGTGTGTGTGTGCATGTGCGTGCGTGCATGTGCCACGTACTGTATGTGCATGTGTGTGTGTGTGTGTGTGTGTAAGTGTTTTTCTTCACACTTCCTACAGGCTAAAGACAACTGTCTCATAGGACTGCAATGGAGACCGACTATTCTTTTCTTTGAAACACAGTAACATTTGACTTTATTTAGACCGGAGCAAACGCTGTCTGCTGTGGTGACTCTCAGTCTGAACGGAGTGTCTATTAGCCTGCTGTGAGTGTGTGTATTATATTCTGACCAACTACCCTTTGCCTTCTTTCCTAGGAAGTGTGTAGAGAGCTGTGGTGTCTAAGCAGGAGTAACCGCTGTGTGACCAATAGCATCCCGGCCGCCGAGGGCACCCTTTGCCAGACGGGCAGCATCGAGAAAGGGGTGAGTTAGGGGGGGCGCCGTGCCAACCTGTGCCCATTCACTGACCTCAAAGGGTGGTGTGCCACCTACTACAGTACAGTAGTCATTTAATGAACGTCCGCTGTCTGATATCACCCGAAATAAGATGACCTCCGCTATATTTTTAACATGGACATCCATATGATGGATGGAAGGACGGACGGACGGACCAGACAGCCCGGTCTGTGGAAAGGCTGTTTGTATGGTAGGCTTTGGTCTATTTGAGCCCTGAGTCTACCTGAAATTAGCGGACAGGGTGGAGGGCAAGCTGGAACACTGTAATTTTGAGGGCGGCATTAATGAGTAAGTAGCATCCACACAGAGACTTAGTCAAGTATTCCAGTCAGTGAGGGCATCAGTCTGTTGGGTTTTTTTTTTTCTCCACAAGTAGCGTACACACACACACACACACACACAGACACACACATGCACACACAACTTGAAAGAGCACGTTTGGGGTGAGCGCTAGTCCGCAAACAGCTAAGCGCTCCACCAGAAGATGCCGGTGCTAACATCAACATTGACCCAAATTCTAACCCCAGCTTCCCCCAGCTGGGCCAGGCCGGCCCCGCCCTACAGTGTGCACACACACAATTATTGGCAGGCAGAGATGTCCATCTCTATGGAATGCCCCTGATTGGTTTATACAGCTAGACTGGACTAAAATAGCAGTCTCTCGGTCGAGTCTGATTGCAGAGCCCCGGGTAGTCCATTACAACTTTTTTTTTTTCTCCTTCCTTTCGAACATTTTTTTTGTAGCTGTAAAGTATTTATTTTTGTGATTGCTGTCTGAAAGCGAGGCCAGATCGCTGCAGGTCTGAAAAAAAAGAGCCTTTGCTTGGAGCAGATAGATGCAGGTGCTGAGGGGCCGCTGGAGCCGTATTACCACCCTCACTACTCACACGGGCCTCTGCTTATGGGCTAGCACAGGAACTACTCCAGCACAGCTGCGCTCTCTCTCTCTCTCTCTCTCACTCTCTCTCTCTCTCTCTTTCTCTTTCCCTCACCTTGGCTTGTGCATTCTCTCAGTCTCTCCCTTTCTCTCTCTCTCTCTCTCTCTCTCTCTCTTGGCTTGCACAGTCTCTCTCTTTGCCTCCCTCTCTCTCTCTCTCTCTCTCTCACCTTGCACATTCTCTCTCTTGCCCCTATTCTGGCTTGCTGTGCCTCCATTGTGCCAGGGAGAGATGGGAATAAGGTGGCCATTCCCAAGGCCCACTCATGCACACCGAGGGTGGGGGTGTGGGGTGGTGGGGTGGGGTTGATGTGTCGGAGGCGGGTGGGGTCGGTGGGTAGTTGGGAGTGGGGGTGGTGGTGGCGGCGGTGCGGTGTTGTGGGGGGGGGGGGGGGTGGGGGGTTGGTGGGGGTGATGGAGAGCTGTGGGTCATCAGTTCACGTCTGTGGCGGGCCAGGTCGGGGAGAGACAGTTTTAACAGAGATCACAGCCCCCATTGTGCGCGGGGCAGCGGCGGCTCAGGAGACCCAATGGGAGCGCGTCACCAGCTGTCCGGCTGCATTAGCGTCGGCCCGCCGCGCCCATTCAGCCCGGGCCCCGCGCCGGGCCCCGGCCTGAGCCCGTGTTTGTTCGCCAGCAAGTGGCCCGCTCCGCTCGGGCCCGGCCCGCCGCCGCTTCAAAGGAATACGAGTGTCAGCCATTTCTTAGACTGTGTGTCATAGGGCCAAGCCCCTGCCAACTAGAGAGAAGAGAGGTGGGCTTGGGATGGGGAGAGAGAGTGAGAGAGAGAGAGGGAGAGGGAGGGATGGAGGGAGAGGGGGGATGGAGAGAGAGAGAGGACACTGGGGTAGGATAGACAGGTTTAAAGAAGAGGGAAGAGAAAAGATAGAAGCAGAGGTTGGGGGGGGGGATGAATGAAATAGAGAGAAAATAGACATGTGGCACTGATTGAAAGAGAGAAAGAGAGAGAGAGAAGGATAAAAGAAAGAGAGAGAGAGGGAGGGAGGGAGAGAGAGACCAAAGCAAGGCTGCATAATGCACCAGTCCATCAAGTCCATTGTGAACTCCCGAGTCTTGAACTCCAGTTGTGCCATAGCGTACAATAGGCCAATAGCTGAAAGACGGCTTGTCACCGTTTGCTGGGATGTTCTCGAGCAGGTCTCGAAGCTTTCGGATTTCCACGGAGGGCCGCATCCAGTGGGAACGCTCCGAGTTACAGGAAGCATTAGTTCCACTCTGGGACTTGTGTGTTTTCAAAACAGCTCTCTCCACTGAAGGGAGTCTCTGTGCTTGCCTTTGTCTCCTTGGGGCTGATAAGACAATCTTAAGGGGGCTATTTTGGGCAGACCTGTCGCTAGCGAGACGCTATTAATCTTGTTTATGTAGTGTCTTATCATATTAGCCTCCTTTCGGATGGTAGACAGTGGTGGCGCAGGCATTTCCTGGCCAGCACCGCATGTGTGTGTGTGTGTGTGTGTGTGTGTGTGCGTGTGTGCATGTGTGTGTGTGTGTGTATGTGCGTGTGTTTGCGAGCATGCCGTGGTTTAACCTACTGACACAGTTGTGGTGTGAGGACACACATTGTCCCTCGTCCAACTTTTGCTCTCTCTCTCTCTCTCTCGTCTCCATTTGCAGACGTAATGAGATTACCATGTGAAATGTCTCCCAGCCTAACCCAATCTCCCTCATTTGCTCTTAAGGAAACCAGCATGACGACTATGACGTCCATCCACTTTAGACTTACTATGCTTGGAGCGGTAATGCACTAAAGAGTGAATATTTTTGCGCTCTCTCTTCACCTCTCTTTCTCCCTTTTCTTCCCTCTTCCTCTCTCTCTCCTCTGTCCCTTCCTCCCTGTCTCTCTCTCTCGCTCACAGTGGTGCTACCAGGGGGACTGCGTGGCGTTCGGGACGTGGCCCCAGAGCGTGGACGGCGGCTGGGGCCCCTGGTCCATTTGGGGGGAGTGCAGTCGGACGTGCGGAGGGGGGGTGTCCTCCTCCATGCGACTCTGTGACAGCCCACCGTAAGTAGGCAAAGTAAGCCATGGCAAGCTGAGTGTACACGGCACGCCCGCCACCGGCCCATCGCCACGGCAACGCAACACAACGCGACGCGCGCCGTGACGTCTCTGTGGAGCCACGCGTGTACTGTAGGCCCCCCTCGCCCATAGCAACCACGCAAGATCCTTTATGATACTGACATGCATTATACAAAAAATGCTTTTGGCCCAGTCAGTCAAAACCATAAAATATAGAAGACATCTATGACGCAAAACTACTAACTTGATGATGGTGGCGCAGGTGGTAGAGGTGCCGTTCGGCAACCAGAAGGTTGCAGGTTCGAGCCCCTGCTCTGCCTGAACCCCCATCGAAGTGTCCTTGAGCAAGCACTTAACCTCAAATTGCTCCAGGTGGTAGGTTGGCGCCTTGCATGGTAGCTGCCACCACTGGTGTGTGAATGTGATGCATACAATGTAAGTCGCTTTGGATAAAAGCGTCAACTAAATGTAAATGTAGATTTAAACTTCCATCTACGGTATCTGGCAGCCATTTTATGGAGTCATCTGCTCCGGTCGATGTATTCAGAGTCTCCTTAATCATATGATATGGGCCTGGAGAGCAGCTTTCTCTGTGCGGTACTTACAGTACAATTAGCCTAGCCAATTAGCCTAGCCATATGCTACCTGCACCTCACCGCTCACTCACTTAATGATGAAGTCCCGTTTCCGTGTCCGACCGTAGCCTGAAGTCTGCGTGGCTGCAGCAGAGGGCCGTGACACTGTTGTGCGCTAGCAATGGGCACGATGTGTTATGACCATCAGTCTGAATGGGGGTCAGGCGGGCCAGACTCATTCATCAGCTGCTCCTGACGACCGGGCCGGCTGTCAGACAGTCTCGTGTCTGGGTTCTTGCGCTCGTGTGTGTTTGCTCCGGTAACACGAGAACCGTCACTCACCGTGCCGCTGTGGGAACCTGAGGTGTAGCGGCAGGCGCAGCGCTTTCCTGTACTGCACCGGCCCTAGGAGGCGTGTGTGTGTGTGTGTGTGTGTGTGTGTGTGTGTGTGTGTGTGTGTGTGTGTGTGTGTATGGGGGGGGTGTTGGTTTCACTCCTGGCGGCGGCGGAAACGTCTGTCCTCGCTCTCGCCCCCACAGACGGGGAGCTAGGGGTGGCCAGCATAATGCAGACCACCTGTGTATGTTACACACACACACACACACACACACACGCATGCACACATTTACACTTGCGCACACACACACACACACACACACACACACACACACACAGAGACACACACACGCAGACAGACGCACACACACACATGCACACATTTATACTTACACACACACACACAGACACACATGCATAGACTCACACACACTCAGAATCACACTTCATGCATGAGATGCACATTCATTCCTCCTCAGCATCACCTAGCATTGACCATAATGGAGCATTCATGTGCGTGTAGCATCAGTGATACACGCCTACACGTCTGATTACTGAAGTGAAGAGGCTAATAATGTAGCTATTACACTATGCATTAGCATGTAGCATCTCTGAGCACCAGCCCAGAGAAAAGTGCAATTCAAATAAGTTCACCTCACAAAGATGTTGTATTGTTGATTAATTGAATTGACTAAAGCAGAGAGAGTTTGCTAGCTGTCCTCTGTGATTGGCCCAGCATCGAATGAAAAAGACCCATGTGACTGGAGTCTTGTGAGCTTGACACATGCTGGATTATGTGGATAGCATTATTATGAATATTATTATTATTATGATTATTATTATTGATAACATTATTACAGTATTATTATAGCGCTCTATTGTTTTTCATCATGCTGGTCTCTCTGAGCGGAGGTGGGATGGGTGGTCCTCTCTCAGTGGGGAACAGCCTACTGTCATCTCTGCAGACTCATCTCATCCATCTGCACTCTCCTCATCTCTCTCTCTCTCTCTCTCTCTCTCTCTCTCTCTCTCTCTCTCTCTCTCTCTCTCTCTCTCTCTCAGGCCCTCAGGAGGAGGGAAGTACTGTCTGGGGGAGAGGAAACGTTACAGATCCTGTAACACTGATGTGAGTGCAAGCACATGCATGCAAACACACACACACACACACACACACAGGCACAGACACGCATACACATTTTATTTCCCTCTCTCTGTCTCATGTCTGAGTTGGTTTTTATTTCGTTCCTGTACTCTCTCATTCTTCCTCTGTCTTTGTCTCCTTCATTAAGTGTTTCGAGGATAAAAAAGGCTAATTGGTCCAAGCTGGTTGCACTATGGAATTTTTCAATTAAAACTGTGTTTTATTAAAGGCAGTGGTTTTCCATTTTGAATGGGCAACTTCCATTGTGGGTGATTCATACAAACTGTCATCCTCTAAATCAAGCATCAATTAAGAGATGACTTTTCTGTAAACTATGTTAAATTAAGAATTTGAATGAGCCACCGCGACATAGACAGACACTATTCATCAGCAATTTGATTGCCCTGCCGCAGTCATTGTGGCCGTTGCTGCTCTTGGAGAGCATTGTTTTTGAAGAAAATAGTCCCTCTACTGAACTCACATTGGTCCTTTTCAAGCAACTGCAGTCAAAAACAATTGGCGTGGACAAATATTTGTGTGAAGCTGGAGATTTGTAAGCCCCCCCCCGACCATTTCAAGGTGTCCTGTTTTTCTTGACATGAAAATTGAGCCTGGCGGGGGGTGGGGTGGGGGATTGTGGCCACATCACCGCAGCAGTTAAAAATAACAGGGCTTAGAGTGCACTGGATGCTGTCTTTCTCTCCTTTCTTTCTTTCTTTCTTTTCTTTTTTTTTTTGCTTTGGGAAACAAACATCCCCAAATTGCTGCCCCCGCCATCCCAAAGACCAGATGTCCAATGCAAACCTGCCAGGCGTAGACAAAGACTGGGGCAGCGGTTAACCCCCAAACGCAGAGCAGGGGAGAGAGACGAGACCACTGGCCTGTCCTCAGCACTCCGCTGGCCAGAGCTGCTCCTCAGCCTGGAGCCCAGCACACAGGGCCAGGCACCAGTGTGGGAATGGGCCCAATGAGGCTCTCTGTACAGCTCTCTCTCTCTCTTTCTTTCTCTTTCTCTCTTTCTTTCTCTCTCTCTCTTTCTCTCTTTCTTTCTCTCTGTCTATTACTCTCTCTCTCTCTCTTTCTCTCTTTCTCCGTCTCTTTCTTTCTCTTTCTCTGTCTTTCTCTCTTTCTCTCTGTCCCTCTCTCTCTTTCTTTCTCTTTCTCTCCTTCTCTCTCTTTCTCTCTCTTTTTTCTTTCTCATTCTCTCTCTCTCTCTCTCACTTTCTCTCTTTGTCTTTCTCTCTCTCTTGGTGGTAAGGGCTGTCTGTGTCCGACATCAAGGGCCTCATTATGGGCTGAGTCATGTAGGAGGTGGACCCCCTGTGGCTGTGGTTCTTGTGGCAGATATTTGCCCTGCTGGTGTTAGCTTTAGACAGCTTCAGCTATTCTCACCCTGTGCAACCCCACGCGGATCCCTCTCGGCCTCGGCCCCCTTCGCCTGGGTGCATCTCAGGCTGCTCACGCATCAGTGCAGCGGAGCTTAGTCAGTGTGCTGCACAAGGCAGTGACCGTTTGGTACAGGTCCCCGATCAGTTACTGTTTATTAGTGATTTGTTCATTAATCACTAGAGTTTAATTTGCTGCACTTGTGTAGTTGGGTTATCCTACATTTATGTCTGTATTTGTGGTCTGTTGTAGATGCTTTGATCCATCATACACATAAGAATAAGAATCCTCAGCTACATCATCATTGTATCAATTCCCATCTGTTAATGACACTATGAATGACGTCTTATCATAGCTGCCTGATGATCACTATCAGTCCAGCGGTGGATCACCACCATATGTAAATAGCTCCCCCCCGCCCCCTCTTTCTCACATCATCCCATCACACCATCCAGTCACATGACCAGTAGCACGCGTCTGCATGAGCTCAGCACTGGGGCGTGTGACGGCACAGCTCCGGACTGTGCTGACGTTCTTATAATACCTCCATGGTGCTGACTCAGCAACCCAGCCAAGGAATTACGCCCTGTCATCACTGCGGGGGGGCTGATGACCAAATCCTTACCAGAGCCGGCATTGTTCAGCAACAGTGATTATATCCTCACTAAAACACTGTTTAGTATTTCAGTAAATAGTATTTACTCACTAAGTAACTAAGTAAGTGTCTCACACATTGCAAAACGTCAGTGCTCTTATCTTATAAAACGTCGTTCGACTAATAATTACGTGTTTTCACACCAGTCTACAGTAGAGGGCAGTTTATAAATGTCAGGTTGTAGGCTGACTGTCTTTGGATCCACGTCGTTATTTCTGACCAGCTTTGTCATGTCATCATAGGCCTGTCCCGCGGGTTCCAGAGACTTCCGCGAGAAGCAGTGTGCCGACTTCGACAGCTTGCCCTTCCGTGGGAAGTATTACAACTGGAAGCCATACACTGGAGGTAAGAGAGCCCTCACAGCCCCCCCCCCCCCCAAAAAAAAGCAAGTGACGGTATACATACACAGGGCTTGTGTGTGTGTACTCTGCCAACATCAACAGTGTGAGCGCTCTCTTTGATGGCTCTGAGAGAGGAGGGCCGTTCGGACTCCGAGCGTGGCGTGTTTACTAGGTCTGCAGTCATCTGTGGGACGCGGCTGGAATGTGGGATTCTGGGAGGCAGGCTTTTGGGCCTCGTTTAACCTAGCCTCAAGTGGTGTGAAAAATCATGGTTACCTAGGTGACCTAGAGTACGGCAGGCAGGCAGGGAGAGAGGGAGAGTTCCCAGCAGTTTCCCAGGCCAGGGTCTCTGTGCCTCAGGAAATAAAGCCGTCAGGTGGCGTGTGGGGATACGGAGCCCAGCTGGTAGAAGTGAACCAAGTTTATACAGAGACGGGCACGAGCTCTGGCCCCGTGGATGTGCTTTTGAGGGTTTTTTTTTAAATGATGAAATTGTCAAAAATGTTGTACAAGAAAGCTCTGAATCCAAGTAACACCTGAGGTGGTATGTGCCCCTCTGGGTAAAAAAAAAAAATGCCAGCATTGATCCCCACTCACAGATTCACATTCACAGCATTCCCTCTTATGCCCCAATATTACATGACAAGCATATATTACTGGCTGGGTTTCCATCCAACGTTGTTCGCATTTCATATTCGTATAACGTTAATTCGGCTCGCAACTATGCGTCTCTGCATGTGTTTCCATCAACTGTGTAATGCAAATAAGAAATGTACGTTAGGCTAATCAAGTGACATGTTCCGACCAGCTGTGGAATTAACGTCTATGGACAGAAATACGGTTAATGCGAATATACTTGAATTCAGCTGTTTCCATCGACTTTAATCGCATTTACCTTATTCGCATCAAAAGTTAAACCACCTCCCTGGAGCGAAATGAATTTATATTTGCATTAAGGGACTGATGCAACTTTTCTTGTTGCGATGTGTTTCCATCAAGGATTTCTTAATCACATAACTTAAAAGCGCATTTACAAGTTGGATGGAAACCCGTCTACTGATACCTGCGTCTGTGTGCTCCCAGAGTCATAGCGGCATGCACGCATGTGATGTGATTGACAGCTGGAGCTCCCTGTCTGTGTCTGTTTCCTGTGTCCGTAGGTGGGGTGAAGCCCTGTGCGCTGAACTGCCTGGCCGAAGGGTACAACTTCTACACAGAGCGCTCGCCAGCCGTCATAGACGGCACCCGCTGCCAGGCCGACACCCTGGACATCTGCATCAACGGAGAGTGCAAGGTACTGGGCATTCTCTTACCTCAGTAGCATTAGGGAAAAGGGAAGATCAATACAAGACAAATGCAACTGCAGGACAAAAATGATCTCATCAGAGTAATGAATGCAAAAGCTGTATTCAAACTTGAAGCCAAAAGAATTCCATAAAAATGCCACTAAGTCTTAGCACCATTATCCAACAAACAAGCAATCAAGGAAAGGAAGTGATGCGGGTGTGTGTGTGTGTGTGTGTGTGTGTGTGTAGCATGTGGGTTGTGACAATATCCTGGGCTCGGACGCCAAAGAGGACAGGTGTCGTGTGTGTGGAGGTGATGGCAGCACCTGTGAGATGACTGAAGGCCTGTTCAACAGTTCCCTCCCACGCGGCGGTGAGTAGCACGTCTACACACACACACACACACACACACACACACACACACTTAATATGTATTCAGCTGAATATAGGACATAAGTGACAGTATAAGAGAATAGGTTTGGTCCCAATAAGAAATAGGTCAAAATGTGTCTCTGGAGTTGAAGTGCTCTTAGCTACAACACCATCCCATAATAAGTGGCCCTCATCGCCACAAAATAGCTTTTGTCACATACAGTATTCCTCCACTGCTGCCTTACTGGGAGCTGCAGGATTCCTTGCCCAACACCCCAACACCACACAGAGCGGCCAGGCTGAGCAAACCAGAAACAATCAGAAAATGCCAGAAGAAGAAGAACTCAGTATTGCACAAGAAAACAAACAGCGGCAGGTTTCACCTAGATTAATCTTTAATAGTTGGCTTGGAGAAGGTGTGTGCTGTGGGGAGACAGTTGTGTTGTTTAGTCTGCGTTGACTGGGTGTGTTTTCCACCGAGTGCAGGTACCCTATGGAGCAGACTGTGCCCTGTTCCAAGGCAGTGGGGCCACTCACACTCACACTCATACTCATACTCACACACACACACACACACACACACACACACACACTCACACTCACACACACTCACACTCAGGCTCAGACTCAGGCTCAGGCTCAGTCTGTCTCTCTACACTGCTGGGCTCCATAGTGCTTAGCCAGCCAGTCTGTTCCTCTCTCTCTCTCTCTCTCTCTTTCTCTCTCACTCTGATTAGAATGTCTTTCCAGAGGTCTGATAGGCCACTGTCAGTGTGTGTGTGTGTGTGTGTGTGTG
>JASCQY010000078.1:4010620-4023456 GCA_030264315.1 Sardinella tawilis | reverse complement strand
TAGCATGATGTTTTAACATGAGGCTATCGTTAAAGGTGAACTATGAGATCCTGCCTCACTGCCCCTCAACCATATGTGCATGCTCACTTACCCCCACAACCATCTTGTTGGTGTTTGGCTAAAATGTGGTTTGTTATGTTTTGGTGCACAGTCCGTCCCCTAGTGTTTGTTTGACGTTTTACAGCCCTTGTGTTGTCTCCACAGACCGGACTTTTTCCACAATGTATTCAGGGGCAGGTCGCAAGCTGATCAAGGGGAGATGCCTACGATTTGAGACGAAAATGAAATTGCGCTAAAAATCATGCAATATCTCATAGTGCACATTTAATCATTATTAAATTGATAATTATATTAAATTGGCAAAGCATCTTTGTCAGTTTTGTATTTAGTACAACATATCCAATCAAGTTCATCGGTAATCCTACAGTAGGCCTAATGTCCTCTTATGTTTTAGTCTCAAATGTGCGTTGAAATGATCAGTTTTAAAACTGGTTGAATTGAACTGTCGCATCACATTTTGAGACTCATTCATTTGAGATTGGCAATCTAAATAAAAAGACTGAATGCAGCTGTTAAAATGCTACCACCAAAGTTGTTTATTTAGCACAGGCAGGAAAAAAAACAAACTCCATTGGAAAAGACTGTATTTAAAACAACACATTTTGACAGTTCAATTGATTTGTCATGCCAGCACTGCATATAAATGACTACCCACAGTTTACAGTGAAAATAAATTAACCATTAAATACATATTAATTCTCACTGCTTTCTGGTCAAAGAATACTGGCCACTGCTATGCCTTCCTAAGAGATTAAACATTCAAGTATAACTACAAATAATCTACCCATAGTAGACCGTCATTGTATATCACAGCACTGAAAAACCTCTAGTCCAATGAATCACTTCAACAACCGTTGGCATTAAGTTATCTTTGATACAGGATTATATAAATTATGTTAAGAATGATGCATTGGCTCAAAGGTCTTTTTCTGGACGGATAAACAAGGATTTCTTGTTTTGCTCTCAGTTGTAAGTCTCAACATCTGCCGGTAGAAGGCATTGTTTTGGGTCCCCAGTACAGTGGCCTCTGGTCATTGACTACCAATGTTCTTACATAATAGTTCCCAGGAGAAAAAAAAAAAATCTACAGCAGCACAAACCGTAAGCTTAAAAATCATTCAAAACTATTATTAGAAGTTCCACATCTGAAAAATAGAGGATTCCTAAAGTGCAGTTAATTCTATTTCTTCAGATGATCCAGGTTACGTCTTTCTCTTGCTGTTTTGGTAAACAGTGCATGTGTTAGTGGCACAAAGCATCTCAACCTCTGTACAAATCATATTGGGTCCTTTCCAGGTTAAAAACAAATAAAAAAACAAATAAAACAGAAACAGTAGTTCATCAAAGACACAAACATCAGCTCATTTGGAAGACATTTTGTACCAGGCCTTCACCTAAGATTTTGCCATTCATGAAACTGATCTTAAAACCTACACACACACACACACACACTCATACAAATGCTCACATAACCACTCTCTCTGACTCGCTCACTCTCTTACACACATAAGCACACAAACTTCAATAGAACAAGAAACACATGTACCAAGAGTTGGTTCATTGATCGTACCATGACATTGTTACTAGGGTAATTACAAAATGTCACTCACTCACTCACTCACTCACTCACACACACACACACGCCTCCTTTCACACAGATACACACACACACACACACACACACACACACACACAGTCTGCGGTCCCTTATATCCTTAAATCCATTTCTAAAACCCACAGGCGGATCTTATGGCTCAGGGTGCATTCAAATGCAGGTTCAGGTGTGTGCATTTTCCAATTGAGGCCTCAGCGTTTGGGGGAGGTTGAATTTGTTCACTTCACTGATCCTGGGCCCAAGAATTCTGGTTCACAGCTGAGTTGGAAGGGTAGCATGGCTGGGTGGCTGGGTGGGGGGATGGGGGAGAATTGTTTGTAGTGTCTGTAGGCAGTATGTGTGCACTGCTGCTACATTTGGGCACGTCGAGCACTCGTGAGCCAACCATTTCCCACAGTGCATTTCTGTCATCCACAATAGCCTACTTGTGCCCTGAAACGTGGGGGAGAAGAACACAAATCAGCTGTTAGAAATGCAACAAAATGAATGAAATCATCAAGCTGATATCAGGACAACGGGTGCCAATCAAACCTGAGTGGGGTCATACTTTGGCTAAAAAAAAAAAAAATCCAAATCAGACAAATGTCCAGTTCAGGTCTAAAATGGTAATCAAATCCATCTATGAAGGTTGACTTAATCTGTAAATATAACTTGAGAGGAATGTGCTCGATTTCGTTTCATTTTAATGTCAAACCGACAAACCCACATATTCACTATTGTAAGGGTTTGTGCCTTTCAAGTCATGGACTTCCATAACTACACACATAAGTGGCATACTGAATGAATACACTTGGAACATGGGAGAAGCCTATATTTTCAGTGGTCACTGAAAATCAATTCAATGTGCAGTAAAGACATCTGAAACAGGTTTGATTGGTAGATACATGTATGGTTAGTGGAGCTGAGCAACTATGGCAGCATTGCGGCTAGTAACACAACACGCTATGTCTGAGACAAACTACGGTAGCACTGCAGCTAACAACACAAACTCTGGTAGCATTGCCGCTAGTAACACAACACAGTATGTTTGAGACAAACATGGAAGGAAGGGAATGGCGACGAGGAAGCATGGTGGAGCGTGATCCAAAAGCAGATGGTAGGCATTAAGAGAAGTGTGACCAGGCGACTGAACGGGGCAGTGCACGCGAGATGAACTGCATCATGACAAAAAGGTGACTTAATGTGAGGTGGCATGGGACCTCCAGTATCACCAGGGATCAAGCACGCACACACACACGCACGCACGCCACCGCGCACACACACACACACACACACACACACACACACACAGATCTCTGCTATTTCAAGAGCCCACAGTCGCCTGGTCACTTCATTATCTGCAGTCACAGGCCAGCATTAAAGAAGACACAAAGCATGGTGTTGCAAATCAGCAGGATTACAGAAATGAGAGGAGACAGAACATGAGTAGGAGAGTGAACAGGCTATGGGGGGTTCTAGGACAGTATGAGAATATGGAAATGATTCTAGAACAAGTTTGAAGGGGGGGGGGGTTAAAACAGGTCCTGCTTGCTTATACCATGTAACATTTAAAAGCCCTGTGGACCTTAAAGAGTCTGATGCTTTCTGGTGCACCACTAAAACTTCAGATTTAGAGCTAAATTGCATAGACATCCTTACTGGTTTGATTGGGAGAGTCACAGTATAACAAAATGAAAGGATTATTTGTGTTATGCTATTCACTGTGACTAACTACATGGCTTCAGCTTATACTTTTTAGAGTTTTGACATATTTCTACTTGGGGCCAGGCTATTGCTTCCAACAAAAGAAGCAACTTTTAAATGTGATGCTACCTGTAGCTGAACTAGCCTACATGGGTTTCATAGCATTCTTTTAATTAAAATGTAATTAGTATCTTTATATAATCTTATGATACTCTTGAAACATGACAGCCCTGTGAGACTGAAATGAGATGGATTTGCTAGGCTAGTTTTGTTTTGTGCCCTCACATTTCTACGACTGATGGCGTAAAGACAGGCAGGCCTGTTCTGCTTGCAGCACACAAACAAACACACACAGACGGAGTCTAGCAACATGCAGTACAGGGTGCCTACTTGCACATCTTCCACGGCTTGCATTGACACTAACCTGCGATGTATTTAGCTCCAATTAACATAAACATGCTACCGAGAATGTAAAAGCCCAGAGGCATACTACAGAAGATACTAGGCTCCTCTGTAGAGCAGTCCGGAGCCAGTGAGGTCCACATGATCCGACAGGGGAGGAGGGGGGAGTGGGAGAGAGAAACACAACATCAGCACCTACTGGAAGGCTTTCGGACCAGCTGCTTTACAAGTCAAGATGGACTGATGCAGAAGCACCATCGTTTGTTCTGTGTTGAAAGGCTAATAGAGGCTAGCTATACAGTTTGTACTAGATCCCGTCATAGCTTTTTTTTTTTTTATACTGTACATGACACAGTCTGGAGGGTTGAAATCAGTAATGCTCTGTTTGAAATTAAATGCAAGAAACAGCATGTTATCACTACAGATAATGAAAACATGTGTATATGTTTTCAATCTATTTCTTGAAAAATTATTTGCAAAAGAAATCTCTTAGGTCTGCTGGAACAAATCGATCATGCATCTATTCAGCTATCAAAACACACCGTTAACAAAATGCAGAAACATTTTACAACTGCAAATCAGATTGATTTAGCCGAGGGGATTGATCAGAACATTTCAGGATGCAAGACACAAGGATGCAAGAGCGTTAAGGAAAAGAAAAAAAAAAACACACAGAACCAACCATTTCCATTTCCAATAGGCTCAGTGGTCTCCCAGTTCATAGACTTTTGCACAGCCTTCTTCCAGCGGGCATAGCGAAACTCACTCTCTGTAAAACACACAACCAACTGTCAGAGTTACACACAAAGAAATACACATGGCCACAAAGAAGACCAGGCCACTGACACAGACTTTAGTGAGCACCACCACACCACAACAATAATGGACACCAGAGCAAACTGGGACCGGTGGTTGTGACGGTGAGCAGCGACCTCTCAGACGTACCTTCTGGGTTGATCTGCGGCTCAAACTTCTCAGACGTGACCTCGCTCAGGTCGCTGGGGTCGAGGCTCCACACGCTGACCCCCTCGGCGGCTCCTGCTGCCATGGCAGCACCCAGTGCAGTCGTCTCGGGCATCGAGGGCTTCACTGCAATGGGCAGGAACAGGGTTAAGGGACTTAGTGGTGCTGAGTGTCAGTGTTCAACTGTGCATAGTTCCTATAGTGCCACTACAGTGGGAGTCTAGTCTAACCCATGTCCAGTGAGGTTTGCTCAAACTGGGACTGACAGTTGTACAGATGTATCGGATGTATGTTGAACAGAACATTGTCAGAGCAGCGCACATCAAACATACATCACACACCACACACACACACACACACACACACTCACCAACAGGGATGCACAGTATGTCTGCTTGTAGCTGCATAAGCAGTCTGTTGGAGGTCATCCCTCCATCAACTTGCAGCTGGCTCAAGGGGATTCCACTGTCCTGATTCATGGCATCCATCAGCTGCAGCACACAGACACACACAGACACACACATATATATGTAAGCACTGAAACACACTGAAACACACACACACACTGAAACACACAGACACACACACACTTTAAGCTATTTACCTCTCTCGTCTGAAAGCAAACGGCCTCCAGAGCTGCAAAGGCCAGGTGGCTACGATTGGTGAACTGAGTCAGACCACAGATTATTCTGAGCAAGAAGGAGAAAAAAAAAAAAAAAAAAGTCAGAGAACCACTTCTGGAGAAGAAGAAGAAAATTATTTTTAATATTATTATAGAAATTATTATAATTATCTCATATTATGTAGAACTAATCTGTCCACTCCCCATCAACTCTTTCCTTCCCTCCTCCACTCACCCTCGCGCACTGGGTTCCCAATAAGGGGCGTAGAGGCCGGAAAACGCCGGAACAAAGTAGCATCCATAAGAGGTGCCCACTGCTGCTGCCAGTTTCTCTGTAGACAAAGGAGCCAATCTAAATGTTACTCCATCATCATCAAAAAAAAAAATATCTGTTGCTGCACTACCACACAGCTCCACAACATGCACCCAACATCCACACCCACAGGGAACACAAACTCTAAATGGACACAACTATGTATAATAAAGTTGTGACATTCACTGGCAAACAACACCTTCATGTTGTCTCCGCTAAGCCTTTAGACCTACACGTAGGTACGCTGTGAGTGAGCCTCACATCATTACTTCACATACTGCACAGAACAACCCGAATTTCCCTTCGTAAAACAGGGTTCCGCACCTTGATTATGATGGCTGTGCTCAGAGCCATTGTAAAATTAATACAACCCTTTACTGTATGTTAACTGCATTTCGTGTAATATTACTGCGCCGCACAAATGTTACAGCTTCTGCCTAACTTGGCAATCATGCAGCTGGAGGAAATACATATTCTTCACAGAGAAATTATTAATCTAAGGATTTAAGGAATTATTCTATTTCTCATCACTGGGTCTACATTTTATTAAACTGTGCCAGATGTGTGTACCACCATTGAAAGCAAATTAACCCAGTGAGTCTATAGGTTCCAATGATTTTGTGCTTGGCTCTGCAGGGAGGCTACACTGGTGCGTTACTAAAACATTCCAAGCACATTGCATATGCTGCAACAACCTTCCACGATAATCAATACAACTGGCTACACCAGACGCATACAGTGATATATATACACATGTATATATATATATAGAAACAGACCAGTCTTGTACATTTATTTTGAGGCGATGCAGATGTAATGCAGAAGCAGCAGCTCTGGAGATGCCGTGGGCTGACATCAATCTAATCTAACGGCCCTTGGGCGCTCTGAAATCAGTGGAACAGTTGGCCTCCTGGGGCTTTTTGCTTAATTATGGGAGTCGGCTGCATGCAGGCCACTGCAGCTCACCTCCCCATCTAGGAATGCGGCAGGAATGAAGACCTAGACGCACGCAGCCCTCTGGCCCAGGTCCTGGGGACAGACACTAGAGAGGGACTCACAGTCCCCCCCCCCCCTTAGGCCCTGGGCCAGGTAAGGCTGCGTCCACACACATCGCTTCTCGCGCCAAAGTTAAAATAGTTTCAACTCGAATCCCACCCACATTGCATCGCTTGTACTCTCCTCGCCTGTCCAGGCCTTGCATCACTGGAAGACATTCACATTCTTTTGACTGATATCGCTCAACAAATAGCGAGCAGCGGATTGCCCTTTAGGATTGCCCTCTAGGATGGTACGATGCATCTATCTGCCCATCTGAGGAGAAGAGAGGAGAGGGGAGAGGGGAGGCACACTCACCGAGCTCTGAGGAGGTCTGGATGATGCCCAGGTTGTCCTTCAGCCAGCGCACTACAGCTCCAGCTATGGCCACCGAACCCTGAGAGAACAGGAGCAAGGCAAGGGGAGAGCTCACTCGAACTGCAAACACAGCATCTCGACACATGATGGGTAGAATTCTCTGGGGTGCGCAAGTTCAAAAATCACTTAACTGCACGCTTCTCCACCAAAAGTGTGCAGCTAAGTGATTTCTGAACTTGCGCACACCGGAGAATTCCACCCCGATGTGATTATCTGTATAATAAAGCACTTGAAGAGCAAGCCGTTTATATGTGCATATATGTATGTGGGCAATTGCAAGCAATAAGTCATGTCTGTAACGCCAACAAAAAACTTCATAAAATTTGTTCTACAACCAAGAGTGAAAGTTTAAATTTTAAGTGATCATCATTCACATCTTACCATACTTTGGCACTGTGTTGGCGTTACGGACGTGACAGTTTTGCTTGGAACAGCATGTAATGTATTGGCGTTATGGACGTGACAGTTTTGCTTGGAACTGCCCATGTATATTTCTATGTAGAGTATATTAGAATATTTCAGCAGCATGTACTGTACCTCTAGTGCATAACACGCTGGCTTGTCTCGGCCCAGTTTGTAAGCTACCGTTGTCAGGAGCCCATGGTCGGACATCACCGGCTGCAGACACAGAAGCAGAAGCATTGAGATAGGCGATGATGAAAGAAGTAGTAATGGCATTCGAGTCAGGAACACAGTTTTTCCTCTTACAGGGAATGGAATGTCCATATTAAAAAGAGGCATTTACATTTTCAAAACAGCTGGACTGTTTTATGTTTCAAGAAGCTTACCTTGGGTCCCGTGTTCCTCAACAGGAAACAGCCAGTTCCATACCTGTTGGAATGACAGAGTGGGTGAGGGTTAGCTGAGCCAGCTGATCAGTCAATCTGTTACATTACAGAGGGGGAAGCCAGAGGAATGTTTAACAGCTGCTCAGAGAGAGAGAGAGAGAGAGAGAGACACTTACGTATTTTTGGCCTGACCATCCTGGAAGCACATTTGCCCCACAAGAGCAGCAGACTGGTCTCCCAAACACTGCAAAAAGATTAAGACACACAGAGTTTACAACCTGATCCAAATATGCAGCTCTGGTGAAATGCAGAAGGAAACAGTAAAGATGGCAACTTACGCCTGATATGGGAATTCCAGTTAAGCAGCCAGATTTCTGTATGAACAAACGAGACAAAGGCTCAATTATGAACAAAAACAAAAAAGTCCTACACTGATCTACAGTAGAGTGTCAAGCGTCAAGCTAACTTATTCTCGTCTCACAATTGCGATCCTGTTTTAAATGGGTTTAGGGCTTGAATCTTGTGCTACTCTGAATATTAACTCCATGAAGTCCAACACATTTTGAGAAACTAGCCATCTCAAACCAACAGGCAGATGGCACACTAGTAGAGGACTGATCAGCCAAGGTCAGGTCAGGTCAGGTTACTTTATTGGTACCCGTAGGTAAACTAGGTTTGCAGTCTAGAGGAGATAATATCAGCAACATACATATATCAGCAACATACAGCAGGGCTGTGCAATTAATCGAATTTTGATCGTGATTACGATTTGTGGTTGAAACAATCTCCAAACTGCAATAATTGAGTTGAAATGATTTATTTGGCATACAGTTGGCAGAGAGACTTTCTGAAAGAGACGTGCATTCGCAATGTAATCCATCCTTGAAAGCGTTCAGTGATACGCACTCTACGAGCACAGCTGGATACATCATTTTTCATTATTTCCGATAAGAACATTTTCTATTCAAAACCTTTGAGTATTTTTCTCAGTTCTGTGTTTTTTAGAGAGAAATGCTGAATGCAAATGAAAAATAATCGTTTGAATAATCGTGATTTCAATATGGACCAAAATAATCGTGATTATGATTTTTTTTCCGTAATCGAGCAGCCCTAACATACAGAACCTTTTGCTCCCTGGCAGCTCAACCAGGGCTGATGACAGAGTCAAAGCTATTATTTGCCCACATTCTGTTTTGGAATTAATATTTTTTCTTCACAGTTCTTATTTTTAAATCTCAATCTTCCACCTGCCGGTATTTTTCCCCAATTCAATTATACTTATGATCAATTTATATTTATAATACAAATAGCAAATTACATCCACATCCAAAAGCTAAATTTTCTGAGCAATTACAAAAATAGACGGAGCATCCAAAGTCACTGGACAATCATGTTGAATAACTGATCAACACTGACCAAAGGAATAGTGATTATTCGGTCATGATCAACCAGCCTTGAGCTCAACTAGGATCACCCCACGTACAAAACTACTCAAACACAACACGGAGCGACATGCACTGATAAACACAGAGGCTCTCACAGGTGTGCGAGACATTCTCACTTGTCTCGCACAGTCGTTCGGTGCGTGTGCTCAAGCTACGGGGATCAAACCACCATCAAAGCACATCAAAAGCAGCTGTGCCAACCGAAGAGACACCAGAGGCTCCAGGAGAGACGGGCATGACAGGGGGATCTGCATGACAGCGTGTCCCTTCGGGATTCGACGCCATGAATACTGACACAACAACAGTGTCAATATTGGCACAGCCCAAATGGGAGGCGACGAATGGGGGGTGGGCGTCACATCACAGTGCATATACTGTAAGACAAGTGGCGCTTCTTTACCATATGGGAATGACAAAGAAAATACAGATACAAAGTCTGATCTGTAACCACAGGGTAACCACATAATGGGCCCAATGTCCTACAGTACATCACATACATACAGGGGTCTGAATTTTCCACAATACAGGTCCAGGATGGGCGGCAGGAGGTACCTGAAGTCAAAATGTAATGACAGGGTGTCGCCTGTAGGTGGCAGTGGCAGGAGCAGGGGGTTAGGTGGGGTGGGGTGGTGGGGTAGAGAGCGCAGCAGGCGCCAGGCATTGGCCAGTGCCAGTAAGGGGTTCACCACAGCCAAAGAGAGAGACCAACATCCAACACATCCAGCGTCCAGTGCATTTCCAAACAGAACCAGAGGCCTAAGCCGAGCAGATGTGAGACTAGAGAATGTGGGTCTGTGTGCCTGTCTGAGTCGGACTGCTTGAAGTGCTACCTGACTGCACATCTTAAAGGAGAACGCCGGCGCGTCCGAACCTACATTCCAGTGGAAGCAGTGGTCGAGTACAACGAGCTGACAAAAAATGAGCCGAAACGATGCTACCTGAACAGAGCTACCTGAATGGCGATTTCAGTGAGGCAGCAAAATAGCGTAGCTATGGGGGCAGGCATCTACCGTAAAAGCTGCGTAAACTGCCTGCTCATTTTTTGTCAGCTCGTTGTACTCGGCCACTGCTTCCACTGGAATGTAGGTTCGGATGCGCTGGCGTTCTCCTTTAATACAGCCTATAATATACTGAGCACAGGATATGTTTCTATCTGAGAGTGTGTGTGTGTGTTTATATTTATTAGATTTGTTTCTATCCGACTGTGTACTTGTTCATAATTATGCTCTGTGTCTGCATGAGTCTGCGAGTGTCCTGTACATACATATTAAGGTGACATATTTGTTTAGTGCATCGCCATTCCTGTGAGCTTGGGGTGCTATATTGGAAATGCATGTCTGTAATGGCAGGGGGTGATGAGGGTGTGCGGGTGTGGAGGGAGGAGGGGAGGGAGTAAAAGGAGTAAAAGGCTTCAGTTGCTGGGAGAAGCTGGCGACAGCGCATGGAGACGGAGAAGGAAGGCCTACTCACCACGCTAGAGCTTATTTTCTACAAGAGTCCGCGCAGAGGAACAAGAGGACACAAGAGAAGGTTTGTGACACACTCACTCACGCGCACGCACACACACACACATACACACACACACACACACATGCACACACATACACACACACTCACTCGTCGGACTGTCAGCGAGGATATAAATAAATTGAAATGACTGTCCGCTGTGGCCTTCACTCGAGGGGTCAAAGATCAAGCCAACACAGTTTTGTCATTTACGACAGGCTCTCTGGACTGGAGCCTGCATAGTACTTACTACATTATGGGGCCTGACTGTCAGAAGGACAAAGGACACACAAAAAATGTCATTTAAGCAAACAGACAGACAGACAAATAGACAGTCAAATATACAGACAGTCAGACAAACAGAGAGAATATTGTGAAGAAAGCACCTGCTCACCATTAATCCGTAAATCTCAGAAGAACTTCTGACTTTGGGCAGAATTTCCATTGGGATGTCAAAATATCTGTTTAAAGAAATAGCAAATGATGTTCACTGTTATTGTTTGCATGTGTATGTGTGTGTGTGTGTGTGTGTGTGTTCGTGTATGTATATGTGTGTGTGTGTATACCCACTTGCAGAGTTCAGGATCCCAGTCCATAGTGTGTATGTTGAAGAGCATGGTGCGGCTGGCATTGGTCACATCTGTGCAGTGGACCCCTCCACTCTTCCCTCCTGTTAGACACTGGGAAAGTAGGGCCAATGACTTCGTTAGTCACACACACATACACACACACATTTACTTCTCCTTTTACACACTTGCACTAGCCTGGCTAACGGCAGCCTAAATCACAAGTGAGATTTAGTCTGGGAACCACCTATTCATTTTGTTGTAGGGAATGTGTGGTTCTGTCCGACCAAAAGTTTGCGCATTGCATTGCATTGCCGTTTCGGAAAGAGCAACATGGGTATTCCCAGACTACACTGCTGCACAGGAATGACACACACACTTTAAAACACTGTCACACCCACTTCCAGAGAAAAACAGTCTTGCTTCACCTACTTACAAATCTGAGCCAAAAGTCATAAAGATGATTTCATCAAATGATCTGGTATGGGTGGGGACCATTTACAGCCAGTTGAATGACCTCGTCCTGATAAGCTCTGCTAGATGACTAGGGTGTCCAAAGTTAGGAGATTACACATTCAACCAGACTGGATTGCAGTAATTAAATCCCGTAAATCTTCTGACTGAGATGTGCCGATTGAACATGAGCATACTGTACAGTTCGCACAAACGACTAGTAAATGAAACGACCCTTATTTATCAATGGTGCAGAGATAATATTGAAAATTTCATAGAAGTCAAATCATAGGAATCATAGAAGTCACATCTATAATGGGTGTAAGTACAATAAAATTACTATCAAATATTTATCAAACGTGCGCACTGTGCAGGCTGGTCATACACACACCAGTAAGCGATGTGCAATGATAAATCCCACACCTTCTAAATCACCGTGCTGGTGGTGGCTCAGGTTAACTTGCATCCTGAAACAGCCCTAATTAACCATATGCGCCATCAATAACCTCTCTAATGCAGCTAGATGTCAAACATGAGGAAGAAAATCACCGTGCTCACTGAAAACACACTGCCTGTTGTGTATGCAATGCGTTCTAAATCTCCAAAATGAGTTATATTTTCAAATGGCTGACCTTTGCTCAGATTAATCCACATGTCTGACTCAAATTATATGGACAAATGAATTTGGTAATTATCAATAATCTGAAACATGAGACAAATATAAAACATTGTATATTCTGTGAGATTCCAGATCGTTTTTACTTGCAATTTCGCAATTCAACTACTAGTTGTTGTAGGTAAGAAGAATGGTCACATTTCTAAGCTCAAGTACAAGCTCGTAAATTCCACACTTTGCACGGGAATGATCGTATTCATCCTTCACAGTACAGTTAATAAATGAAGCCTTTAACATCTGGGTTAGTTCCACCCTCAAGAAAACTCTAAAGACCCAGCTCTTTCGAGAATTTCTCCAGGCCTAAATGTTGCACTACTACAGTCTTGCACTT
>JASCQY010000078.1:3848219-3853689 GCA_030264315.1 Sardinella tawilis | reverse complement strand
GAGAGAGAGAGAGAGAGAGAGAGAGAGAGAGAGAGAGAGAGAGTGTGTGTGTGTGTGTGTGTGTGTGTGTGTGTGTGAAACAGTCAGAGGCTGTAAGGGGGTGGGTGTTGGTATGTGTCATGTCTCTGTGTGTGATAGTGTGAGGAAGAGGTGAAAAGATGTTAGAAAGACAGCTTACAAACAGCACTGCATAGATAGATAGATAGATCGACAGATAGATAGATTAGTTATCTAGTTGTTAGCAAATTAGCTTACTAAATAGTCAATTACAAGAAAACACATTGTATGACACACAAGGTAAATCTGCTCATATAAATCGCACTGTTCTCCCACACATACCATTTAATATCAGAGTCTTCATCCACCCACCCTCTCACAAAAGGCATCGTGTACCAAGGTCTGTGAACATTACAGTGACAGTAGCGCTAGGAAAGACACAGTGCGCCCCCTAGCGTTGTCATTTGCATAGCAAGCCTTGTTGTGCTCCACGTGAGGCGCCGCTTGATTTTAGCCTAGTTTGTCACTCTAACAAATGTGAACTGGGATGGCTACACACGTGGTAAAAATGAACACCCAAATATGAATGACAATGTCAACATCATTCAATGGGGGGCGTATTAGAAGTAGGCCTATTTGACGTGAGTGGGTAGTCTTTTGGCATACTAGAATTGAATAATCATTTACACTTCTGTGTGTTCTGTAAATAAAAGATCTTCCTGTTGTGTAAAATCAACTTGTGCATAGTGCACAGCATATATCGTTAGATTGACTGTGTGTCTTAACCATGGACAGCAGGTGGCGCAGGAGTAGCGCTAAACTCCACAGCCGTAGTCTGGTTTTGGCTTGACCATTCAAAGTTGATTGCTTGAGATAACCATTTCTGAAATCTATCAGGAATAGGCCAATCAAACTAGTCTCGTCCGATAACTATTACCTGTATTTCCTACCCTCAAATCCAAATCGTCTTTTTACAAATGTTAGATAATTTTGACAGATGAAATTAGTTTTCTACAGTATTCCTAATCCATTGAGCATCCTTTGCAATATTGATCTTATTGAGATACTGTTTCCGACGTCGAACCAATGCACAACTGCATGCTAGTTCCCCTCGTTTGGAGACTGTGGTCATGACGGTTTTTAAGCAAGCCTGCTATTACGCGCAACTTTCTCACCACCGTGTGATGGACTATGCTTAGCAGCTGCTCGTCGTTGTCCGCTGACGAATTTCCCAAGACATCAGGACCTTGGACAGTTCATAAATGAGCATCACGTCTTCTGACAACGAGCGCTCGGACAATGGCTCTCAAGGAAATGTGCTGGATTTGAGAAATCAAAAGTTGTAAGAGTGAATATCTGATCGTTATCACAGATTGACCTTATTTCTAGCCACAACTGCGAGTCGATACAGTAGTTTGGAACAGGGGTAGGCCTAATGAATATAGGCCTAAACGTTAATCTATTTTCAGTCTGACATTCTAGGTGGTAGAAAATTCTTTGACTAACCGGCCAGACACCATATAGGCCTTGGCAAAGAACCGGTTGTCAAGCTAATAGGCCAATTGTCTAGAGCAAAGCACATCATGATGAGACAAAAACAGCATGACCCGCAACAAGAAGCGGTGATCTCTTGCTCATGTTTATTGAAAATAAAATACAATCCGACAGGAACAATATACATTCTATTCCTAACATGCACAAAATAAAAAAGTCTTTATCATCGTGAAATATGCTCTATATTTTCAGATAACAATGTGCTGTTAAATAGGTACAAATGCTGTTAAATAAATGCTACTGTGAGTGAGTTTGATCATCTCCAGTCATTGCATTCATTTACGAACAGCGGTTCTTGCCTTTCTTGTGAAGTTGATAGTGCCTGTTAGTTAGGAGTAAAACTTAATAATGATTATTATAGTTTAAAAATAAATAATAAATAAACATCTTCCCCGGGCTACAAGATTTTGAATGTTATTCCCTATTGCGTAGGCCTATTCGAAGTTGAAGGAATGGCGACAAGCACACTCTTTTTCTGGAGTTTTGAATAAAGATTTTATTGCCTACGTTATCACATGCCATGCCATGCTAACAGTGGGTACATAGTAGCCAATGAGGATAAGATAAAGGCGGGCCTTTAGTGCTGCACCCGGCGAATGGACTGCACCTGATTGGTGTGAGCCTGGGTACCGAACTCATTATAGTTTCTGAACTCGCCTTGACGTCTGTCTCTCTCGAGAATGTACTGGTATCCACGGTAACCGGGGAACTGGTAGGCCACCCACCTAGAAAGAGAGAGAGAGAGAGAGAGCACTGTTAGAGTACAGTATTTCATCAATGTTACTGATCTCTCTGCATTTGAAAGGGTCTAAGCGTTGAAAATAGATGGCAACTTACGCTCCTGAGTTGATTTTAATGGAGGGCACCTCCTTGCTACACCAGCCCATGGCTTGGAGGGAGGGGTAGTCGTCGCACATCTCAAACTTGCGTCCCTGGAAGTCCTGACACTCATACAGAGTCACCTTACTGTCACTGTGGTTCTGCAGACAAACAAGCAAAGGAATACATATCATAACCAACCCTGAGAGACTCACAGCATGTGTAAACAGTGTAGTTACACTAATAAATAAATAAATATGACTGGAAAAAATAGGTTAAAGACTATTTAGCCTTTGTTATAACATGATATAGGGTGTGCTTGGATGGTATTTGTCCAATGTGACTGAGATGTCTCATCTTATGGGTCAATAGGAAAAGGGAAATGTTGCTCACAGCGCACTTGATGGGCCTGAAGGAAAGCATGTGCTCGGTACGATAACTGCTGTTGCCACTCCAGGCCTCGTAGCAGGGGTAGTCACCCTTCTCCAGGATGAATTGCTGTCCCTGGAACTCAGGGTACTCGTAACCCACCCAGCTAAAGATGGAGGGTGTAGAGAGGGGGGCAGCAGAGTCAAAGATGACAGAGGGAGAGAAAGAGAGAGAGAGAGAGATGGCAATGATTAACATTATTGATTGATTCATTATTAGTAGCTTTTGCTTCTACTTGTCTCTTACCACTACTTAACTTCTACAATAATCTCAGAATAGGCAACAACTACAAAGTAAAGTTCATAAACTTTAAAATAAGCGACAACATCTTCCCTTTCTGTCTCTAGGCCTCTGTCAGACTTACTCACTGTCTTAGGCTCTCTGTCCTGCATGTCTAATTTATACTGTCAGCTTGAATACTTACGGGCCGTTGTCCACCTTGATGGAACGAATCTTCTGGAAATTTCTCTCGAGGATGTTGGGGCACTCGAGTGTGAACTCGCAGCGCTTGCCCTGGAAGTGCTCCTCCTCGAAGACAGTGATTCTCCACTGCCCTCTCTGATCCATCATCTGTTGCTGATTCATGATGGCCGCCTGAGTGTTTTACTCTCTCCGGCTGTAAAAGGGTCGGATGAAAAAACACTGATCAGTCCTTGCTGAATGCTACTCTTTCTGCCAGCCTGCACACAGGGTGCACTTTACTTGTCAGTGCAACTTTCATCGACAGTACAGGGGGTTTATTTGATTAAACCTAGACCTTGTCTCAACAGCATCTGGTGTGGCTCTGGTCTGTTAAAAACCCTAACTGATTTAGAGCTTTACTTTTGTCATTAGAAGACCTGGTCTTGCATTACTCTTAACCTTACAAACTCTGCCTGGAGGCCAACATAGAAGATGTTTGGTTGTGTCCGCACAAGAAGCAGAATGTCCTGCTCTTGAGTTTGGATGGAGATGAACTACTGCAGGAGCTCCAGTGATAGCAGGAAAAGATACAACCACAGATCACCTTTGGCACGACAGGCAGATAATCCAGCACTGTAAATCTCACTGAAGGGTGGCGTGTAGCAGTTCCAGCTATAACAGAGGTCACACGATGTCCATCTCGCATCATTATTTTTTTAAAAGTCGGTACTTTAGATCTTCGAAATGTGGAAAAATCGGAAGATGTTTTGTCTCATCCTGTAACTAAACTCATCTCCTCTGTTGGCCAAGCCAGGGTTAGAACTCCCTGTGGGTGTTCTAGGTATGCTAGGTTGTTTGGTGCGGGTTGGTCGCCTCACGGCGTGGCAGGTCCGATACTTACGTGCAGAGGGTGGGAGAGATGTGGCGTAATCTATGTCGGGGGTCTGTGCCGTGCGCCATGCTTATATAGGCGCCGTCGCCGTGGTAACTGCAGAATCCGCAGCAGCTCTGCGTGCTCAGCAGCCTGCCCTCAATGAGGCCTAAGTCCTGCCTTTGTCTCCGCCAGGCTCAGATCCTCTGACTCATCAAAAACAACACCCCCCCCCACACCCATCCTTTGCTCTTTGCTCTGGTGTGTGTGTGCCAGGCCTGTGGGCTGACTGACAGCGGGCCAAAATAATGGACACTGCCACTGATTGGTGGACAGAGACAAAAAGGGGAATTGTGGGAGATTAACCTGGAATACAGCACGGCCTACCAGTGAGGCTTGCCACTACCTTAATCCCTCCCTCCATGTTTTTACCTATCTAAAAAAAAAAAAAGAATTTTTTTTTTTGAGTCTGTGTATTCAAGTATACAGTGATATATATAAAACAAAACAAAAGAAAGAAATATAACTCATTGTGATCAGTAATTTCTCAATTTTCTTTAACCTGCGCTCAGGACTGTTTTGACCAGAAAGAAATATTTCATGAATTTATCAGTGATACATCCCCACAAATCATGATCAAGGAATTTAATTATGGTTTATTACATAGTATTTAAACAACAACTAACATACAGGAAATAGCGTTAGAGTTAAAAACAATACACATGTTATAAGTGACCATTCTTAGGACCTCTTAGCATTGGGATCCTGCAACATTGTCAGGGCCCAGTGCACCACAAAGGCGACTATTCCATGGGCGACACCTCTGTCAGTGCCTGCATTCACTCTCTTCATGATGGCTGTCAGGTGATCCTTTCACAGGCTTTGTGGTCCTTTTCTCAGCTAGCAGAAAGGTCTATAGCTGCCCGTTTCATGCCTGAAGGTAAACATAGAAACAAAAAGGCAAAGACTCGTTAGCCTCTTGCTGGCAGCAAAATCAAAGGCGTCGGAGCTGCATTGTCCAAGGACAATTAAAGGTAAAGTGTCTAATGATGCCGTATTGTTTGAAGAGAGACTGCTGTCCAATTATTCATGCTTCATATTGTGTCTAGTGACATCTAGTGATGGGATGACTCACTGCATGAGTCTCCAACTAAGAATCAGTTAACTTAAAGTTTAAATCAAATTGGTTGTTGGTTATTCATAAACTACTGACAGCAACTAACAGCTCTTGTTTTCACTAATATCTTTTTCTAAACTTAATGAAGCCATGTTTGCTGTAGCATAGTTATATACTCAGTTAAGCTTTACTTAATTTTACTCATTCAACATGGCGCCCAGATCCGGCATAACTTAGTTAGGTATGCAGGGAAGCAGGAAGCTTACTGTAGTTAATGAAAA
>JASCQY010000078.1:3840719-3843219 GCA_030264315.1 Sardinella tawilis | reverse complement strand
GTGGCTCAACGTAAAGCAAGCACAGAATCAATGCATCATCTTCGGAGAGGTTACCATATTGTCCGGGAATACTTCAGTCACGTTTCCGAAAAAGTGGCCTTTATTGGGGGGGAAATCGAAAAAATCCAAGTTTGCAACTTTCTTGCTCCCCGATGCGAGCTGAAAGAGAAAATGGTAAGACCCCAGTGAATAAATTGGACACGTTGTTAACAATAAAGATAAAATATTTAGCCTACATTAAAATGGACGTTTGAAACTTTTAAATGAATGAGACGTGGGTTTACCTGTGGCTCACAGTGTAGCGTGATGCTCCAGAGTCGAAAATGACGTGCTCCACCTGCATCTTCACGTCAAGTGAGCTGGCCCCTGACATCTCTTGGCTTTTATATAGGAGAAATAATACTGCCCCTTTCCTTTTTTAGATGTGGAAAACCTACGATCCTCCCGCTCGCACCTGTCGCACTTTTGTTCAGGTCCAATATTGACTCAGGGAGTTTGAGGGGGAGGGCCAGCGAGGAAGATCTGCCCAGCTGCTCAGGCCAGGCCTACTGCACTTTCACTCAATGGCAAATTACCCCCTATAGCAAATGATGCTATAATGACACCACTGGCCTAAAAATGATTGCTGATAACATTAAGTACTAGAGGTGTAGCATACACAGACGTTGACGGGAAAAATGAGGTTATGGGGAAGAATGACTTACTGTTCCACCCGTGCGCATCTAATTTACACATCATTTACATAGCGCTTGCAAATGACTCTTTCCCCTCTCTAGACGAGCAGCCTCTGAGCCTGTTTGAAATACATGGCAAATGTACTGTACGTTCCAAAGGGTTAAAATGCAACTGAAATAAAATGGATTGACTTGTAACTAATTGTTAATTTGTCTACAATTTCTATCACCTCGAACTAGCCTGCATTATGTGAACGCAACACCTTATGCACAACTTAATTAAGTATACAGTAAAGATCGCTTCACTCTGTCACTCTGGATTTATGTAGGCTATTCACCCATTAACTACTCTCCTGTCCCGATTGACATTTGCGTTGGTAGGCTTGACGCACTGTCTCCATTTTGGCATCAGTGCCCATTCACAAGCCGAGGTGGCGTCACACATGTTTACCTGAATTCTACTGCCATCCAGTGATAAGAAGCTACAGGTGCCTCGTGCTAGTGCTGTCTCATTGGAGTTGAGTGGGGAGATCATCTGATTAAATGATTCACAGGAGGCCGTTAAACCAACAATAGGCTATCGACCTGAAGTGTGTCAGACAAAACCCTGCATCTTGCATTTTATCCTGCATTTTATAGCAGGGCCCTGAGTTGAAGGATATATATTGAAATAATCCATTGTTCGTGTTTCAGTCAAAATCTCTTCGTTACTGGTATTCACCAAAGCAAGTCATCTCCAATGAAATGATAGTTGGCTACTGTACCAGTCGCTTGGTGGCAGTGTTGAACTATTAGAGTGAGAGGGAAAAAAACTCTACGGAACTCAGGTGGCCACATGTGGTCGTGGAATATGAGAGTGTAATTATGTCATGTGGATATATACAGCTTCATATTCACTTGTGACATTTTCTCGTGAAGTCAACCTTGAGAGACAAAACGACACACAAGGATGACAGTGTTTCAACATTTCATGAATATTTAATGGCCTCACGATGGCGTCGTAGAGCAAATAGTCCATACTTGTAACTCCCAGTGGATTTTCGGCCTGCGGTTGCAGTGATGGTTTTGAATATTTCAGAACTCCTTTGTTGTGGCAAAAGAAGAGCGTGAGAGGGAAAATGTCACATTACAGTTTATGTTCATTTTTTTTATTATTATTATTTTATCAGAATAACCTCTTCAGTTGTGTGTCAGTGGACATTTTCCTTTTGGGGTATACACCTGTAGGCATATAGCTTACATATTTTTATTAGGTTAGGCTATAGTAAATGTTAGGGAATTCACTGACTGACTTCATATCTCGTTACATATAAGACATATTTCTGTGGTCTAGCAAAAATGAATCCTAATCCTCTATGGATTGCAATTATAAAGAAGGCTACTAGTTATTCACATGGTGTCTAATTGGATAATAATAATTTTAGCTACAGCCTTTCTGGCTCTGTTGACTGCTGCATGGAACAGGCATGGCTGATAGCACAGATTAGCCTATCATAACCATACACTGAGAGACAGAAGGGAGGGAGAAAACTGGAGTAATCTCATTAGATTTCTAGGATCAACAACTCAACACCATGTGTACTGTAGGCTACAGGGTGATCTCAACTAAATTATGTTGCTTCTACAATAAATTTCAGTCAAATCATTTTACTGTGAACACTGGAGCTTAGGCTATAGTGCATAGGCTTTTCATACATTACTACATTGCAACAAAAATGTGTTTTAAAGGAGAAGTTCTGTGTTAATCAGTCCATAGCCCTGTTGTTAGAGGTCACTGAATGCTGTCTGTAGCAAAAAGAATGAAAAAAATTGATGCAACATAGGCC
>JASCQY010000078.1:3700037-3715709 GCA_030264315.1 Sardinella tawilis | reverse complement strand
GTGTGTGTGTGTGTGTGTGTGTGTGTGTGTGTGTGTGCGTGTGTGTGTGTGTGTGTGTGTGTGTGTGTGTGTGTGTACCCGCCTGCTTCAGGCTACTGGAACGTCACCGTCTACGGCAGGAAGCACTCCTACCGCCTCTACACCAAGATGCTGAACGAAGCCATGAGGTGGGCATCTGCCATCCAGGGGGTCATCGACAGCAAGGTGCCCATCGAGACGCCCACACAACAACTCATCAGGGACATCAAGGTAGAGCATCTGGCTCTGTCACCCTAAAGAATTGCTGTCATGTTTGTTTGGGTCTCTGGTTTTGCGGGGGAAAAGGATTGAGATGAGATTGCCAAGTGATTGCTTGATTTGCCTATTTACAAATAGTCTGGCTTTGGAACTCTTTCAGGGAGGTAAAAGTCCTTCTTTGCTGTGTAGATTATGTTCTATGAAGTTTGGCACCATTTTGACTAGTTTGCAGGCTTTATCTGTTACGGCTTTTGTCAAGACAAAGGAGCTGTTTTCCCAGCTGAGGATTAAGTCTGAATTTGGGCTAAAATGTATTTTTAGGAGGAAAATCCTCTCTGAAGGTTGTTTGCATTTAATCCCTCTCCGGGAAAAGCAGTCCATCAAATTTGGCTGAATCGATTTCCAGTAAATGGTTTCAGCATGACTTTTGGAGGCCACACTACCTACTGAAGTAGATCGACGATAACCTTTGAACTATAATAATTGACCTCTGACCTTTGCCCCACAGGAGAACAGTGTGAACTCTGAGGCGGTTGAGCAAATGTACAGGAGGAACCCCATCCTCAGATACACTCAGCACCCCCTGCACTCCCCTCTCCTGCCCCTGCCCTACGGGGAGGTCAACGTCAGCCGTGAGTAGCCAACCACCGCATAATATTGTGGGCAAGGTCAAAGGTCAAGGAGCAATCTCATCAAAGGTGGTGGGATACTCAGAGCAAGATACTTCATGGTAGTTCATGTCTATGGGAGTAAGTTGGGGTTCAGTGCTTGGCTGTTAATCAGTGGAAGTACCTGGTGGCGCTTGCTTGGCTAGGCGCCAAGTAGATAGCACTGTACTGAAATAGCTCCGTGCACACCTGAATTAAAGTAAATTTTCTCCAGAATGGAGAATCAAACTATAATGTCATTTTCCTTAAAAGGGCAAGAGGGTTTGAAGATCATGATACTGTGTCCGAAATGTGCATCCAATGCTCAGAAAAATAAGACTTTTAAAAATTCTGTGAAATTCCAGGGTTCTGCCATAGACTTCAATGCAACAGATCGTGCCTCTTCACTGCATAGAGGGGGATTAGTGGCCCCCCTCATGCAATCAGTATTCCAGGAAGTGGCTCGTCACAAAATATCTTGGCTCCGCCTATCTACCATCTTTGATATGATTATGTTTTTCTGAGTTTAATATTCATTATACTGTACTCTCTCACACATGCTTTTTCCTTCTCACTTTCATACCCACTCCATCTCTCTCTCTCTCATTCATTCTTTCTTTCTTTCTTTCTTTCTTTCTTTGCCCATAGTCCAAAAAGAGCAGGGCTACTCCAGTCTCCAGGACGAGGCGGTGAAGATGTTCAACTCGCTGCAGGAGATGGAGACGGTGCCAGACCCGGTGCCCATCATCCAGGGCATCCTGCAGACGTGCCAGGACCTGCGCCCGCTCCGCGACGAGGTCTACTGCCAGGTCATCAAGCAGACCAATCACGTGCCGCACCCCAACAGCCCGGCCAATCGCGCACTCTGGCACCTGCTCACCTGCATGAGCTGCACGTTTCTGCCCAGCCGAGCCATCCTGCGCTACCTGCGCTTCCATCTCAAGAGGTGAGTCTCACCTGGGCTGCCTGCTGTACACAGACCAGACATTTGGCATGATGGGCAGGGGGGAATCATTTCTCCCCTTAGCCACATCCACTCCACTGCTATCAGGTGCAGGCCCCTCGTAGAGGGGTGGGGGTGGGGAGGGGGGGGGGGGGTGTTCATTGGTAATCTTTGACAGCGTTTATGGATAGAAGCCTGAGGGACTCCATACATTGGAAACGGTCTGAAGGATGACTTCAGTTCCATGGTTGTTGATGGTGGTCTCTAACTTTACCCGTCAGGATCTCTCTGCGTTTCCCTGGGACGGAGATTGAGAAGTACGCCCAGTTCATCGGGGAGTCTCTGAAGAAGACCAAGTCCAGGGAGTTTGTGCCGTCTCAGGAGGAGATTGCCGCCCTGCTGGTGAGGCAGGAGATGACCACCACTGTGTACTGCCACGGAGGAGGCTCCTGCAAGATCTCCATTAACTCCCACACCACAGCTGGAGAGGTGAGGGTCATGTGGTCATGTGGAGAGGGAGAGAGAGTGGGCAAGGGGCCCTTCCTGACTACTAGTCAGTGAGGCTGCTATACATTGCAGCCAATGCTGCCCAAATGCATGCATATGCACTTTTGATACGGCTAAGGCAGACCTGAGCTGCAAACTTCACTTTTTATCTATTCAGTGAATCATATTTGGACTCACCGTCTGTGTGTGTGTGTGTGTGTGTGTGTGTATCCTCAGGTGGTAGAGAAGCTCATCAGAGGCTTGGCCATGGAGGACAGCCGGAACATGTTCTCTCTGTTTGAGCACAATAAGGTCATTGACCGTGCCATTGAGAGCCGGATCATAGTGGCCGATGTCCTTGCCAAGTTCGAGAGGTACGCAGCGTTGAGAGACTGGGACAAAATAGTATTTCATTACCTGCTGGCAAAACAAACACAAATGTGCATTGCATGCAGTGTGTAAAATATTGACTGTTGATAGTATTTGAGGTTTAGCTGATCATAAAGTAAAAAAAATATCACCATTCTGATAGACATGAATAGTTATATTAATGCTAATATTTGGTTGGATTAGGTTGGTCGGAAGTGAAGAGGAGGAGGAGGAAGGCCCATGGCGGCTTTACTTCAAGCTCTACTGCTTCCTGGATGTAGAGAGCATGCCCAAGGAGGGGGTGGAGTTTGCCTTCATGTTTGAGCAGGTTAGTGGAGCTAGAGTGAAATAGTTTTTTGTTTTTTTTTCCAGCTGCCTCTTATATTTCTGCTATCTCTGTTGTACTCTTATCTTTCTCATTAACTTTGTTCTGGCCTCTTACCTTTTCATATCCTTTCATATCCGCTGGTATGTGTCTCTCCCCTTTCATCTTTCTTCAGCGTTTCTCTAATCTCTTTTCCCGCTCTCTCTCTCTTTCTTTCCAGCTCTGTCTTTCTCTCTCTCTCTCTTAATCTCTTCACCACTCTAATCCAACCATTCCATGTTTTTCCGTCAAACAAATTGCCCAAGGAGGATAACAAATTGCACCTTGAGCATGACCTTGATCACTGCGTTGTTTTCTCTGTCTCTCCTCTCCCTCTCTCTCCTCTCGAAGGCTCACGAGAGTTCAATCAGTGGTCACTTCCCTGCGCCCGAGGAGACCCTGCAGCACCTGGCCTCCCTGCGACTGCAGTATCTCCATGGCGACATGACGCCACGCATCACCTGGAATCTGAACAACGTCTACCCGGTGGGCCGTCTGCGCACTCGCATCCTGCAGTCCACCAAGGCCGGCGCTACGGGCTCTTCCGCCGCCGCCGCCTCCGGAGCTTCGGGCGTGGGCGCGGGCTCCGGGGGCCCCGGAGACCGGAGCTCGTCGGGCTCGGTGGGCCACACGCTGGAGCGACGCAAGAACAGCTTCCTGGACGGCACTCTGCGGCGCAGCTTCAAGACGGGCTCGCTGAAGAAGCAGCGTGTGGAGGAGGAGCAGATGCTGGAGATGTTCATCAAGGAGGAGACGTCGGCCACGCGCACCAGCATCCTGGAGAAGTGGACGCGCCTGCAGGGCCTCCCCCAGTACCAGGCCATGATCAAGTACATGACCATCATCAAGGAGTGGCCCGGATATGGATCAACGCTCTTTGATGTGGAGGTGAGAGAGGGATTCATTGTCCACCCTGAGAAGCTTGTATTTTCCTCCCTTCCGTCAAGTGAAAAACAGTAAACAGTTCCCTGTATCTCCTCTTACTGTTTTAGAGTTGTCCCTCGCAATGCTAATTTTATCATTGTAACATTCATTGCCAGATTTTCATTCTACGTATTTAATGAAAATTTGGCTGAAGAGTACGCGCATCTGCGTATCAACCGTGTCATGCAAATTAAAAATGATTATAAGCCTACTCAAGTTACTTGTTTGACTTGCTGTGGGATCAAAGCATAATTTAACCAGGACATCGCACATGGATAAAAAAAATGGTAAATGATGTGTAAATTAAATTCCCATCGACTTTAATCGCATTATGCCTTATTTGCATCAAGAGTAAATCCATCTCCTTCAAGCGAATCGAATTTATATTCACATTAGGGGACGGATGGGAATTTGCAGGTGTTTCCAACTGAGGATTTCTGATTTGAATAACTTTTGCATTAACAAGTTGGACGTAAAGCCGGCTAGTGACCTGTAATGATCCGAGTCTGGCCTTTGTTCCCCACGTCCCATGCAGTGCAAAGAGGGTGGCTTCCCGCACGACCTGTGGCTGGCTGTGAGCGCTGAGAACGTGTCCGTCTACAAGAGGGGCGAGTCCAAGCCACTGGAGACCTTCCAGTATGAGCACATCGTCTTCTTTGGCGCGCCCCAGCCCAGCACCTACAAGATTACTGTGGATGAGAGGGAGATGTTCTTCGAGACACCCATGGTGAACCCACACTTTGGTTTCTCACAGTGCATGCAACATGAAACGTGATTACAGTTTTTGAAATCTACTCTGCGGGTCAAAAGACCATTTAATTGCAATGGGCCTATTTCATGCAGCCCAACGCAGGGTAAAGTTACTTCCTGTGGTGCTAATGACAGCCAATAAGATTCTGAATTAGTGCACCAGAATTAATAACACCTGTGCATATCCTGTGACTTTTGGGGAAAATGGCTGCTGTGAAAAAGGCCTATTTGAAAGTTAAAAATCCCTTTTCATTAGTTTGTAGAGAAATAAAGCAAGAATGAATATTTACTACAAATTACTAAAATTGCTAAAAGAATTTGGTGAAGATGACGCCAGTAGGGGCAGTCTAGCCAAGTTGGTCAATAATATCCATAAGGAATAATACATTATAATGTATTATAATAGCAATTCACATAAATATCCTTCTTATAACCGTTTCAAAATGTTTTTTTTTTCATCTAGGTGGGAGAGATCACTAAAATCATGAAGGCCTACATTAATATGATCGTCAAGAAGCGCTGTAGCGTCATGTCGGTCTCCAGTGTTGGTAGTGCCTGGATCAGGTGATCCACACGGACCAATCAGCGTGCAGAATCCCTGCTCTGAGAGGGCCTGGCCACAAAGGGCCACCAGTCACAAGACAGAGCTTCTTTCTCCGGGAAGAAAAAAGAAAACAAAAACAAAAAACCATGGAGATGTCCACCAGCTGACCACAGAAGCGAGAGTGTGAAACGATGAGAGGAGACACACCCACACACACACATGCGCACACACACACATGCATACACACACACACAAAGACCTTCTAAGACTGTCACCCTTGCTGAAACCTCTGCTTGGTGTATCCTGCCCTTGTATGCAGCAAACCTATCCCAGCTAGCACATGTTTGACTTACACTCTATTTATCAGGACCAATATCATCACAACAAAAAGCACAGCCAACACAACCAGTATTTATTCCTTCACAAAAAAAAAAACCTTTCCCTTCCCTTCACTGCCAAAGTTTTACCAAACGACCAAACCCACTTGCTTGCTTTCACTCCACACCTTCACCTGTTCCAGTCTTTCTTTATAGGAATGATTCAACTTTCATTAGTGCGCAGGGGTTCCATATCGGACGTAGAGACCTGCTGACAAGGGACTGGACGTGGCTGAGGAGAGAGCTCGTATTTGATGAGGCCGGAATGACAGATACTGGAGAAACCGGAGATGGGAAGTTGGGGACGCTTGAGTGATCCGTCTCAGCCTGGCACTAAAGCAAGCTTGTCCGTTTGTTATCGGACTCGAGAGGAATACCTGTGAGTTAGTTCTAACTGTGGAGCAGCACATGGCGGCCATTTTGAGAGTTCCTGGTTGTCATGAGAACACAATCTTGGCCTCTGCAGCTGTGTTTTGCTGAGTGCCCGCGGCCCAGTTTGAATAGAAGGGAAACAAGCGTTTGAGAAAGAAAAACAGACTGATGACTGATGAGTCAGATGCGAAAGAGTTACAAAAAAATCTCTCGGATGACAGTTAAAAATAGCGTTCCATTCACTCCAGGTATTTTTTCCTCTCCATATGCCGCACAAACACATAATATACATCAACAGTGAGCTGAGGTGTGTCATTGTTTTATATTAATTCAGAAGTCTATATAGATTTGATAGCCATTGAGAGTCCCACTGTAAATATGTCCCTTAAGAGATATGAGACTAAATCTCTCTATAACTCTGTATGTTTGTGAGATAAACAAACAAACAATGGTATTTAAAAAAAAAGTATTTATCCAGATGCACATAGCACTGTCAGTGCCACACAAGAGAGTGCCATCACACTACAGTATGAAAGACAGAGAAAAAAAAAAAGAGCACGGATGTCCCTGATATGGCAGCATATAGTATAGCATTACGACAGCTAGGCCTAGCCTACCCTTTGCTTGGGATGCTAGCACTGCAATGATCCATAGCTGTCTCAAGAGCTGCATTGACTAGCCTATGAACTGAGCCATATGGGCAGAATTAGTCCTATATGATTTCTGTCTGACTGCTTTGATATATAGAAGAACCACGTATGATACTGAAATTGTATACGCAATGTGTGTAATGCATATAGTTGTAACACTGATTTTTTTTTATGAAAATGACTTGTATGTCAAAGTTCAAAGTGAGGTCCCAGTAACAAAGGAAGTTTGTGGAAGGAAGCAGCCATTGCACTCAGCATATTAAGTTATAGATTTACTCAACACAGTATTGGGGGAGAATATTAGGAGAATATTATTTCCAATGCAAACACATGCAGTCATCAGTTTGTACTCTATGTGAGTGTCTCAGCTAATGAGAATGTTGATGGATTGCTACTAGGAATTTGCCATCTAGTGGAGGTCAAGAGTATCACCTCTTTCCTCCAGAGCCCGTCCTGATGACGGAGCATGATTTTTAAAGCGCACTTAAGGCACAAAGGCCTATTCATTCTCGCCACCAAAAAAAAAACAAAAACACCTTGGGAGAAGAGATAGCAGTAGGTAATTGTAAGGCACTGGTAGCCACGTCACTACATCAATATTTATTATGTGGAGAGTGATAGCAACTGGCCACAAAAAAGGATTGCCTAATGATGTGACATTTCAATTCGATGTCTTAGAAGTCCATTTGCTAGGTTTAAAAGAAGTTTTAAGACTAATGTTTTTGAATGAGGTGTTGCCTGAAAGCGACAGTTAGACCAGAAGTGAAAGTGATGTCAACCACAGGATTTACTTATCAGTGTAGCACAGTATGAGCCAGCCAGCAAAACTATAGTGACTAGAAACAACAGGATCTCATTCACTGTCATGAGTGAGGGAGAATTTCAGAGAGAGGGAGAATTTCAAAAGATGTAGGCCGATACTGTACCTTAAGACTCTGATCTGATCTGCTCCACTGAAAAGAAGGCACTATGTGGATCCAGATATTTGAGAATTTGTAGATGCTGATATTTTTTGCCACTTGTGATGGATTGTCTCCTTTGGACTGGTCAGAGAGTTGAGAATGGGAGCGAATTCCCATGCCAAGCTGCAACCGAATCTCGATGCCTTACGCAAACCGGCTGCCTCAGACGTCCACCCTTGGGTGGGGAGGAGGTTTGGGATACTCAGACCCCTTCAATACACCTCAGGCAGAGTAGGCGACACTCTTAGAACATTGTTGGTTCTGTTTAGAACCCTTCTTTAAAAGGATTCTGGGCAGAACACTTTGTAGAACTCTTCAGCACTAAAGCAGAGGTTGATGATGCTTCGATGGTTCTAAGAGAGAGTTGAGAATCCTCTTTAAAGAGTGTGGTGTTTGAGTGTATGTGTGACATTTAAGTTCTTAACACAGGCATCTACATCCATCTTGGGAATCTAAGTAGGCATAACCTTGCAGCTTTAGCCAAAATAACACCCCTCTCAATAAAAGTCTCAAAGAAACACAACATAATGGAGGTATAACTTTCAGCCATATCGCACAAAGGGGGCAGTGACATCATCAATCTGCGTCATTCATATCGCTTCCTCATATCACAACAACAACAACAAAAAAATCCAAGTGTGACTGTAAAAAGTTTTTGTTTTTTTTTTCCTTTATTTTTTCCACTTTAGTTTGTTACATCCTGTTTGGTTTTGGTACTTTCTTTTGGAAAGTATAGATCTAAGTATCCAGTATCAATACTGTCCTGTGTAGTTTTGCTGTTTGATATGCAACTATATTTGTCAGTGTAATGCAAGTTTTTTGTGTCTGAGGATTATGAACACAAGATATATATATAAATATGAATATAAATATAAATATTAAAAGAAAATGACTGAAACACATAAAAAAGAAAAGCGAGCAAAAGAAGACAAAGGGTGTGGAACACGATGGTGTCGTTAAGAAATGAGTATGTGTATTGGGGCTTCTTTGCCACAGTGGGTTGATGTTAATCATGTTATTTAAGGGCAATGTCAGTATGAGTGGTTGTCTGGGGTGTACAGGATGTATGGGTGGGTGTGGGAACTGTGTACTTATTCCCTATATGAACCACAACACACTAATTGGGCGGGAATTGAGAGGGATGGGAACTGGGGAGATAGATAGTACTGTAGGCTACTGGACCTCCTGGACACTGCACTGTGATCTTGGAAGGGTATAAGGAGGACATGAAGAGGCCTCTTTCTCCAGAGGAAGAAGAAGAAGAAAAAAAAGAAACAAAGCAGCCTGCCATGGGGTGGGCCAAACATGATGTTTGTGAGAATGCATGGAGAAAGAGAGAGAGGGCGAAAGAGAAGAGTTGGCTATACAGGCAACTGGTCCAGCGATGTTGGGCTGCGACTCGCATTCATGCTTCTTGCCCCCTAAAGCCTGCTCCTGAGTCTGCCTCCCCTCTGTTGGGACTCCTCATTCCAATCAGTGTTTTAGCCAACCCAACTGACTCAGGATCAGAATTTGGAGGTGCTGTCTATCTTCTCAACACACACACATAGCCTACACACATGCATGCATGTGCACACATATTACACAAACATACATGTAACACAAAAAACAGAGCTATACACAAATGCACACATACACAACACAGTGTGGTTGGTTCTGTCTCTCTCACCTTAGTATTACACTGAGGTCTGTAAACAGCTGCAGGCAGCCTATAGACCTGAATGTAATTCTTCCTAATTGTTGTTGTTCAATTTAATCAATATATTCCAAACAATTGTGCTTGTGTAGGCTACAACAGAGAGAGTGAGTGTGTGTGTGTGTGAGAGAGAGAGTTTTTTTTTTTTCTTTTGTAACTGGCTTTACAAAATGCTTTAATAAATTATTGGATTTTAATTTAATTGTTTTGATTATTCTTTTGAGACCATGTTGAACGTTTTGTTTAATTTTGTTTCATGTATCCATGTACATCTGTTAAGAAATGGGTTTAAAGTATTACACAATTACAATAAATTACTATAAAATGCTTGGATATTCCTATAAAAATTTGTCTTAAATTGTGTCACCACAGAAATATGAGAAAAAAAGAACTACACCGTGAACTTTAGATACTGCCTCATCATAGGCCTACATCATAAACCAGACGAATTTTAACCCCAACACTGAGTTCGGTAGGCCTACCTACTTTGAAAACAGTATTTTTCTAGTTGGCCTTGGCGCTAATGTAATAAAATAGGCTAGTTATCAGTCATCAGTCAGTTATGGGTGCTTTGTTTAAAAATGGAATGTAGTTTAGGCTGCTTGTATCGTAGTTGAGATAGAGCGAAAATATTCTCAGATGTAACGCCAAAGTCATGTGATTCTCTGCAAAGCCTTGGATTCTGCGCTTGCCAGAGCGCACAGAGGGGAAAGTTTTCAGGTGACAGGCGGCAGCACCTGGAACAGTTCGCTAACGTTACCTGAGATTCGTCTGGTTTGGCATCTAAACGGGATAATCTTTAACTAAATTACATCGTGGGATTTAACTATCTAACGGCAGTATGTTTTCGAGGATTGGTATAACTTTGATACTGGTCGTTGTTGTGTTGGGGGCAGCATTTGCTCAAAATAACACCACCACTACCACAACCACAACCACTACCACTGCTGCCACTACTACCACTTCACCAGCGACTCAAGCGCCGACTCCTGCACCACCACCACCTGGCGAGGGTAAGATTTTATACCGAAGAGTACTGTGGATGGACTGTTGTGATAAGACGTTTCTTTTTTCACCCTGAAAGTGCAACCTCGACTCCTGCCTGAAATTGTTTAATTTGTGTAGCCTACGCTGTCCAATACGGGTGGTTGTTGTCAGGAGAATTTCAGGCAACTTGTTAAATAACCTACATATTTTATTCTAACTATTCATTCTACCTGTGTTAGGTAGCCAAACGTTACGCATTGCAACTGCTCTTAAATGTCTCCCTATTAGGTTACAGAGGTTTTGCTAAAATGGAGGTTTTCTCCATCAGAACAAAGGGACTCTTTAACCTACTTAAGCCTACTTGTTTGAACATAGCTCAGATTAACTAGTGTTGAAATGTTAAAATTCTAAAAACAGCTCACGTAGGCCTATGTGCAGGCCTACTTAGGCATAAAATTAGCTAGAATTATGAAGGTGCCTATATAATATGTATAAGGAAACTGTATAAGGTTAAGGATAGGACTTTTACAGAATGGATGTGTCCTCATACTCCTCAGCAACCATTATGGATGGCACAATCTCACCATGTAGTGTGCTGTCAGAGAAGAGAGTCACCATGCTGGGCTCTGTTGTTGACAAATCTTGTCCCTTGGGCTTGAGCTCAGGGTCTGACCATGGTAGCGTGTCTCATGGGGGTTTCTGTTGGCAACGGAGTGAAAATTTCCCACCTTACAGATGGCCTGGATAATGACAATGGCTTTAGAGTTTTAGCTGTAAATTGAACAGAATTTAAAGGGCTTGTTTGACCACTTTTTTTCTCCTCATCAGCCTGCGAGATCAAGAATGGCACCAGCTGCGATGAATGTCTGAAGAATGTATCGGTGAGTGGGGACTAATCCTTTTAATTTTTTCTCCTCTAGCTGATTACTCTCTTTCACAACTCCTGCTTCCATCTGCTTTACCTTTGGCGTTTCCAGCAAATAGCCTAATATTTGTTTGGATTGCAATCCTTAACATTACAGCTCTCCTGTTAGGGCAAGACTTTCAGGTTTACACACTCTCACACATACACCTTTATCATGACATGTATCTCAAAAACAGCACTTTGTGTGACAACCGTCTATGGTTTGCACAAACAGACACATGCCCATGACGTGCTGCCTCCAACTGACTCAGCTTTCCAGTCATAGCCTACAATCAGTCAGGTCCTGCTTGTGACTGCACAAGTATGCGGAATAACATAAGGAAAGACGCAGACTTCGGATTTAGAAGGAAGGAAAAGAAAGAACCTGATGTCACCAAGCTGTGGCCGTTGAAGGGTTAAGGGATTGTCCGCGGGTGTGTCACAAGTGGCTGAGGGCCCTGCTCGTACCTGCTGAACAGGTTTGGGAAGATTACTTCAAAACCGTTCACTGTTGCCTTCTTCCTGGTACATAGTGACAATCTCAAGATATCAGGTTTTAAAGTTGGTTTAAAGTTTCTGACTGCAACAATAGCTAACTGTTAAGACATTTGAAAATACTAAAGTGCAAAAGCATTATCTGACTGCACTTCAACATGCTAATATCGCAAGCCACTCATATCTGACTCAAATGAACACACCCTCTAATACGTAAATAAAAGGTGACCTTGTATACTTTCCTCTAATTTCAATAGAGTCAAAAATAGCCCGTTCTGGGCGTTTCAGCATTGTGCTTCAGGGTTATTTTGTATGGAGGTATGTTATGACATCAAACATCACTTGATAGTTTTACTTTTTTAAAATTTGTGGAGAAGATAAAAAAAAAAAGGTTAATGAGGAGAGACACCCAAGAAGTTCATTTGAAAGAACTGTTTTACGGTCATTACATGGTTGATGCTTTTTTTGTGGAAGTTCCAACAACAAGAAAAAGTTCATGCTTTACTCACTTTATCTCGACATGCTCACTCCTTGAAAAGAGTATAAATATGAAACATTAAATTATAATCTACAGTATATCCAGCTTTGTTTTTTTAGACAACGTGACTTGTGGATTCATTATTAGGGCATACCAACCTGAGCATTGCTACACTATTGTGTTACGCACAAATTATTGTTTGCTTACTTGACGTGTTCAGGATTACGCCCATATCATTGTTTTAAATGGGTATGAATAATTCTCTCTGTTTCTCTCTCTCTCTCCAGTGTTTGTGGTGCATTAAAACTAGATCATGTGTGACATATCCTGTCTCGACCATCCTGCCCCCCCATTCTCTGTGCCCACTGAACGATTCTCGATGGGGGCAGTGTTCAAGTAAGTACTGTAACTTAGCCACCAGGTGCACTATTCCTGCCTTGTCGGGGCTTTTCAGTGGTCCTACTGTCAGTCAAGTGAATACACAATATCATGTTATATATACAGCAGAGATGAGTCAAAGGCCAGGACTAGATGAAGAATTAGTACAAGTATTTTGGTTCTTCTATACTCAAAGAGATGTGGTCTTGGAATATGACTTGGAGAGCGTTAGACACCTCTCTCCCTCAGATACAAATCTAATGAAAGAAGTAGGCCTACCTCTTCTCTATCTCTTGACTGTAAAGGTAGGGACAGCCATGCTGACTGACGTACATGTAGGCCTAGCATTTGTTTATGCTTACAGTACATTTATGTTTCTGAGCAGATGCTTTTATCCAAAACAATTTGCATTATATTTACACCAAAGGTACAAAACAAAACACACCAGAGAGGTTGTTCATCCCCTCAGTGCCCACAAGGAATTCCATTCCGTGCCTTGTTTGTTTTTGTTGACTTGACAAACACATTTGAGTTTCTTTACAATGCAGTCAGAGAATGGTTAGCTAGCAAATTATGAGAAAATTAGGCCACAAAATAAATTCTTAAGCCTACTTCAAACTTGGCCTTTGTCTTTTGTGTGTGCTCCTGGACATGTGTACTGTATGTGTCCTATGTGTCATGTATATTGTTAAAGTTGCACACAACTGCTTTCCCCTCAGTAAACTTCCAAACCTTGATCATTGCCATGGCTGTGGTTGGTGGTGTCCTCATCCTCGCCTTCTTCATCTGCCTCTTCTGCTGTTGCAAGTGTGAGAATGTTGGGTAAGTCCTCAGACACAACAAAACAAAGAGGCAAAAATTGTGTTGAATGTTCTAAAGTCCAAAGTTCTCAAGGCCAGTTCAAACCAAAGATTCGCAACAGTCCTAGACGGTTGCAGAGAGGAGTTGCGGTGGTGTGAATCAAAAGTTGCAAGGAGTTGCAAGCAGTTGCAAGCTATCGCAAAAGATTCAACATGTCAAATCGCAGTTGTGGAGTTTTAGAATGTTGCAGCAAGTTGCTGGTTTTTAGAATGTTGCAGCTCATCTCGTTGCAGATCTCTGGTTTGAACTGGCCTTCAGGGATTTCAGGTGAAGATGACTTGTGTTGAAATTGCTCTTCGGGTTTGGGAATGCAAAAGCAATCAGATAAAAGGAGAAATCCAAGACACCCTTCTTATCCAAAAATATAAGCTTTTATTTTTAACATTTCTATGAATGAAATGAAGCCAGTTAAAATAAGAGAGGCATTTTTTTTGCCAAGAAGGCTGCTCTGTTTATATCCTACCAACATTTTCCGGAGCACCAGCACCATTAAGAGTATTTTCAGATCATTAGCATTTTTTTTCAACTCATCTTACAAACACGGGGGCTCCAGAGGGTCTTCTGCTGAATTAACCCATGTGATATTTTTGTACAATTAGGATACAAATAACCATGGCACTCCATATTATACATTATAGGCAAATGTGTGTTTACTCCCAAATAAGGATGTGCTTCCATAGTGCAATTTTAATGCAAGACTAAGCTGAACCTCTTTCCGGACATACACACATACACATTTATCACCCCCTTCATGCAGCTGGCAGCTTGTGGGATTATATTTACTTACATGTACTAACTGTATGCAGCTCAGCTCAAGTTCATCTGCACTACTCTACTTTTTTCACTGATTAGCAAAACTCACAATCTTGGCAACAGCATATCTGTCTTAGGAGTCCTTTAATTCTGGTGCTTAAATTGTATGTCGTCAGCACTATAGATTCAAGGGCTGTTATTGTATTGTGCTACCAAATTATTGTTAGATTTGAATTTCAGTTATAAATCTGGGTAAATCAAGGTAATCCTTACGGAATTAACAGGATTTTCTTGCCACCAATGAAGCCCAAGTGTCTTCTTCAGGCATCCATTTTTGATAGATTAAAGGAGCAACCCAGTGTGAATCAATCAATAGTCCATGCGTTGTTGCGCGACATTGCTACCAGCTGTTGATAGTTATGAGAATGAGAGAATTTGGTGCTCGACCAGACCAGATTTGTGAAATGCCAGCTAATGCAAACTGATGGGGGCACAGGAAACTTTGTTTCAGTTTCTTCCCAAGCAGTTAACATTAGATGCCTTCTCGCTTTTTGGTCTACCAGGTTTTCTTGTTCTCATACCTACCAACAGCACTTGGCAATGTCACACAACAGGCCTATTGATTGATTCACACCAGGTGTCTCTTTTAAGATGCAGAGATGGGTAGTCTTAAATATCATGGAGTAAAAGACGGTCATAAGTAGTACAATCCCAGCTATGACTACAATGAAGTCGCAGAACAAGAGAAACCTGACCAGACTTTTTCCCTGTTAGGTCCGGCAGATTCGATGCCAAGATGCAAAGACAGGCTGACAAGAGAAAAGTCAAGTCGGATTCAAGGTGAGTGAAATCAACCCTTTTATTCAGGAAACCATGCTGAAATTAGGCCTGGTTGCCATGGTGATGCCAGTCTGATCCATGTCAGGCATTTGTCTTTTGGCTGTGAATTGTGTTTTATTTTTAGCCACTGCTACATCAACCATCTGCAGCAATCTCTCATTGAGAGAAGGAGTGATAATTCTCTTAACAGAAATCAGGGTTTCCTTTATACTGTATAAACCATGGTCGACTGGCAAAGTGTGACTTGTGCCCCACAGAAAGATTTGGTTTGCAATTCACAAGAGCTAACTTCCAGAACACAAATAGCCTATAGGACCTACTTGGCGAATTTCCTCTCTAGTGAGAGCCTGATTCTGTTACCCAGTCTCTCTACCACTGAATGCTGATTGTCATCTGAGAGAATGTCCGCAGATTCGTTGTTGATTAGCGTGCTGTTTTCTGAACTGCCACTGCCACCATGTTTTATCTGCCTTAACAATGGCAGATAAATCTCTGATTGGCTGATAGGGTGGCCATTAATTCTGTATAAAATATCACCCCGGAAAAAAGAAATTGAGTCACCGTTCCATACCAATGCGCTTATGAATGGTATCCATAACAACGATAGTAGCCGTTGAAACTGAAAGGAACTGTTTCAGGTTGTTACCTCGGGGGG
>JASCQY010000078.1:3647839-3657927 GCA_030264315.1 Sardinella tawilis | reverse complement strand
GCGATTCTCATTGAAACTAATGGGAAAAATATCGTCATCAGTGAAACATGTTTCACTGAAATTCTCTGTTTCACCGCAGTTGGGGGTGGCGCTGTTTCCATTTTTGACCAGATGCATATACATATTGTAACAATATTGAGGAGCTGAAATTAGGAGAGCAACCTTGTTTTTATGGGCATTTTTGTGTCACACCAATAAAAAAGTGAAAGATTTTTATTTTTTTTTTATTGTTAGGGCTAGGGGTTGATTGTCTTTGCTCTTGTCTTTTTTTTGCCACAGGAACAGTTTCAGCTGATTCAGAAAGTTGCTGGGCGCATGTAGGAGAGCTGGCCTTTGAGTTTTTTTAGAGAGGCATTGCATTGTTCCACAAGCTTAGAGTTGAATGTGTCAAATTGTGGATAAGCAGACATCCTGTAGCCTGGCGAGCAACCTGTTTTTTAATGACAAGAGTAGATAGATAGATAGGTAGACACTGGCAGTGTATCGAGATGCGCATCGTATCGCTTCAATGATGAAGATTCCCATCCCTAGTAGACAGATATAGAGAAGGATAGATACTTTTATTATCCCCTAGTAAATTCTGGCAGGCTGACACAACATGGCATACACGTGACATTATAAAAATACAGAGAAAATCCTAGTATGTGTGCCATTTACTGTAGGGTAGTTGTAAGTTGTCTGGTGTAGAATATTTTGTCACCTTTATGGTTTCTCCAATGGAGACGATCCACGATGAACCAGGTGTCTTTAAACAACACAGGGTCCCTGTTTAAGATGTACTGGTGCAGGTTGCACGAACTGTCATAGATGACAAGCTTTGGAACTGATAAAAAAATAGTGCATATGGAAAGATGTTTAGATAAAGATAATTCAGCATGGCATAACTCAACAGTAGGTAAGACAGGGGAGCATCTTATCTCCTATTTTATTTAATTTCTACATGAATGATCTGTCACATAACCTAAGATCTTGTGAAACTGGCTGTATGGTGGGCAGTACATTTATAAACCATCTTATGTATGCTGGTCTGCGCTGAGGATACTCTTAAAAAGGCCCAAATGACTAGTGCGAGTGAGTATGTGTGTAAGTGTTCGAGTGCTGGAGTCAATACACTGCATGTACTGATGAATATAATGCACAGGTTCATCTGTAGACTGAACAATTCAAAGAATCATAATGTGATGGCAATAGTAAGCATTTTATGCTCGCTGCACATCGCAGTATTGGGAGCACTGGTATCTGGTTATCTTATTTGTTTTGTACTTTGTGGAGGGTGGACCTTGAGTCTGTAATAAAGCATCAATCAATCAACATACAATATAACTTGTAGTAGTTATACTTACTTTGCTGGTCCTCAGCACTGAAAAAGCTGTGTCGGATGACTCGAACTATAACATCAGGTCAAACCCATAGCATATTCCTAAAAATGTAGACAAGGAAAACAGTAATACAACAGGAAAACAGTAATACAACAATAATGAACAACTTTAAGTTATCAGGAGGGGAATGACAGCTAAGACAGTCCGATGTTGCTTGGAGGTTATGCTTATTAATTCCCAGATTTAGGCCTACTCGACCTCTAGTCTGTCTTGGGCGGATCAGTGTAGGAATGGAGATTTCGAATGTGCAGCGGGGGGCGCTAACACTAAAGTCAGAGTGACCTATCCCATCCTGTGATAATAATCTGCATGCTTTTCCTCGTTATTATTGTGAACTTTCGTGCATTGTTCCTATATAGGTCTGCTTCAGGGATGGCAAAAGTAGGCTACACACTTCCCATGCGTAAGTAAAAGTATAGATCATACCTGTCAACTTTGACAGGTATCATACCTGTCAACTTTCCCGGATTGAAACTCAAAAATAAGGGAAATTTTCACCCCCTTCACCAGAAGTGGATGTGTAGTTGAATACAGAGGTCTGAGGTCTAGAATAAATGCCAAAATGCTTAATTAACCCTTCACAATTTACTAAAATATGTAGTCTAGGCTACTGAATATGTATATTTTAATTCATATTTTATTTTAATAGCCTATTTTACTGCATAGATAACTTTGGGGTTAAAAGATGTAGGCATGACATTCTCTCCATCTATCCTGGTTATATGACAAATAGGGGTCTGAAATTTCTGTAGAAGTTTGAAATTAGCTTATGGCTTATCATTAGAATCTGTAGGATCTCCTGTTTATTTTTATATGAGGTTTTATATTTATTTGACATAAATTCAACTCATAGAAACTAGCGAGTAGCATACTCTAACTGAAGTAACTGAACTGAAGTAACCTCTCATGAAATAAAAATAGACCCGCACGGAATCCTGGGTAAGAAAAGCACGTTGTAGCGTTAGATGTTGCTAGGAAACCGCAGGAAGTCCCCACCAGGTGCGAGTGGTTCTGACAACTGTAAGTTTAGAAACGCATTTTAAATTGTTTTCGTGATTCTGTGGTGATAGTTTTGCTAACAGGTGGTCTCCAGCGACTACTTGGTACCACTTGTCACTAAATCCTCCTCTTACCCTAGAAACCCATAACGTTAAACGTATAATCGTCGCTAACGTTACTTCGATATGCTATCAACCTAACGTTAGCAGGCATGCACGACAACTTTAGTGGCCTACTATTACAATTTTACACGGTAATTTTCAGGCTAACGAATAAACTTGGGATACTAAACCAAATACGTATCTTCACCGTTGTGTCTGTTTATATAAGGAACCCATCCCTCTCAAAAAATGTCCTGCGCTGCAGCGTTGCTTGATGGTAATTGCAAGCCCAAATCCATCAGTCGGGCGAGGCAGTGGACCGACGAGATCGAGAATCTTTACAGATTCCAGCAGGCAGGCTATCGGGATGAGTGGGAGTATCGGCAAGTCAAGCAGGTGGAACTGGTAAGTAGAATTGATTTTATAGCCTAGTTTACTGTTCTAGGATACAAAGTAAGGAAAATAGGCTACTGTGATTCATCTATTTGAAATTGCATTGATGTTTTTTGTCCAACAGTTTGCTTTTTTCCATTCTTATGCTTAAAAGTTGAATATGTGAACAAGAATTGAAATGTTAAGAAGGCCTGTATTTTTGTTGGCTGTTGACAGGTGGATCGGTGGCCTGAGACAGGCTATGTGAAAAAACTTCAGAGGAGGGATAACACCTTCTACTATTACAACAAGAAACGCGAGTGTGAAGACAGAGAAGTGCACAAAGTAAAGGTTTATGCATACTGAACTGCGCAAAGCCGCTGGCAGCACTTCTGTATTCTCTTCCAACATGTGTCTGTTTGTTTGCCCCTCTTTGAATGAATGAACTTTTTTTGTCCCTGAATAAATTTGCACTTCCTTTAACATCATTAACGTATACTGTGTTGTTTAGCCAGCAAAAGCTGTCATGCTGAGATAAACAACTTTTTCAACCCCCCCTCCCCCCTCCCAATAAGATTGCTAGAGTACTAGGCCTGTCATTAATAGGTCTATGGATGGTGTATGTGCCTGTATCTGGCCTACTCACTGTCAAGAGCATTTACTGGGTATTATGTAAGGGTTTCCCAGAGTTCATAATTATGATGACAGACTAGCCAAATATAAATATTGTATTTTTTACTGAACTGATGTCGTTATCATTATAATATTGTTATCATTATAATTAAGCATGATTTGTATTAGGCCACAGACCTGCATCGGCCTACAAATCAATAAAAATGGGAGGTTTGCATACATTTGTGGTTTGTCTGTAATTATTATGGGCATGTACTATATATGAGCTAATCATTTTGGACATCATGTTTATTAATTAACATGCAGTTCAGAAGACAAACATCCCATGGGCATGTACTGAATTGCAGCTATAAAACTGTTAGTAGTGCATAGATGAATTATAATTCAGAGTTACTAATGCAGAAACATTCTGATTTGTGTTCTGTTCCATTTAGGCTATACAAAGAGCTAAAAGTGACTGGTCATTGTAAACCTATGTGCCAAAACTTAAAGCAAATTGAGAGGCTGGAAACCTCACCAGCGACTCAGGCACATGAAATGACACCCATTGGCCTCAGGGTGGCACTACATAATTATAAGTTGCAGAGTTGAAGGGCTCTGGTAGTTTGCAGAACCTTGCAGACCCATGCTACAAGACTTACTTTTTCTTTAGGCTCGAGGCCATATGCCACTGCAACGCTCTTTTTTTCAAACATGTAACATTTGACCCTTTTTATTTATATGCATAGTTAGATTTAGCCCGCATGCATTGTAAAGTGTTTTCATCATTTTGCATTATATTGAAAAAGTCTCTATAACAGAGAAACTGTACTGCACTCTATTATTCTACTCTGTAAGGAATATGAAAAAACGGTAGAAACTTTTGTCTAATTTTTGCTTTATCACAGATACACTTATGGCTTATCAATGGTAAAGACACTTGAGTCGGCAGTAGCCTGCAGACATTTCCTTTAACATGTAACGCGCTCCATCCCTTTAATTTCCCTGCCCACACGCAAGGCTCGTTTAGCTGATGCAGAACTTCGTAGCAGGCCAGCAGTGGATAGCAAGCTAAAGTAGCTTTTTGACACAAGATTGACGTGTTATAGTTGTATGTATTGAGTGCGCTATTGTGTCAAGGTAAGCGAAACTTTAGGTCATTTTGTTATCATACTGAGCTGATTTGTAGTTAACGTTGAACTAATTTTACGAAACACCTAACGTTAGTATGAAAGCTAGTTCAGGGTGTAACGTTAGCTGTTTTGTATCAGAACAGAGTTTTATGTATGCGCCGCTGTGGTGCCGTATAATGTTAGTCAAGTTGTCTTTTTACGCTGAAGTTAAATGAGTCGAACCTGAATTTGTGGGCCGAAAAGCTGTTTTAAATCAGCAGCAGAAAATCTTTGGACATTAAGCTTGAGTCTGCTAACGTTAGCCAGTGTCAGCTAGCTGTGCTGTCATTTTTGTCAGCTGATTCATAGTATACCTTTGTATGTTGTCATCCGTCAGTTAAGTTTGTTAAATCATTCTAGTCTGCCGTATTTTCTTCAAGATCACTGCAGACACCTCTGGTTAGTTAAAATGATTAGCTATAGCGTTACCTAACGAGGCTGCTCAGGTGAGTTAAAATATGCGTTAGCTAACGTTATTAGTACTATCAGTGTTGAAGCAAGAAGTCCATACAACGTTAGATCTATTAACGACTTCAACGTCACCTGATTAAACGCATAATAAATGATAGCATTTTTCTTCCCCTAGACGAAATGCTGATCTGAAGGGTAATGTGACGTTAGCCTAGCACGTTCAAATGTTGCTGAAACATTTGAGATGAAGATAAACCCTGGATTGACAGGTGAGTTGCACACAAATGAAGCAGATCTGCGAAGATCACTTCGATGCATTCTACATGCTTTGGTGACAATTTACTACCACTAGGTTTGTGAACATCACACATTAGGCAGATCCAGGTCTCCAGACCCTCCGTTGACTTCCCTACGGCTGACCCCAAAACAGACCTTGTAAGTTAGATTCTAGGTCCAGTGAGGAGGGTTCACCCATCTTCTGTGACCGGCTTGTGGGAATAGCCTTCTATTCAGTCTAACCTCGCCTCGTGAAGGTTCTGAATAGACATGTTTGGCTATGCCTTTTCCTCTTAAACCCTGGAGTATTCTTTTCATGTATTTGGTGGTGACTCAACACTGCTTCACGTACTGCACATCTACAGTGTATTCCTTTATAGCAAACGATCATCTGCATGTAAGAAATTGGCCTATTTGGCCTAATTGCCTAAAGCATAAAGCATAGACTACATGTTGTAATGTTTCCCAGAATATAAGCAGATATGCTAGTAACGTTACCTCGGCGACACTTTGCTTGTGCAGTTTGGAAAATTAAGCTGTTTGATGGTTAAATGTCACTTCTGTCTTATCAGAGATTTGAAATAGTAGATATTTAATGTGTAGTCATTTTGGCTATGGTGTTTCTTTGTAGAACAGTCAAGGTTGGGCATATAGGCAACTCCATATAGAATTCAAAATCACCTTTGCTTGGTGGTTTGTCATGTTTCACAAGCTGTCCGTTGGACCACTAGATTTGTTTGCCATGGCTCTGTGACACACCAATGAAGGCTCTATCATTGCTCCTTGCCATTTGGCAGAGAACTCGGATGGATGTCCGTACTTCTCAGTCAGTTGCCTTCTCATTGAAATGTGTGATTTCTGTGAGCACCAGATGTGTGTAGGAATGGCCCTCATGACCACAAATGCCACCAGAATAAGAGGAAGTGTGAACATCTGTCCTGGATAGAGAGTGAAAATCTGAGGGTCTGTTTCCTCAGCCATATGCCCTACTAAGTTTTTATTTTTGAAGAAATGAAAAGAATTTCAGAATATCTGGACATAAATACATGTCTGTAAGTATCAGTACAAATCTTACTTGAAAAATAAATTGAGCCTCCTGAATATTTTGTTTTTATTCATGAGCCAGTAAACTTGTAGTGATGTCGCTGGCAGTGCATAGCTCGCACACCTCTCAGGAGCTGAGCTCAGCCTTCTCAGTCCATTTCCCAGGCATTAAGCCTTAACGCTAGGATAACTCCTTTTGATTTGAGCATCGTTTCAGAGTGCACTCCAGTAAATTTGGTGCTTCCATTAGTGAACATTACACTTTTTAACTAATGATTTTAGATTAGACAGCAGTGTCTCTGCAAATGCTCTGAGGATTAGTGGAGCATGATAAAATAGATGTTTAGTGTATATGGATAGTGAGCATGTTCAATTGTTAATAAATATTTTATATGTATTTAAAATAAATTGACATCAATGAATTGTTCTGTTTCTGTGATTACTGCCAGTGTTTGTGCATTACAGGCCCAAATGTCTGAAACTTTTTTTTTTTTGGCCTCTCAGAGAACCCCCACGAGAGCATGTGCCACTCTTAAGCCCCTGTGGGAGCTGCTAGCATGCAGTGCTGGCCTCCACTCAGTAGGGGGCGCCGTAGCTGCTGAGAAACGAGCCAGAGAGCGGAGCCTGTGCCTGTGTCTGTGGACGGGGCCCTGGGGGCAGGGGAGGCCCAAGGCATGGACGACTTCACCACTCGCACCTATGGCACCAGTGGCCTGGACAACAGGCCTCTTTTTGGAGAAACCTCCGCCAGGGTAGGCAGTGGGATACCTAGATGGAAATGCGCACACACACACACACACACACACACACAGCGTTTTTTCACTGATAGCATACTGGTCCTATAACTGTTCACAAACCAACATTTGAACCATTAATTTACATCAAACTAAAACTAATAATAATAGAGAATTTTGGTTCAAGGCCCTGCAAGATGGAAAGTTGGAAACAAATGATGTCTGTGTGTGTCATATGATCCAGATTGTCACATGACTTTACCAGACTGCACTTTGATCTTGGTTATTGTCTGCATAAATGACTTGACGTCTGGAGACTATGCACAATACTAATTGACAAACAAATATGTCAATAATGTTAGTGAATCAAAATATTTTGTTAGTCAGCAGAATTGTGTCTGTGGCTGCAGTGTTAAAGTGGGGAAACCCCACTGCAGCTGAAAAGAGGCGCATGCTTGTGCAGTAGGAAGGATGTGAGTGGGCGCATCAGCAGGACACGCGTGAGCAAATGCTGCGTCTAATCCAGTCAAATGTCTTTGTGTCCTTCCAGGATCGAATCATCAATTTAGTGGTTGGCGTGCTCACAACACTACTTGTGTTGGTAAGTGCACATTTGTTTACACCTGTGCCTTAGTTCAGCTTTAATTAGCTAAGCTCAGTCTATATGGCAAATGCACCATAATACCAGAAACCTAATATCTACAACTGTGTATGTATGCGTTTTACTGCCATTCATGCATCACCTCTGATTGCAGATTACAGTTATCAGCTCCTTTGTGGTCCCCCTACCTCCCAAACCCATCAACATCTTCTTTGCAGTGTGTGTCCTGCTGCTATGTGCATCCGTCCTGGTGCTGGTGAGAGAGTTAAGAATTAATAATAATAATGATAATAATAATGATAATGTATTATGTATGCATAATTTGTATAATCATGTCTGTGTTAAAGGGTATATATTATTAGAATTATCATACCTTATTAGAATTATTGTACTATATAATGAAGATAATTCCAATGATGTATACCCTGCTGAAGCACAGACCTGCTTATAGCTCGATAGTGTTTTTTGCCCTCAATGGCACCTTCCAGGCAGCACTGCAAGGCACTATGAGTATAGCATGAGTTTGCATACATGTAGAGCTTGTGGCAGGGGCACCATATGGGTGGAGGGGGTTGGGATGATACTAAGGGCCTGGCACTGACAGGGGCCCCAGAGAATATTTTAATATTGGAATCAATGTGTGGGGGGATCAACATTTCTACTGGCGAGAATCAGAGAAGGAGAATCAGAACACTGAAGGAATAGGATGTTCCACCCCCCCCCCCCCCCCCCCCAGCTTTTCAGTCTTTTCCCTCCCTCATCCTTTCTCCCTCTTTCCTCCAGATCTTCTGGTACCGGCAGGGAGACCTGGAGCCCAAGTTCCGTAAGCTGATCTACTACATGCTGAGCTCCATCGCCCTGCTGTGCATCTGTGCCAACCTTTACTTCCATGACGTGGGCCGAGGCCAATCCACTTCTGCCTTATGAACCTCGACCCTCCCCCCCCCCACCCCCCCCCCCCCACGGAGCGCCGTTGCACTCGGACCGTTCCGTTCCGCCTGCCACAGAACCCTCACCTTACCCCAAACAAGGACTCTAGAGTGGGATCTAGAAGTGGGGCCAAAACAAAAGGGTTCTATGCGGACTTTAGGAGGCCAGTTAGCCTTTTGGCATTTCCTCTGAAAGACGTTTTTATATATATTATACACATACGAGAACACACTGCACATTAGCTAATTATGCAAGTGAAGAATCAACTGTAGCACTGTGGAAGATATTCAGCTGCTTGTAGACAAAAATGCCAAGTCAACTGACAGCCACAGTAGTCGATTTAAAAGCCATGCCCATCATGTCAGGCAAAAACTTTTTTTTTTTATATCACATTTCAAAAAAGAAAAAATGAAGGTGTATGCAAACGAACATTCCAGACTGAGATTAGTTTGACTGCCTATTTTTGTTTGTTTGTTGTTGTGTTTGTTTTTAATGACCTTAGACATTCCCTTAATCAAGGCACTTAAGTGGCGTAAAGCCGCCTGACACAGAACGGCACTGATTGTTCTACCACAACCACATCAGAAGTCTTACTAGAGGAGGCTTGGCGATGATTGTTTTTTCAGGCATTGAAAATGTTTCTTTTTCAATAATAAATGGAAAAGCCAAACCTTCCTGTCACTGGATGTCTGGCTGTGTTGTACTGAAATGCAAATGGTCAAGGTTGAAACTGAAATGATTAAATGGATACATTTGTAATGGTGAGAGACAAGCTTTTCGAAATAACTTGTCTGAATATTTCTGTCAATACTATTTTAGGCGTGCCTCTTGGCAAAGAGGGTTTGCTTTTTGCTGAGGTATTTTTGTCACAAGCCTCCCAAAAAGACATTTGCCTTGGGTGACTGGAAGACAATTGATGAGAAGTGATCCATCAGCTTTTTCCAAGCTGACTCCAAACTATAGCTCAGGGAACTAAAGCCTGATTTAAGTAAGATCATCTTGATAAGGCAAGACATCGCTTCAGTCCATCCCTAGGGGAGCACTGATATCTGCATTTAACCCATCCGTGAACTAGGGGCACACGCTGCCGGAACTGTGGGCAGCCAGCTGCTGCAGTGCCGGGGGAACAGTGAGGGGTTAGATGGGCTATGCTGCTGCAGTTCCCGGGGAACAGTGAGGGGTTAGGTGGGCTAGGCTCATGCAGTGCCGGGGGAACAGTGAGGGGTTAGGTGGGCTATGCTAATGTAGGTGGGCTAGGCTGCTGCAGTGCCCGGGAAACAGTGAGGGGTTAGGTGGGCTAGGCTAATGCAGTGCCCGGGGGAACAGTGAGGGGTTAGGTGGGCTAGGCTGCTGCAGTGCCCAGGAAACAGTGAGGGGTTAGGTGGGCTATGCTAATGCAGTGCCCGGGAAACAGTGAGGGGTTAGGTGGGCTATGCTAATGCAGTGCCCGGGAAACA
>JASCQY010000078.1:3576277-3587050 GCA_030264315.1 Sardinella tawilis | reverse complement strand
TATGTATGTATGTATGTATGTATGTATGCAAGGGCACTGCACTGACCTGCAGCTCTACAGAGCGGTTGAACTCTCGTCTCAGGACGTCCTTGATGTGGGCTTTGGCGAACGCCACAGACGTGCCCACTGGCATACCTGCACCAGGCAACACAGAACAGCAGGCCTCACTACAGCGCTACAGTACAGTTGACTTTAAAGCACTTCATAAACATTCGCTTTACTAAGCTATGCGTGCGCCAACAATGTTCTCTTTGCTCGAGTTCATGAGTAGAGACCACGATGATACTTTGTACAGTTTCATGCGATTTCGAACCTTCTAAGTGGTGGACACGTCTGCAAAAGTGCTAGAGCACTCCCATTATAATAGGCAAATAAGGGCTAAAAAAGAGAAGGTTGTCCTATCTCCGGGCAACTCATGCAAAATTCTCTCTTCAGAGAGAACAGCAACAGCTCAACAGCAAAATAGCGCTGCTAAGCGAGCACTCTTCTAACGTAGAAGCTACGTAGACAGAGTGCTCGCTTAGCAGCGCTATTTTGCTGTTTCGCTAAAATCGCTATAACTCCGTTCAAGTGGCATCGTTTCGGCTAATTTTTTGTCAGCTACTTGTACTCGACCACTGCTTCCACTGGAATGTTAGGTTTGGTCGCGCCGGCGTATCCCTTTAAGTCCCCTGCTCAAGGGCACAACTGTGGGGGCCAAGATTCGAACTGATTTCAAGCCAAGGATACTAATTAGTATACTTTAAATTAATGAGTACTCTGAAGCCAATTTGAATACTGTTTGATAACAGGGTGTTTGGTTATTTGCTAATTACAATTTTAATTATAATTTTCATCACAAATATTAATGCTAAAATAAAAAATGGATGTGGTTTTAGAAAATCCAAATGTGAAATGTCAACTTTCCAAGTCAACTGATGTCAAATAGTAAAATGCTACAAAATATATAACCACTATAATAGCTATATAATAGCGAAAACAGACATTCTCCATGTTATGTGTACAGATCACCAATAATAAGGCAGAAGCCACATACCCACTTGCACCTGGTACATATCAGGTCTGCTGATGTTGCAGAGGGGCAGCCTGCTGGGTGGGGGCAGGGGGATTCTGGGAGTTGGAGGCAGCGGGGCTCGAGTTGAAGGCATGGTGCTGGGGCGGGGCACAGAGGGGGGGCGTGGGGGCTTGACGGTAGCCTCTTGGCCGGTGGGGTTTCGGGGCAACGTCGGGGCCGGTGGGGGAATTGCGGGGGGTCCCGGGGGGCGCGCTATGCCCATGGTGGCATGGGGGGTGGGCTTTGGTGGGGAGGGCCTATGGGTGTCGGTGGGCGGGGCCCGGAGAATGGGCGGGGCGAGGGACGGGGTGGGGCTGATTGAGGGTTTGGCAGGCGTGGGTGCGGGTGCGGGGGGAGGAGCGTGTGTGTGCGTGTGTGTATGCATGTGTGTGTAGGTGTGTGTGGCCGTTGGGGAGATGAGTTGGGTGTCTTTGCTGTCCCTGTGCTCCTGACCGGCACTGGTGTTGTCTTTGGCCTCCTTGCTGTGTGTGTGCGTGTGTGTGTGAGTGTGAACGTGTGTGTGCGAGGTGTGTGTGTGCGTGGCATTGTCGCGGTTCTGCAGCATGTTGTAATACTCCAGACTGTTCATGTCGGGTAGAAGCATCTCCGTGGGCTCGATGGGGTACATTTCCGCCCAATCAAAATCAAGCTCCTCATCTAGGCCCGCCCCGGGGGGTAGGCGGGGGTCGCCGGGGACGACCGTCGGGGGGAGTGTCCTCGAGGAGAGGGGGAGTGTCGGGCGGGCAGGGAAGGCGGTGTCGTAGCTCACGCCCGTGCCGCCCTCGTCCAGCTCCTGCGCGTGTGTGTGTGTGTGCGTCAGCGAGTGTGTGAGCGTGTGTGTGGGCAGGCTGGAGAGCAGCGAGAGGTCCTCGGCATCGGCGCCCATGAAAGTGAGCGTTTCGAGGTAGTCGCCCGAGCCCCAGTCCTCCGCCGTCGGCGATGACTCCGTGTCGTCGGGCGGTGCCAAGGTGGGCGTGGCCGGTGTGGGCTCGTTCCCGTGGAGAAGCGGCCCCTGGCTAGGCGCTAGGAGCTCAGGCGGCCGAAGCAACAGGTGGATGCCCTGGGCGCCGTCCTCGTGACTTCCGTCCTCGTGACTACCGGGGCTCGGGTTACCAACCTCTGTCCTCGCCTTGGACACGTTTGCATTCCCGTTCGCGCTCGAGTTTGCGTTCGGGGCTGTGGCCCTCCCGTGGCCGTGGTGACCGCTAGTCTTTTTGGAATGTCGGGATCCTGAGGGATAGTGCGGATGCCGTCTAGCTGCTTCGAAGCGCTGCGCTGGAGATGACAACAAGGACGACGACGACGATGCCAACGAAGACGTTCTATTCGCGGCCGCAGCTACTCTTGCAGCAGGCTCTGGGAGACCCCTCTCCGCCAGGCTGGACACTGCAGACACACACACACACACACACACACACACGGACACACACACAGAATAGCCAATGAATGGTATGGCTGGGGTGGCCAACCTAGGAAGGTACATACTGCAGTGCTTTTGAAATATTTAAACACTCATACCTGTGTGTGTGTCTGTCTGTGTGTGTGTGTGTGTGTGTGTGTGTGTGTGTGTATGTGTGTGTGTGTGTGGGTGTGGGTGTGCGTATGCGTGTGTGTCTGTGTGTGTGTGCGTATGCGTGTGTGTCTGTGTGTGTGTGTGTGTGCGTGTGTGTGTGTGAGAGCGCGTGTGTGTGAGAAATTCACAGCACCTACTGTAGCATAGAGTTGAAACACAGAAAGGGACAAAGAGTGACAAAGAGTTTCATCTCCTCTGTGCAGCTGAATGCATTGGGAGGCCCAGTGGGGACACACAGATAAGAGTGTTATCTGTTTATGAGGAATTCAACACAAACTACATACTGTACATTGCATAGAAAAACATTATATACAAAATTTAATGCCACCTCTGAAAAGTATCCACTAGCACACCGCTGCATTGTTTTACAAGAGCCAAACTCTAAGTGGGACACACACACACACACACACTTGCCACAACAGTGTGTAAGGTTATGAATGTCTACACACATGAGCACCAGCCTACATTAAAAACTGCAGCAGCGTATTCATGATATATCACCCACTAAAAATACCTGCCCTATCGAAGAGTCTACCTCCCCTGCCACAAACTGAGTGCAACTGTGTGTGTGTGTGTGTGTGTGTGTGTGTGTATGTGTGTGTGTGCACGCGCATGTGTGTGTGTGTGTGTGTGTGTGTGTGTGTGTGTGTGTGTTCACTGCACACAACTTGTAATGAACACAAGAGCCAGCCAGCTCAGTACCGGAGGGTAGCAACATCTGTGTGTGTGTGTGTCAAGGTTTGTAGTTTACTATTGGAGACTAGTTAGGCTGGTCTAGTACGGGGTTAACTAACTAGTCAACCACTGGGCTGCCTGGTGCTGGAAACAAGCCTATGATTGTGCTTCTGCACCTCTGGGACGACTGCATCGTGACAAACATACAGACTAGCCTCACACAAGCCTGCTTCTCTGATCTGCAATACGGCACAAGAAACACTATCTAACAACCCCCCCCCCCGACACACACACACACACACAACCAGAGCTGTTCCCCCCCCTTGCAAAAAGCCATGCACTGTGCTGTACAGTAAATGTGACGAGCTGAGGGAGGGCCATGTTGTGAGAGGAGAGAACCCCTCTGAGCCACTAAGCTGGAAATGGTATGATAGCACAGGTGCTGTAGGCCGATGCTCAGTGTGATACAAACACACTGTCATAGTAGTGGTACTGTACTGGTCTTTTTCTGTGTGTATGTGTGTGTGTGCGCGCGTGTGTGTGTGCGTGTGTGTGTGTGAGCGAGCGGTGAGAACAGCAGAATTATCATAAGCACCCTAATTAGCCTCAATCATAGTTAAACAGCAGGAACTGTCTCAAGGGAATACACTCTCACAGGACCACAGGACACAGAGAGTAAACACACACACACACACACACACACACACACACAGAACCATTCTTATTTCACACATGATAACACACATAATCTTCTCACACTCTCTCTTCCACACACACAGACAATCTGTTTCTCTGTTTTTAATGTCCCTCTCTCTTGGCCCTGCTCTCATGCTCATCTCTCCTTCCCTCTCTCTCTCTCTCTCTCTCTCTCTCTCTCTCTCTCTATTTCTCCTTCCATCTCTCTCTCTTTCTCCTTCTCTCTCTCTCATACACACAAGCAGACAGATACAAACCATCTATCTTTCTCAGCTCCTCCCTATCAATTTGTCTTGTTCTATTTCTTTCTCCCGCATCACACACATCACAACACACACATACACACACACACACACACACACACACACACACACACAAACATGCGTGTACACACACACACACACAGCCTTGGGATGGATTCTTAAGGTATATCGATAGTGTGAACAGAGTGGTGTTGCCGTGGCAATGTCTTGCATTGCAGGAGTGTGTCACGTGCAGCTGGACTCATTGGTATTCAATAAACGTAGCGTCACTCTTGCGCTCGTGCACACACACACACACACACACACACACACACACACACACAGATACACACATGCGCTCTCTCTCTCTCTCTCGTACGTACACGTTTGCTCTCTCTAACCACCCCCCAGCCCCCAACACACAAACGAACACACACACACACACACACACACACACACACACACATACACACAAACGCACACACACACACACACACCACTATTCCACTGACACAGATTCCAAACGAAAGAGGCAGAGGAAGAGAGGCGAAAGAGAGGCGATGGAGAGAGGGACGGAGAGAGGGAGGGAGCGCGAGAAAGAGGGAGGGAGGGGAAGAGACAGTGGCAGAGGGGAAAGAAGAGACAAAGATGGAGAGAAGGGAGGGTGAAAGAGAGGGAAAGAGAGAAAGAGAGAGGGAAGCAGACAGCAGTGGAGGAGGAGAGAGAGGGCAGTTCCCAGAATAGCAGCATGGAACAGTATTAGACCTGTCTGCATTCAAACAGCTTTGAACCAACTCATCTAATCATCGTGATATCAGATACAGCAGACACGCATGAGAGAGAGGGAGAGAGAGAAGGAGAGAGAGAGAGAGGGAGAGACAGAGACAGAGAAAGAGAGAGAGAGAGACAGAAATATACTTACTTATGTAGAGATACACACACTGTCAGTGAAAGGGAGTGAGAGGAGAGAGAAAGATAGAGGAAAAGAGAGAGAGAGAGAGAGGTGGAGAAAGGATAGAGAGAGACAGTACGTTTCTGTGTGATGAGAGAAAAGGAATATGGGTGAAAAGGTGAAAGAGACAAAAGACAAGAGACAGAGAGAGAAAAAGAGACAGACAGAGAGAGAAGGGAAGAGAGGGAGAGAGAGAGAGAGAGAGAGAGAGAGAGAGAGAGGGGAGGGAATAGAGAGAGAGGGAGGGAGAGAGGGAGGCAGGAGGGAAGAGAGAGGGAACGAGGGAGGTAGGTAGAGAGTGTGATTCTCACTCCATCACTGGTTCTCAGATCAAAGGCCCAGAGCAGCGAGAAGCAGAGAACACACACCAGTCACAGCAGTGCAGGAAACAGCAGGAGTGGAGGACTAATGACCAGCCCTTACACTGTACAGTATGTGTGTGTGTGTGTGTGTGTGTGTATGTGCGCCTGCATGTGTGTGTGTGAATGAGCATGAGAGAGAACATAAGAACATAATCATTTAATGTACATGTTTTCCTGGCAAATATATTTTGTGTGAATGTGTGTGTGTGTGTGTGTGTGTGTGTGTGCGCGTGAGCATGTGTGAGGGAGCAAGAGCAAGAACATAAGGTCATTTAATGTATGTTTTCTTGGCAAATGTATTTTGTGTGTGTATGTGTGTATGTGTGTGTGTGTGTGTGTGTGTACCCACACTTGCACAAAGTGAAATCCCTGAAAGTCTGCCTCATTCCTCCGTGACACACTAAGGCGTCTGTGCCGTACAGTATGTGGGTGTGTGATGTTATGAATAGAGGCCCTGCGTACTCTTCCTTTTTTGGGCCACAGGATGCTCAACATCCCTCCGTGAAAAGTAATCATCCATCCTTCTTTACATGTCCAGGGCAGCACAGGGAATATCAGGCTCTCTATATAACCAAATAGAGAATCTCTCCCTCTCTCTCTCTCTCTCTCTCTCACACACACACACACACACACACACACACACACACACACACACACGCATGCAAGATATAGGGGATTCAAATTGTTATTTTGAATAGTCAATTGAAAATTCTATTCATTATTTTCACATAGCAAATGACACATTACATTGGACCCTACAAATGATTCTTTCTAGGAAGAGAAGAAGGAGTTTGAAGGACACAAGAAGCCTGTAAGGAACGAGCATACTGTAAGCTCTTTCACAGGTCTGGTTTGACAGCATCTCATTGAAGTGAATCAATATTATAAGTAATACTGTAGCCTATATCTGTGAAGATTCTCATTCATCCAGGACATGGAAGTCAGGTGTTAAGTTGTATGTAGCTGGACAAAAGAAGTTTACGCTCCAGAAAGAGGTCCAATTGCCTACAACTTAAGACTTGAGGGGCGTTCACACCAAGAACGATGACTATAACTATAACGATAAAAAAAATATTGTCCACACCACAACTATAACAACGACAAGCAATATCGTTGGGATCACTTTCAGAGCGATTTTCTGAACGATAAAAGGATTCTGCCAATCAGAAACCATAGAATTTTAGACATTAGTACATATACATGCAGACAGACTTTAATCGTTGGTCAGTGTGGACGGAAATATCGTTAAGACATGTAGTTATCTTTTGGTTGTTGTTCCAGGTGTGAACACCCCTTCAGACTAATGCTACAAGCAACATCTTTCCCCTTTGAAGGGAAGGTCTGAGAATGGAGTCCCCACTGCCCCTTTCCTCATTGCACCAAGGTCAACACTTTACATACACACACACACACACTCCCAGTGGTTGGCGAACAGATGCCATTTCAGTGAAGTGCTCTCTTAATTATGGGCTATGGCTGTGAGCGCTGTGTACTTCATTACAGGAATGAGGACTCTGATCTCATCAATCAGTCACTGCAGGGCCCAGTAGCGATTCTTGGCCAAGAGCGTCGCCAAAGAGGTCTCACACTAGAAACATTACAGGCTTCCCTATAACCTTACAGCCAACAGGCAGCCCCCCCCCCCCAAACCCTCAAATAGAAATAGACCAGAAATGTGCTATACTGCATTATTAGTTACACTGGTGTGTGTGTGTGTGTGTGTGTGTGCAGAGCATTTGAAGAGTGCATGTCTCAGTGGACTGGGGATTATGCTGGGTAACTGGAGCATTTCCTGTTCAAATCCTGGTTGGCCACTTGATAGTCCATTGCGCCCTTAGCTCTGGCTACTGCCTTTGCACTGCCTCCATCCAGCTAGCGGTAAAACCAGTAGGCTACCGGTTGCTTCCACATGGGGGCTAGCCACCATGGACTGGTGGTGTCCCATCAAACAGAACCACCAACAGTGCCACTTATCCACTTAAAGTAATAACACCACCACAGACACTGGATCTGCTATAGGTAGAACAAGGTTCCTGTTGAGCTCCATGGCTTAGGTTGAAGGATGAGTTTACCCCCTGTCCCTAACTGACTGTGATGGGCAGAGCTGCCAGTCACTAGTCTTGGGAGATGAGAAGCCTATCACTGCTTGTGCACATACCCGGATAGCCTACTGCACATCTACAGTATATTGTGATCTATCCACTGTACAGTACATGAGCATCAGTGGTCCCCCTGTCTAATAGCAGATGATTCATGATGAGTGTGTTTTGCTACACACCCTGTAGACAAAGAACCTAACACACCTTACACAAACACACACACACACAAGCAGCAGCAAGACACCGTATGTAACACCCCAGGGCTGGCTCTAGCCTTTTTGCAAACTGAAGAAAATGACAATGCATTGGGATGCCCCCAATTGAATTCTGGCGACCTAGGCAAATGACTTAGTTCTCCTATGCCAAGAACCAGCCCAGATAACACCTGTCTATGGGTTTACTGACAGGTATGATAGGTCCAAAACTAGCTCTGATAAACTAAGGCTGGCAGTACCTAGCTACTGTAACTCAGTCTACTAGCAGACACTGTATCTCGATGCAATCCTCCTCTGTCTATCTGTACACTGTACTTCATTTAAAATCTATTTCAAATGTTCGGAGTGAATTATTCTACAGAATACAAGGTTAAGCTCCTGTAGGCTACCTACTGTACTGTGGTAGGCTACTGAAAAAAAAACAAGCCTTCGATGCCTGACAGTGCAGGGCATTGAGATGACAGATGTAGAACACAGATTTACACACATAGCCCGATGACACACGCATATGAGATTAAAAAATGGCTTTACCTGCTACAGGTGTGCTCCATGTCGCCATGGTGACCAGCATCCCAGCGGCCAGCAGCAGCGCACACCAGCCCTGCATACGCCGGCCAAGCGTGTGGTTAGAGCTTGGACCCGAACTCTCGCTGCTTTCGCTCTCCATCATGCGCACGTCAGGACATGTCAAATCCCCTGAGGCGAGACGGTTCCTCCCTACCAATCACGGGTATTCCCGCGCTGGGCGCCTGCCCGCCGATCCTTCTCTGGACAAGAAGGAGAGGGATGGAGAAAGAGAGAGGGGAGAGAGAGGGTGGGCCATATTAGTGAAATTGTCTGTAAATAAAGAAACGAGGTCCCGGTGCCGGTTCTCGAGGCTGCATGGCAGAGCTGAGAGGAGACGCCGCAGCCGGCTACTACGGCACGCGCAGCGCCTCCCAGGGCTCCACAGATGATGGATCACCATCAAATCACGAGCAGATCTCGAGCCACGGGCGTATTCTACAGCAGTGCTCTGCTTCTCAAAAAATGATAATTCACTATGCGGATACCCCGCCCCCCCCTACGACTCATTTACACACCATTAATACCACAGACGAAAAATGCTACCGATACCTTGAAAAAATCTACAGGTCTGATCAAAATTTGCACGTAAAACATGGGCGGGGAGAGCAGATGACTAACCGAACAGGCTTCAGTAAAGAACGGGTTAAAATCGTACAAAATGCTCCCTAGCACAACGAAGGAATTCCAGGATCACACTAACACACATAGCAGCACTGACGCTTTCGTTGAACATAAAGTGGGCCAAACAAGCGCGAATCCGGTTACCTGTCATTTTGAGATGGAGCAGTGACTGCCTCACACCTCTCCCGGTCCCCTTCGACCACTCACCCCGTTTAGCAAATCTAACGGGAAAAAAATCAAAGCCACCGTAGGATGATGCTCGGTGGAGGCGTCTCCCACCTGGTCGAGAATTACAACGCGCGCAGTGCGTTGAGGGGTGCCTGTTTGGAACCCATGCGTGCTATATAATAGTCAAAATAGTGAAATTCTCGCATGCTGTCTTTGCAATATCCTGATGCACAGCCAGATTCGCTGGAGAATAACGTGAGGTACAGAGCAGAATCACTCATGTCCCGTTCATTAACTGAATACCGACTAGCGATTCACAGCACGTCCCTGACATCCTACTAGAAACAGGCGCGCTGATATCCAGCTGTTTCTCAATGTATGGAAGAATTTGAAGGTGGAATATTCGTATAAATATTAACTTACTAAATTTATCCGCCCTGTACCTTACATGATTTTATATAGAAATGCACACTCGATGAACATTCATCTTACCGTTTTCCCCCTTGCAGTCTTGAGCCCGCTTCATAGCCCCGCCCGTTAGAGCATTTCATTGGGGATGTATGGAATAAAAAAATGCGGTCATTGGCTGAACACACAGTCAGTAAAAGTGGGTTAGATTGTCTCCCTCTATTCCACGGGCGTCTGTAGTTACGTGGGTGCAGTGTGTCAGGCTGACTGCTTTCGAGAGGAGAGGACCGTGGCCCTGCGGGTCCAGCATCTTCTTAACGCAGGATGAATATGCTAGACTAGTGTGTGTAAATGATATGAGGATTACTGCTCTTTCATGCGTGCAATATTATGGCGGGATGAGCCACAGGTGCATGCCAGAGTCGTGTGTGCCGAATGTAGTCGGCCGTCATGATGTTTCATCAACATTTAAATAACCCGTGAAAAACTAGTAGGATATTAGCATATCCACATACTGTAGATAAATAGGCCTTAGCGCTCCCAGCAATTTATGATTGAAAATGAAACATATTGATATTGAAAGGAACGACAACGGTCATTATTGTTAGTGTCACTAGATGCGATAGATAGATACTGTAGACAGATAGAGATAGATAGATAGATAGATAGATAGATAGATAGATAGATAGAGATAGATAGACTACAGTACATACATAGGCTACTTTCTTATCCGTCATTATCTGTGGTGTGGGGTAAGGTGCAGGAGGTTGCATGTGATACAGGATTTTTAGGTTTGCAAATGGCCTACATTTCAGAGCAGGACTGAAATCCCTCAGATAATGCACAGCACATGCAGAGGCCCTCAGGACAAACAATCACAGCCTTAATTCACTGATTAAACTGACTGCTTACACAATTGAAGAGAGACAGGAAAAGAGCCACTGGAGAACATATAAATGACTTTTAATAAAACAAACTCATATTTTACATAAATATATAGCCTATACACAACAGTTGCACTTTTTCCAGAATGAAAAGAATTCCATTATGCATGTGTGTGTGCACGTGTGTGTGTGTGCGTGTGTGTGTGTGTGTGTGTGTGTGTGTGTGTGTGTGTGTGTGTGTGTGTGTGTGTGTGTGT
>JASCQY010000078.1:3565002-3575959 GCA_030264315.1 Sardinella tawilis | reverse complement strand
GGCTAGTTCTCGAATTCGGTCTACGTTCTACCTACCAATGTAGTTCTGATACCTATCGACAGCACTCGGCAGTCTCAAACAACAGAGCTTTGGTTTGATTCACTCCGGAGAATCCCTTTAATATTAAAGCATTTGGACTTTGTGAGCACACATTTATATAATCCAGTAGATCCATATCTACATATTTAAGTCCAAATGGTATACAGTCAATCAGTATTTAGGGGACTTGTGTGTGGGTGGGCTTGTTATTCTAAGTGTTATTCTATGTGTGTGGGAGAGAGTGTGTGTGTGTGTGTGTGTGTGTGTGTGTGTGTGTGTGTGTGTGTGTGTGTGTGTGTGTGTGTGTAGTGTGTGTACAAACCTGTGTGTGTTGTGGGGGTTGCAGAAGGCTCGCTCAATCTGCTCCATCTGCCGTAGATCCCTCCATGTGCCTGACTCACACACCTCCCACTTATAGGGCAGGTTAAAGTGCACACGCACACACTGCTCTGTAGGGAGAAAACATACACACAAACACGATCACACACACGCACACAAAAACACAAATAAGTTGAGCCAACAATAACAAACAGAACAGAATAGAGATGATCAAAAAGAAGGCCAAAAGAAAATCTCACCTTGAAATCTACAGTTCCTCCTGAGGAAGTGGAGACAGATCTCACTCTTCTCCTCCATGTGAGGACCTGACCTCACCAGCTCATCACTGACTCCATCTGCAATAAGGACACACACACACACACACACACACACACACACCAAAAGAAGCATACAATTTAACTTCCAAGTACAAGCTCAGGGGCAATATTTTCCTTACCTGGCAAGATAATAGCCTGTAAATCCTAACCCTGATAATCTTTGACGATTATGGGTCTGGTCAAGACTAATGTAAATGGCCTACCTCAAGCGGCGGCACCAGGCATGCATTTGAAAATCTCACTGCACGCAACTGGATAACACTACAATCAATCACAACAAGAAACGATTCAAGCCAGCACTGTGCTACTGTCATCATCATTTTAGCTCATCTTTGGCCTGCCTATGTCAAAAGCAATGCTCTGATTGGTTACCTGGATTTTTGGGGGTAAACATAACGTGCCTTATTGATCCTGGCCAGAGTATCTGCTGGCACAATTCAAATTGTGCTCTCACAAGATCTCTGGACTTCCAGGGTAATAAGATAAGTAAATGTTGACAAATTGATTTGACTGAACATTTGAGTGTGATGGAGTGGCTTAGCAAGCAAGACATGAAGAGAAGGTGAACTGAAGTAGCGCTAGGGCTGCTCGATTATGGAAAAAATCATAATCACCATTATTTTGGTCGATATCGAAATCAATTATTTTTAAGTTTGAAAACATGATGCATTCAGCATTTCTCTCCAAAATACTCAAAGGTTTTGAATAGAAAATGCTCTTATAAATAATGAAAATAATGAAAAATTATGTAGCCAGCTGTACCCATAGGGTGCATATCGCTGAATGCTTTCAGGGATGGATTAAATTGCGAATGCACATCTCCTTCAAAAAATCTGTGAGCCAACTGTATGCCAAATAAATCGTTTCAACACGATAATTACAGTTTGGAGATTGTTTCAACCAAAAATCGTAATCACGATCAAAATTTGATTAATTGCACAGCCCTAACCAGAGCATTCTCTCTCTCTCTCTCTCTCTCTCTCTCTCTCTCTCTCTCTCACACACATACACACACACTACCTGTCTGCGTAGCTAGTCTGTACACATTCTGGTAGATGACTGGTAAGTCCTGAATGATGTCATCACCCAAGCCTCGCTCCTGCAGCATCCTGTGTCCCGATTGGTCGACAGCGTGCAGGCGTTTGCAGCGTGAGCCAAACATGCAGTCACCCTGCAGCAGGTGCATGCACAGGTGGAGCTTGGTGCAGCCATCCCCAAACGTGCAGGACCCGTAAGGCCCCGAACCCTTGTTGTAGTGGGAGCACACCTGGACATGTGTGCACAAACACACACACACACAGACGCGTGCACACAAACACACAAACACACACACACACACACAGGTAAGAAGGTGTTGTTTATTTGTCACCATACTTAAAGACAAACCCCATTCAGCAAATTGCAAGGGTTTTTTTTTGGCTTTGTGATCCATGCAAGACCCATACAAACACACACAGTAGGGCTGAACAATATGGAACTCTTTTTATTGGGGGGGAAAAATCTGCCTGATAACCTATCCATGTGGCATACTGTAAGATGTCAGGAGAGAGCACTGCAGTGCAGTAGTATATTTTTCATGTGGACAAAAGTTTAAGTTTAATCTTTAGCTTAAAATATACATTCATGGTTTTGTCAATGTATGGGTATATATTACAATATAATTAATGGTTTGTCTGGCTACTTGATCATATATATTTGGTCACAGTTGATTTCTCATATAAATAGCAAAAAACAACTGCAAATTCTAGATATGAAATAAACCTAATTGCAGTTATCACAGTTCATCAGCAGTACAATTTTAATCGATCAGAGACTGACAGCCATACAAGACTTTAATTTAATTAAGCTATTGCTATTCACATAAGGGTTAAGCACTATTATTAAGGCCCTGTTTACATACATCTAAATATTTTTATAAACGTTTTGGCCTTTCATTTACACATAAACAAAGTTTTAGCCACCTAAAATGGATATTTTTTCACACATCATCCAAAGTAGAAATATTTCAAAATGCTGGTTTCAGAGGATATGTGTGTGGTGTGTACACAATTTAAAAAGAAATGGAAAAAAAATCTTTATACGCGTAAACAAGGCCGAAGTTTAATGGCATGGTGAAATAGAGTAGAGGGGTGTGACGATCAAAGACTTATGTGCGGGTTTAAATGACAGCAAATTATATAGACTACACTGAGTGCAATGATAAACAATTGTGATCTCTGATCAGTTGAGTTCATAAAAGAAAAAAAAAAATCAAGGTTAAGGTCCAAAATATGAGCCTTCAACTCATACCTAATACCTACTAACTCGAAGTGTAATAATGCAGATATGCCAAGTTATGGGTACAGCGTATTCATAACATTCAGAAGATTAGTCAGAACCCCAATCTGCATGTGCTGTAGCTTGCCTTTTGTAGACAAAGTTAGTCAGGACTTCTATCATGCTTAGCCTATAATTCGGGAGCATCCATTGTGGCACGTCATTACTAAGGCACGGCGCGCCTTATCACACCTTAAACAACCTCACATATTGGTGTGTGGTAGGAATGATAAGTGCAGTGTCCCACACACAGGGCCCAGCCCAGCCTTACTGCACCCATGTGAACAGAGCCCACCGTCACCATGCTTTTAAAGGGGAACTCTGGCACCTATCTGGTAGATCTGCTGTTAGAGGTCATTTCTGACTCAAAGTGTCCTTGAGCAAAATACTGAAGCCCAAACTGGTCCAGGTGAGCAGGTGGGCACCTAGCATGGCAGCCTCTGCCACTGTATGTGTGGATGTGTGCAAATGAGTCAATGGGAGCCATTGTAACGTGCTTTGAGCACTTGGAGGAGTGGAAAAGCGCTATATAAATGCAGACCATTTACCATTTCCAAAACATAGCTATCAGGGCGGATACATGTCAAAATAAAAGCCTAATTCTGCCTCATTCTGTTAGGTCTGTTTAGTAGTCTTTACGATAAAAGCAGGCTAGCTTTCTCTTTGTCATTTCGTCAACATTATGAGCCGCATTTTGTTCAGCCCTAACATACATACTGTACTTGTATACATTATCAAACCAGCACGCACAAACACACACACACACAAGCGCACGCACACACACAAATACACACACACACACAGTGTGACTTGTGCTTCTATTTTGATCTTTCATTCCTCCCTACACAATTTTTCTCCTAGTCATGCATGTTCATCCACACACACACACACACACACACACACACACACAATGTTTAACTTTACCTCTGATCTCCATGTACTCCAAACACAAATTTTCCAGCCACTGGGCTATTTTTTTTTTCTTTTTATTCTTTGTTTTTTTTCTTTCATTCTTTTTTCTTTCTTTTTTGCTTTGTTTTGTTTACTTGTTTTTGTTTTTGTTAACATGTTCCAAACAGCAATGCAAGCTCCACACCAAAGTGTTGCTTCAAGATCTTCATCATCTCGGTGAGCTCCACTCTCTCCCCTCACTCCCCTCTCTTCTCTCTCTCTCCGCACCTCTGTCGCATTTTCTCCTCTTTTATTTGCTGTCACACTGCTGGATTTTTTCTTTCTTTTTTTTCTTTCCTTTTCTTTTCTTTTTATTTGGCTGCTTTTGGTACATCCTCTGATTGGTGACTCGCTATAACTTGCTACATCACTTACAATACATTCATCATAGGGGTCAAACACTGGGTTCAACTCCGACTGCTTCACCAAACTGTGGGGTTTCCTCATGACAGCTACCTGTCAATCAACCTGCCCATCAGCACACACACATTTGCAAGCATAAGGTTGGGCTTCGCGCAAAAAAGGGGGCCTGGGTGCTTGATTGGTCGCTTGGAGGAGTTGCCAGGAGACGCAAGTCGGGTCAGGTGAAGGGGTATGACGTTAAAAACTGCATTTTCGTGAGGAAAACAGGAATAAAACAATAACGTTAATAAACGAGTGTCAGTGTTCTCCATGTCTCTGTGTAAATGTTTATGCTTCAGTTTACATGTGTGTGTCTTGAGGGGATTAACGTATGGTATGTTTAAGAGCCTGTTTGTAGGTCGTCGGCTGCATGGATTCCGTCAGTTATGCCTGGAGGGGCCTCAAATCTAGAAGCAATATGACTTTACCAAAGGGTAAAGTGCAAGATTGCAGCTGGGTGAACTACCCAAAGAGACTTTGTAGTAAACTGTTCCATATTCTGTTTCTTCTGGCATTTTCTGATGGTGTGTGTGTGTGTGTGTGTGAGTGTGTGTGTTAATGCTCTACTATACTTGCAAGTGTGTGTATTTGTGTGTGTGTGTGTGTACGCACAACTATGCATACAAGTGTGTGTCTGTGTGTGTGCGCGTGTGTGTGTATGCACAAATATACTGTAGATGCAAGTGTGCGCGTGTACAGTATGTGTGTACACACAACTATACGTGTGTGTGTGTGTGTGTGTGTCTCCATGTGTATGTGTGCGTGTGGCCTACCTCTGGCAGCAGTGAGGGGTCATTCTGCAGCAACAGTAGGAACAGCTCATCCTCATGGAGTTCATGTAGGGTACACTCCCTCAGCAAGCGGTAGTTATGCTCAGACTGCACGTCATGGGAGTACTTGCATGGCTTCCTGATACACACACACACACACACACACACACACACACACAATCAGAGTTCATGGCTGCATTGTGTTATTTCAAACAGTTGGGGGAAAAAAAGGAAATAGAAAAAGTACATTGTTAGTTGCCATCTGCATTGTCCTCAATTCACTCCAACAAACCTCATGCTCAGACCTCATCCAGGCAAACTCCCACACATGATGGTTTGTTTTACTAAAGCACAATCATTTGATGTTTGCCATGCAAATAATAACCCTAGGCAAGTTACATAAGGGAGAGGATTTCATCTAATGTGCTCATCTTTCCTCTCCATGTCCACCCTTGTTGTCCTTCGGAGTTTTTTGTTACACGGACGACATTGACACACATGCAGAGATGCAATGACCAGTGCATGCAAAGTTTAAGTAAACTCTATTCAAAGTGACATGGGTTAGCAACATGGGGCTCGAATCCGGGTCGGACAATTGTCAGTCTGTGATGTTATAATGTAAGATAAAGGCAGTAAAGGAAGGGGGACTTTTATTTGGAAAAACATCCATGTGTTTCATCACAGAATTTTATTGTGCCATTCTTTCTCCATGGTATTGTTGTTATCTGGGAAATTTGGGATGTGGTCCACCACCACCGTACCATTTTGCTATCGGAGTTTGAACTGCTGCGGTTGATTAATTGGAAATTTAGCCCAATTGTTTCCCTGGTAACCTCCCCAAGAAACTTGTGAATAAAGCAAAGACCAAATCTGAGGTAGCAGGTGCCATTTGTAAATAGATAATTAGTTGGTAACTGAATAAGTAAACATGCAGCAGCTTAGACTAAGTTAGGCCTGCATGTGACAGAAAATGTTGGTGAGAGAATGAGTGAATGTAAAAGTTCCTACGTGTTGATAGAAGCTGAAGTTAGTTTAAGATTGATGGGTAACTGGAACAATATAATTATTATTAAAGTGGATTGGTATAGGTAGTTGAGAGATTTAGTGAGCCTACAGTTACAGGGACAATGGTTGCTCTACTCAGTAAACAGCTGTGAATACCAGACAGGTGCATAATTACTACAGTTTGATTGGCCAAGAATGAGAGGTATGCCCATAAACCTGTAGGTTCATAAGAATGAATTTCTTATGATATAGGCTATTAGCTTTATTGCATGCGATAAGATGAAAAATTATCCACCACACTAACCCAAAGGAAAGCATCCTGCCTGTAATTACAGTAGCAAACTGTCATAGTTCAGCTATCTGTCTTTCAATACAGTGTTACATTTCTGAAGAGAGCATCAGCTGCTCATTTGGAAAGGCTATCGTGATTTTTACTTTTCATGTAGGCTAACCAGTATAAATGGCAGTGTTGTCATTTTGCCACCTTGGGTAATACGGACAAACAGATTGTACTTCTGCATAATGACATTGTGCCACTTGCCCTGTTGTGCAAAAACAGTGTTGGGCTACTAGGCCTACTGATACCGATATTACAGTAATGGGTCTATGCCTAATTATAGAAGAGGAGTAGGTAGGCAATGTCAGCTTGTCACTGCACCATTCCAAAAAGTCTGGGACACGAGAAGGCGACATGCTCGAATGTCTAGTACATACCAGCAGAAACAAATGCACGGACAGTTGGATCGCTAACAACAAAGAATGGTGATAGGACAAGTCAAATCGAGTTATGAAACCTAGGAGGTTTCCTCGGAAATGTCTGCATCCCTGCTGAAACGAAACCTATAACAATATGTGCCATCGTGTGGGGCAGGCAATACACTCACCTGCCTTTGCCATAGCGACAGTTTCCATACACAAAATATTTACAAAGATGGAGTTCTTGACAGTCGGTACATTCTTGTTTAGAGTAGTTCTTGCACAGGCGAAGAGATGTTTTGGCAACAATGATGCAGTCGGACCCCCTCTCTCCTCCTCCTCCTCCCGTTGTTCGCTCTCTGGTCTTCACTATCGCAAACCTGGGGCATTTCTTGACGATGTACCAAAAATCGTCTTCCTCGGTGCCAAAGCGCTGGTAGACTTTACGATAGAGCTGGAGGAGGTCCATGGCTCCTTTGTTTGAGCACAACACACTGGTGGCATGATGAATAACTCTTGCGTAGTTCGACATTTTATTGGAGTTCCCGATGCACCTCGACCGGAATTCGGTGCCGTGCCGTGACTCCAGCTGGTGAAAGCGGAAGCTGGCGTTGTGATGCGTCGGTTTGCGGAGTGCGGACTCGCCCCCTAGAAGGGGGTGTTCCCCGGCATCCATTCCCGGCTTGAATGCAATTGCATTTCACACCACCGGTCCCCTCTCGTGTTATGTGGAGCTGAAGAGCTCTGACATGCATAGCACATTGTCGGAAATTTTAGAATAGCCTATTAAAAACAAAAACGCCCAGGAGGATAAAACATCTGCACTATGTGTTTTACGCATGGGCCAAATTTGCTAGTCCCCCACCCCTCCTCTAAAACGTAACGTTACCATTAACCTCTTACCAGTATATCTCAAAATTTAGCCTATGTCAAGGTCTGTGCCAAATTAGACTAGGCCTGTGACAGGGCATTCTCAGACGAACTTTAGGCTAATTGATAACGTTAGGGACCGAAGCTGATAAAATGTACCTAGTACGCGTCGTTTAAGATGTCTCCTGATTTGAAGGCACAATTAACAGTTGGGCCTACTTGAAAATTATAACCCACATTGAGCTATTTTACAATAACTGAACACGTGCAAGAATTGCCTTCTGCTTTATTAACGTTGCAATAACGTTACAAACATTCCCCACTGAAATAACGCCAAACAATGGTCGCTGGCACAAACAGCATGACCATGACCACGTTTACCAAGAGAACCACTCTTCAACCAGAAGTAAGTACCATGGACGAGTAGGACTGTCAAACGGTAACGTTACGTTATTTAAAATGTAGTCTTAGAGAGATAAAAGTGCAACATGGCTTGCTACAGTGCATTGTTCCGATGCATTGTTTGTTTGTTTCACAGTTTAGCCTACCACAGGGTGGCAGTGTTACTTTGTATACGGCTTTGGTTGCGCGTTATAAATGTCATGTGCTGCTTGCCGTATTGTTGTCATACGACCAACATGGAGTGCGAAGACCATTGAACTGGTGCAGAGCAGATACTTCTGGTTGTCAAAGTCATTGGGTGTCGAGATATTATGTATCTTTTAGGCAAAAATATGATGACTGGTTTTACGGTGAATCGAGGAGGAATGTGCAAGAACTGGGATATATATATAATTTAGCAGAATGTGAACCAACTTCTTATGCTATGCTAGCTAAAGGTAGTCAAAATTGCTAGCTAGGAAGCTAGCGACAAATCGCTGACGGTTTGTTGACAAGTCAGTGCCTACAGTCCCTCTGTATTATTTTCCAAACATGACGGAGGCAGCAAAGAACGACGACCAGCGACCGGTTCCAAAGGAGCAGGCGATATTGGAGAGTTTCTTTACTCAACTAGGGATGTTCTCGTTTGACCGGGCCAAAGACTACGTAGAGAAGGAGAAGGACATCAGCAAGAGCGCGGGTCCCATATGGGCCTCTCTGCTCGCCGCTCTTGCCCACCTCGCCGCTGCAGAGAAAGCCTACCACAACATGACATTCCTCGGTCAAAAATTGGGTACGGATTTAGTTTACTGCATTTTTGTAAACAATCTGGCTCGAGAATTAACTGAATTCTGAAGTCGTGTGTTGTCTTAAACGTAACGTTATATTTAACCCTAGTCAGCTGTGGACTCTGATCACATTCATATTCATAGTCCTATAACATGCAGTCTACAGCCCAACAGTATGGGATTGGATTGGAAAAAATATCGATTTTCAGTTAGCTCTGTCATTTGTGAAGAAGGCAACAGGGTCTGCAATCACGTGGTGCTTGTAGCCAATAGTGCCATGGGTCACAAAGGGCTTGTAGCCTGATTCTGATAGTATGGGTGTTTTCTCTGTGTTTTTCTTTTTCATGGTGATCCATTTCCATTGCCTCTCTGTGGTGTGACAGGAGGCCAGTCATTCTTCAGCAGGAAAGACTCCATCAGGACCATCTACACCTCAGTGTTCAATGAGCTGAAGAAGGTGGTTGTCATGGGACGTCACGCCTCCGCCACAGGCTCTGCCCCATTCCTGGAGGACCTGCTATCCCACCTGTCCGAGCAGTTGTGTCACTTCACGCAGGCTCGAACCGAGATCGCAGACTTTTACGAGAAGATGTACGCGCTGGCCAACCAGAAGACGGTCAACTCCGAGGAGCTGGTCAGCACCCTTGAGAGCATTCTGCACAAGTACAGCTCCAAGTGAGTGTTGGTCTGGGTGAATGTAGCCTACATGGAATAGTATGCAGCAACGTAGGCTCAATGCAGTTCACCTCGGCTCTTTGCTGCATTTCTCAGATCAAAATAGAACTCCTGAAAAGTACTAGTTTGGCTTTCACATCATCCTGTCGTATCAGAAAAGTGATTTCTCATTCCTGTACTGTAAACCAATCTGGTATTACCCTGCTTGAATGAATGAAAGATCTTTCTGTATCAGAGCTGTATTGCAGCATGCAGTGATGTATGACTTCTTACTGTCTGTCTAATGACAGTCCTTACATTTGAATAAGAAAATGATCAATGACAATGATTATTTGAGAAATGCATCAGACAGCTTAGAAAAACTGTAACATGTAGGCCTACCAGTTCACAGGTTAGTGTAGAATAACTTCAGTGTTTGCATATTCTTGTAAGCTGCAACCGTATTCAAATCATGTCCACATGCATGCCCTCCCCCCCCGTGCCCCAGGTTCCACCACCCCATCCTGAGCCGGGTGGAGGGCTGCTTCCAGCTGGAGGTGGACGTGCTGTGCCAGCTGCTGCGCTGCCAGGTGGAGGTGTGCGAGTGGCGCTTCCTGCCCGCCCTGCTGTGCCTGCACGCCGCCCACACCAAGCTGCACGCCTGGGCGCAGCTCTTCGAGCGGCAGCGCGAGACGCGCAAGCACCTGTTCGGCGGCCAGTCGCAGAAGGCGGCGCAGCCCCCGCACCTGTACGTGTGGCTGCAGCGCCTGCAGGGGGCGCTGCTGGCCAAGTTCAGCTTCTACTTCCACGAGGCGCTCGGCCGGCAGACGGCGGCGGGCGAGATGAAGGCGCTGACGGCGCGCACCGCCCCCGACTACTACGGCCGCGCGTCTGCCTTCATCCGCAAGCACGACGCCGCCAGCGTCTCTCTGGTCTTCGACAACCGGGGCCAGGAGAGCTTCCAGGGCCACGGCTACCACCACCCGCACTCGTACCGCGAGCCGCCCAAGGGCGTGGATCAGTTCCCGGCGGTCGTGTCCCTGCCCAGCGGCGAGCGGCCCGTCACCCACTGGCCCAACGTCATCATGATCATGAGCGACCGGGCGGCCGAGCTCAACGCCCTGGACAAGGTGGTGCACTTCTACGACGACAAGGTGCAGAGCACCTACTTCCTGACGCGGCCCGAGCCGCACTTCACGCTGGTGGTGATCTTCGACGGGCGGCGCTCCGAGAAGGACTCCCACATCACCGCCTTCCTGCTGGACATGACCGGCTCGCTCCGCAACACCAAGCCCTTCAGCTGGCTCAAACCAGGCTCCAAGGGGTGAACACGAACACACACACACACACACACACACACACACACACACACACACACACACACAAGCACACACACACACATGCACACACACACACACCCACGCACACA
>JASCQY010000078.1:3497470-3513502 GCA_030264315.1 Sardinella tawilis | reverse complement strand
CACACACACACACACACACACATTTTGCAGAAATTTCTGTATTCCCCTTTCACACATACACACACACACAGTGTAGAGGAACAGACAAGATTCATGTACACACAGAAAGAAACTTAACTGTCAGAAATCAAAAGTGGAAGACAGTGTTTCACAAGCTTTGTTGTTATGGTCAAACATCATTAAAACATTGACTTGACCAATCAAGACAGTATTGATAGACACAGGGCCATACATAGATTACACAAAACACAAACAGTATATGACATATCATTATCATCTCCAAGCATTTATCAATAACAAAATTATTAGTGTTGTGTTAACAAATGTGTGAAATGAATGTATAGAACTAACTGCACACATGCCTATTAACCCTCAATATCACAGAAGAAGTGCATAGACTACATACCTATGATGTTAACATTTAATGGCATGCAAGATCCATCCCTCAGCGCGAGACTGGTCTGTGCAGTCTGGGCTAAAATCAGTAAGGAACAGTAGCCTACATAATAACCCGCTTTTGGGGGCCCTTCAGCTGGCAGACCCCAGGCCTGATTTGCCTGTTTTGCCTCCCCTGTTGCGACAGACAGGCGCTTATAGAGAAAAGTGCAAGTCAGGTACAGTAGATTTACAAGCAGTGTCACGAAATGTGATTTGCATGACCTACAATACAAGTTAGACCATTAGTTAATTATTATCATGGACAATAAAAACGCAACATGCGGCACACCAGCACAGCCTTCATGGCATCCCACTGTGTTGCAGCACCCTCTCAGTCTGGATAACACTGGTGCAAAGGGCCATTCACATCTGCAACACTAACTAGAACTATAACGAGTAAAAAATATCGCTCTAATTCATATGAATTGATTACCACAACTATAACGACAATGGCATGTGCAACGGTATCGTTGGGATCACTTTCAGAGCGATTTTTTGAACTTTAGAAGGTTTTCAGGCAATCAGAAGCATGGAATGTTTAGACATTATTTCATTCACATGCGGACAGACTTACTTTATCGTTGGTCAGTGTGAACGGAAATATTGTTAAAGTTATAGTTATCTTTATAGTTGTTGTTGTAGATGAGATCGGCCCTTAACATTGGTGTAAGCCACATATGTACTGTAAGCTCTCAAATAGCCTCAAACTTACTGAATTGGGATGTAGATTCAAACAAGTTGATACAGTAACACCACTCACACTGGCAAGTGATACTACACACTGTATTTCCTTTTATACTGGGAAGTATTTGGAGAGTAATGACTAAACTTGTGTTTAAGCCACACTTCCCTAAACTCAGCGTTTCTTTCAGTGTTTGTCTCTTTCACAAGAAACTCATCATATCCTGCTGTTTTCATGAGTCATCAGAAATCCACATTCCTCTATTCAAAGCCCCCTAACTCTCTCTCTCTTACACACACTCCTGTGTGTGTCTGTGTGTGTGTATGTCTGTGTTTTAGGAAGGACACACTAACACTGTGAAGACCCTCCTGAGGCTGGGGGCAGATTTGTATGCCACTGACACAAAGGGGCGCACAGGTGGGAATTGCACAGTAAATCCATAGATGACTGCACATGCAGTAGCTACTAAAATACAAGAACAAAAATAGATCAATTGACATGAAGGAAAACAAGACTAATTTTTTTTAATAATAATGCTGGTATTGCAGTCCAGTTTGTGGTTGTTTGTAATGTTGCTTTTGTTTGTGTGTGTGTGTGTGTGTGTGTGTGTGTGTGTGTGTGTCTGTGTGTCTGTGTGTATTTGTCTCCTAGCCTTGCACATGGCCAGTATTGGTCAGCACGCCGACACGGTGGCCGCTCTGCTGGCGTTGGGACTGACGGACTCAGCGGACACGTCGGGCGTCAGAGCAGAGCAGCTCGCCAGGAAACCTGCAGTCAAAAGTGTGCTTGAGAACCACACCCAGAACACACCATGAATATACACACACAACATAAACACACCACACTGATGCACGCCACTGAAACACTCATTGCATTCTAATGCAAATGCTCTCAGTATACATATCGACCTACACATTAGCATTCATTGTTGTGTGTCTCAACCATACATAGATACAATTGTCTCCTGTTTGGTAACGTTCAGGCAGACCTGATTGGTTTCAAATGGAAGGCTTATTTTAATTAGAGACAAAGTGTGGTGGTAAGAGTTTGCACATGTGTGTGTTTCATTCTCCATTAATCATGAAAGACACACACATGCAACACACACACACACACACACACACACACATACATACATGTAGAAAGCTCGCTCAAGAGGCAGAGTGACATTTCTCATATCAGCCCTGGGTGTGTTGTCATGGAAACTGTGGCGCTCAAGCTGGTGGTAACATAGAAGAGCCACAGTGTTTTCATTTCCTTATGTGTGTGTGTTAGCCTACTTGTGCAGGCAGCGGAGCTGCGAATGTGGGTTCCCTTCCCAGCTAATTCCCCTTGAGAGATCTGTCTGTCTGACATGGGCAGCAGCATGTGCGGGATTAACAGCAGCAGGCTTCGCCAGATTGTCCCTCTGACCCTGTGTACTTCAGTCATGTGACCTGCTGCTTCACTATTGTACTACTGTCTTTGTGTGTGGCGCGCCAGAAGGGTGTGTGTGTGTGTGTGTGTGTGTGTGTGTGTGTGTGTGTGTGTCTGCATGTTTGTTTGAGAGGTGAGGGAGGGAGGAAGCGAGAGAGAGAGAATCCTGCTTGTCAAGATAGACCTGCTCCAGTGATGACCATCGGTACAAAAAGTAAACAATAAAGTCTTAACTAAACCAATACACTGGTGGTTTCCATTGGGCAGCTTCATGAATGGAGGAAGTAACAGGATATGAGAGGCCATAGGCAAACATCATGTTGGTTATTGACACAGCCTTAGCCCGAATCCAACCTTGCAACTCCTGGTACCGCGTCCGTCAGCAATGATTTAATGCAATAGTAGTAATAAACCTTATATGTCGGGATTTAATAACGAAATGAGTCACCCTGCCTATCGCTGTTCTGTTGCCTACACGTTTCCTTTGCGCGGCTGACGGATAAACTAGCTCCTCCCCTGCCGTGCGGCGGACCCGCTTGACGTTGCAAAGCTGCCCTTTCATTCCTACTCTACTAGATCTCCATTTTCTTCGACCCGACACACGGGAAAAGCGGGCTGATTATCTGGGAAAATGAATGAAGAATACGACGTCATTGTTCTGGGGACCGGCCTGACGGTATTATACTTGTTTCTGTCGGTGCACATTGTCTTACCTTTTCAGTTTGAGTTATTTGCAACCCGTGGCAATCCATGATAACCGCAGTTGGCCCGCTCACTGTCTAGTTAGCTAGCCTGTAAGCTAGCGGCGGCGACTGTGCGTTGACTGTCGAGCTAATTTTGACTAGCTAGATGTCGAAAGCGAGCTAATTGTTCCACCGGCTGTTGAAGCGCCGGATAAGCTAGCTTCTGGGCTAACTATCCCTACTAGGCCTCAGTGAATTTGCTCATCTTCTAATGAAACGTGGCTGCAAATGCTATTGTTGTCTTAATGTGTGGTAGCATAACTTGGTTATGGAACGTGCAGTGCCAACTCATGCAGTCGTAAAGTTAATTTCGGTTAACGTTAGCCAACACAATCACTTGGACAGATTAACGTTAGCCCGAAATCTTCGGACCTGAATAGCTTGCTAGCTTGCCTGCTATTCAGCTTTGACGATACTAAGTTATGTCACATATGTGAAGGCCAACTTTACGCGCTAAGCAACTTATCTAACGTTAACCTGTTGGTTTTGGATAGTCATTTTGCTACAGATTTGTTATGCAGCCACGTCGAAGTATGAATGGTTGAATGTTGACGGTGTGCAACTAAATAGGGAAATGTGTAATCACTTGGATAGTTTGTGTGAGTCGAGTCATTTCTGCCCAGAAGGAGTTGCCAGGGTGGGGAGAGGTTTCCAAAGTTTGAGCCACGACGAATCGACACTGGAAAAGTTAACTCAGCGACATCACGTTTAACTATTTTTTTGGAGCGTAAACACAGTCACACCCGGGACTTTTCGGACCTGACCTCATACGTCCCCTTACAATGTGTCATACCGTTTCTTTGCCAGAGTAGATGATATTTCAATAGGTTGTCGCTCCGGATGTTTTCTTTGAGTAGAGCACAATGCCTTTTATGTTTCGCCTGTGAGCTCTCCAGTTGCCCGTCCTAAAAATGATTTGTTGGTTATGGATATAGATTGTAAAGGGAGAATCAACAGTTTGTCAGCTCCTCAGCAGGCCCCAAACTTGTGTCTCCATACAACCCATGAGACGGAAAAACTCGTGATAAGAGTTACAGTACAAGATTGCTCTGGTGGACTCTGGCAGGCCGGGCGGCTACCAGCTTCCGGTCTGCTGATTGTCTAGTGGCCGCGTTTGTCTGGAATGATTGTCAGTAATTAAGTCCGCCGCCAAAATAATGCAAATGCACTTCACGTGTCTGTCATGGCTAAACTCAAAACTGTTTTTCTAAGATCTCCGTCTTCTTCTTGTAGTAAAAACCCCCTCCCAGCCCCAAGTTGCTGCTCCCCTTCCCACTCTAGCACACACCAGATTCCAGTTGCACCAGGAAGCTGCTTAGGAAGTATGTAGTGTTCGGTGTGTGTATTTGGTTTTAAATTGGGGACATCCCGATGAAGCCACATTTATGTGTGTGTTCTGTAGCTGTAGTAGAGTAGTCTGGGTGGGGTGTTTTTCTTCTTCATGAGGGAAGTGAAAGTGAGGGGGGAGCTATCAGCAGCTCCCTTCTCTGTGCCAAGAGAAAGGAGATGGTTTGGGGGGGGGGTTGTCTGCTAGATTTGCTTCCTGTTCCCAGAACTGTCGACTAGCTCCTTTGCCAACCTGTTTCCTGCACACAAACTCTCTCAGCAGACCCCAGGTCAGGGCAGAGAGGGCATCAGAGATGGAAAGGGCTGAGGCAATGAGGGAAGCGCCAAAAACAATCTGAGCCAATCACACTTCTTTAAGGACTGAGATTATTGGATAAGAGTAGCCTAGCCAGTTGCTACTGCTGCTTGAATCTCTCACACTTGTTTACATTCTCTCACCCATTTCTGCACTCTCTATCTGTCTATCTATCTATCTACCTATCTATCTATTTATCTATCTATCTGTCTATCTGTCTTTTTTGTTCCACAATCTCATTTTTCCTTCTTTGAGGAGGAGGAGGAGAAGGCATTGGAGGGTAATGGATTTTGTTGTGATAATGCACAAGATGCAAAAGCAGACATCGGGGAGTGGCATTGGGTGCCAGCCAGTCAGCAGTAATATCCTGCCCTTCAGCATCAGCCAATCAGCACTACCTGATGGACCAATGAACCATCAGCCAATCAGAACAGACCGATAGGTCAGAGCCCACTAGGACACCAACATGAAAGTGTTGAGTGAAATGGCAACGGGAGAATCAGACGTATCCTCCACCCCGTGGGTCCTTTGAATCTGAAGCCTGGGATGGGAGCTCATTTAGGGGTGTGTGTGTGTGTGGGTGTGTGTGGTGGTCCACTCAGTAGACTAGTCTGGTCTGGTGTTGTATGGTCAGGTGTAGTGAGTAGGAGGACTCTTCACTGCCCTGTGAGCGCTCTTTAATGACTGCCCAGTTAAGGTTTAACATACTGGTGCTCCCACCTGACGCTGCTCTGTGCCGCTCTGTCCATCATTAACCCTGAGAGGCAGAACAAAAAAAAATAGGGCCAGTACACATCACCTGGTGTCACCTGACCGACGTTGTGCCGGCGGCGGGAAAGGTGTATCTCAGGTTGCCATTGTGAGGAGTTGCATAATGTTTAGATCACAATTTCAGAATTACCAAGAGAAAAGTGAGGGTGGTTGTTTTATTTTGTTCGGATGACCAGAAGATCTGTGTGTCATAATGTCTAACTGACTGGAGGCAGTTGCTGTGAAGCTGCTTACAGCTGATGTCCTTATAGTTCTTCATGAAGAAATGTGTGTGATTGAGTGTGTATTGAGCACCTGTAGGCACAGAGTTTGCTCATTGTTGGCCTCCTCTTAGCTGTCTCAAAAGGGAAGATGGTGACTTGCTGCCTCGCTGTCTTCACTCTCAACCAAGTCACTTGCCATAGTACTAGGCTTTTGGGTATTTGCTAAAAGCTTAGTTTTGTAAGCCCTAGCTAATTACAACGCTGTATTCTGTTGGTGAGTCACCATTGCCAACATACTGACAGCTGACTTCAAATTTGGTGGAATGTTGGACGTTGAAAGGCAGCATGACAGATGCCTCCATGTCAGCTAACGTTTCTCCATGCTGTTCCCCCTAATGTCATGTATTTATGTAGCCACTCCCACAGGACGCCATTTATGTGTCACATGTCAGTCACAGCACCTTCGCATGACGCAGCATAAAATAGCATGACTAGTAAAACCCCCCTAGGGCCATGGTCCATCCATCCCCGTGCTGTACTGGGATCAGCCCACAGCTGTTAATGTCCTCTGTGCCACTCTTTCAAATACCTCTCATCGATCAGAAATACTTTTAAGATTCTCCAATGCAGCATTCAGAGGAATTGTAACCGACAAGGTTTAAAATATGCTGACCGAATCAAAAGCCAAGAAAGAGCCTAGTCTGTACTGTTGTAGATTGGACACCCTCCAATTTGAGATTGTTGATATTAATCAGCTGGCTTCCTCAGGACTTCCTAAACGCCAAAGCAGTGGAAGGACTGTAGAAGCCCTGCAATGTGCCTGGGGGGCTGAGCTGTCATCGTCTCATGAAAGACATGACAAGTTAGAGGCAGGCAGGTTACAAACACAAACAGCCACTCTTCGGTAGAGTGAGTGAGGACAAGTTGATGTTGTACTTCACTTTGACTCATGACTGTGCCAAATCTCAGCTTCCTGTCACTCTGCGCCGCGCGCAAGCGGATCTTTCACGTGCATCAGTTAGCCTGGGCCCAGTTAGCCATGGCCCGCCTGCCCTAAAGCATGAGTTAGTTGAGGGCCAGTCTGAGTGAGGGGTTGAGTCAGTGCCTTGCTCAAGGTGCGCAAGCTAACGGTGGCACACAGGACCTCTCTCTCACTTATTGGGAAAGGCTGGCTTGCAGCGCCAGCACCATGATCTCTCACCTGAGACTCAGTCCCTCTCACTCAGCAGTCAGCACTCTCGCTCTCCCTAGGGTGTGAACACAGCACTTTCTATCTAGCTTTCTTTCTTTCGGTCTTTTTTTTTTTTTTTTTTTTTTTTAAGACTGGCAGATTTCAGGGCTGCCCTCCTCGTGTGTGCTCACAAAGCACTTAGCCCAGAGACTGCAGGTGCACGATAGAGAAGTTACATGTACAAAAGTGATGGTAGTGGATTGTGTTGCTTTGAAAAGAAATAAGGAAACGGCTTTTATGTTGACACAAGATGGATAAGTAAATGTGTATGGTGCGAAGTGGTGACAGTCTTTTCTTTTTCTTTTTTTTTTGTTTTAATTAATGGGGCGCTTCAAAAGCTGTAACTATTGTGAAGTGCAGAAGTTTTTCTGTGTGTGTGTGTGTCTGTGTGTTTGAGAGAGAAAGAGAGGGGGAAGAGAAGTGTGAGGTTATAAAAATAATCTCAACACTTCCTGTCTTTTTTTTTTTTTTTTTTTTGTTATGGTCTGAGTGTTGTTAAGTTAGGCTTCATGTTGATCTTTTACAGACATTGTTGAAACAACTGCCCTGCTTTGGCCTTCGATGCTGTAGGCTGCAGAGAACTATTTACACACGCAGAGAATTCCTGAGATTCTATTATGACTAAATATCTTTCTCTAGATGGAGATATATTCAAATGGAGTTTGTACTCTGCTTGTATGGTGAATAGAGGGTTGTTTATGTTTGTTTACATGAGCTCCACTTATGGCATCACATGACGTTGATGTACTTTCTTAAGCTCTTTACAAAGCCTTTGCCTTGAACTCGTACACACACACTACATGTGCACTAGCCTGCTAATAAACCAGGTCCTCATTTTCCACTCCATTTGTACAGAGGGCCTGGACATTTGGTAGTGAGATTCGCTTGCTTGCTGGAGGTGACTGGAGTGATGCTCACCTCTTTTCAAGTTTAGCGACGCTCCTAGTTGTAGGAGCCAGGCCGCCCCGTTCTTGAAAACCAAATTCTTAACCAAGTAGTCCGTGTAAAAAGTGCCACTTGTACAGCCTAGTCTGTGAACCTTGACTCTTGCATCAAAATACCACATACTTTGAATCACTCGCTGACCTGGAATGATAAATATGCTACTTTTATCCTGAATTTTACGGTGAACCCAATAGTTTAATTTGTGGCATTCCTGAACCCTAAAGCAGTATTGTGTGTGTGTGTATGTGTGTGTGTGTGTGATTGCATTTATACGGTAGTTAATGGTGGCTACCGTTGTGATAAGGCCTTATCCTCACTCTGCTTGAGTTTTCCCGTAAAGCCTTTCCTTCCAAAGGGAAACCGCACAGGAATTTTAAGTAGAGTTCTCCGCTTTAGGAATTCTTACTACAGCTAATGCAGTCCAGACACACACACACACACCAGGCTTGGGTTACGATCCAAGATAAATGTCTGACATCGAGGAATCCTAACTGCGCTCAAAACCTTTAGGAACTCCAGCATCTTTTATTTTGCTCACATACTTCTTTGTCATCACTTACATAAACGCACACACACACACACACACACACACACACACACAGAGAGACACACACACTTGCAGGCATAAGTTTTCACCCTCATGTAGATCTTGACCACACACAGAGAAGACTGTTCACCTTCTCTTGAACCTTGATCGCTCTGTGTGCGCACACACACACACAGACACACACACACACTTTCTTCCCCATAGAGAACAGGAACCGCTTGTCAGTCGAAAACACAACATCCCATGTGTTTGTCATGGAGCAGTGCATCTATTTGCATAGTGGCTGATTTGCTCTCTGCTGTTTGAGCCAGAGGAAGTGCTTGACCCCTCCCTCTTTGTCGTTGTCTGTCCAATAGGAATGCATCCTGTCAGGCATCATGTCCGTGAAGGGGAAGAAGGTGCTGCACATGGATCGCAACTCCTACTACGGGGCAGACAGCGCCTCCATCACACCACTGGAAGATGTAAGTCACACACACATACACACACACACTTACACACCACCACTCCTACTACGGAGCAGACAGCGCCTCCATAACGCCACTGGAGGATGTAAGTCTCATACACACACACACACACACACACACACACACACACACACACTAATCTAAATATGTAGTTGAGAGTTTAATGTTAATGTTTGTATGTGTGTGTGTGTGTGTGCGCAGCTGTACAAACGGTTCAACCTGCCTGGCAGCCCACCTGATTCGATGGGGAAGGGCCGTGACTGGAATGTGGATCTCATCCCCAAGTTCCTCATGGCCAATGGTAATCCATTCTCAACACCCATTACTGTGAACTACAGCATGTGCTGCACACAAAGGTGCATCCCTCACACAGTACACACTCTAGCTCTCTCACAGACACACACACACACACACACACACACACAGTCTTATCAGATACACACTCTGCACAGAGCTTTCTCTTGTGCACACACATGTAAACATAAATTCACTGCTCGGGCACACACACAGCTTAATCATGCACTCTCGCAATCTCCCTTCCACTCACTCTCATTTACACACACATACACACACATACACACACACACACACACACACACACACACACAGAGTACACACCTGAAGCATGTACTCTCACAATCTCACCGTAACCTACACACACACTCACTCACACACACTCACTCACACACACTTGCTGTCAGGAGGGCTGCAGTCATATGCATGGCAGCTGTGTCCAGAGTGAGTAGCCTCCAGTATGTTTGTGCCAGACACCGCTGCATTCCATTTACCAGCTGCTCTGGTTGCCCTGGCAACAGCAGTGACCAGAATGAAGGGCATTGGATGTGTTCAGGCTGTGTGTGTGTGTGTGTGTGTGTGTGTGTGTGTGTGTCACATCAATCATACACACACTAATGCCTGGCCTTTCATGTGCACATACACACACACACACAGACGCAGAAAAGCTCTTATCTTCCATGTTGAATGAATTCCAAGAAATGCCACATCAATCTTGCAGGCCTCAACATTATTATTTTGTCAACTTTGCAGAAATGTCATGAGAGTCAACATAAGATCAGTCATTATTTATTTTTATGGGCATTGTCTTTGTAAGGTCATGAGGTCAATCATGGTCAACAACTCACAGGTCTCAGGGCATCTCAGTTTAATACTGAGTAGCCGACTACTGTCAAGTGTCTACAAGCAGAAACTCATGGTAGAACAGAGCAGTGATCATTATAGGAATGCATCCGTGTGACGTTGAAACGGGACTATTTTCAATCGTGTCAAAACTAAAACAAATGAACTGTGGTTGGCAAGCTAACGTTACAGTCCCGTGGTGGTTCCAGCGCCTCTAACTGACACGCCCCACAGTTTCAGAGCAGAAAAGAGTCTTTGACTTTGAGACCTAATTTGAAATATTTGACAATTTTTTAAACCCTCAAAGTTGGCAGGGTGAATAACAACGCACTGTTCTGTGGTATGACAAACTGAACACATATTTATTCTAACTTTACCCGGACTTTAACAAGTGCATGGCGCAATATTTGTTATGATGTAGTGGCGATGTAAGCATGTCAAAATCCAATGAACAGTTAGCTTAGATGGTGTGCTTTAACCCATTTGCACCTAAAAGGCCTATTAAATGCTTTATTTCATAGGCTCTGTAGCAGATACAAGCATGACATTAAAAACTTTTGGGAGCCTAGAGATTTGCTCCGGGTTTCCATTGATATAAAAAATCTCATCTCATTGGGATGAAGTGCTTCATATGAAAGGCTCTGCATACTGTAGTGAGTGAGTGTGTTTGGTTCAAGTCTCATGTCTAACTATAACTATAAGCTTTGCTTAGAAGGCCTTTTGCTAGATAGTCACAGGTCCATGTGGATATTTTCATTCATTACTTTTGACACTTGCCAATGCGTCCCTATAGGTTAGCTTACACAAGTGCTCCACAGCTGCATAACATTGGCGTGTGTGTGTGTGTGTGCGCGTGTCCCACATGTGGCTGGAGCGTCTGCTAACTCCCCATGGTCTCTCCCCTATGCAGGCCAGCTGGTGCGCATGCTGCTCATCACTCAGGTGACGCGTTACCTGGACTTCAAGGTGATCGAGGGAAGCTTCGTCTACAAGAAGGGCAGCATCTACAAGGTGCCTTCCACCGAGACCGAGGCCCTCGCCTCCAGTGAGTACACCCCTCTGAGACAGACTCAATTGACCTATGCCTCTTGGAACTTGTCTTTTGGAGCACTCATTGAGTCCTGGCTAAGGCAGGTCAGTGTGCCCATGCACACTACATTAAACTAGTGGATAGTTTGGCATTGGGGACAACCCTGGTGTCGAAAAATCCACAGGCCCCAGAGTTCTGACGTGTTTGTTTCCCTGTAGGTCTCATGGGCTTGTTTGAGAAGAGGCGCTTCCGCAAGTTCCTGGTCTTTGTGGCAAACTTTGACGAGAACGACCCCAAAACCATGGAAGGTGTGGACCCCAAAAAGACCCCCATGCGGGATGTCTACAAGAAGTTTGACCTGGGCCAGGATGTAGTGGACTTCACCGGACATGCCCTCGCGCTCTACCGCACAGACGAGTGAGTCTCTCTCTCACACACACACACATGTGTGCGCGATATGTGTTGCTTTTTGGTGTATGTTGTTAGATTTGCTTGCATTTAGCAGGCATTTTTGCAAGTTGAAAAATAGAGTATATTGACATACAAGATGTGTTCTATCTAAGTAGATCGTAAGTAACAATAACAGTATAACTTCTCTGCAATAATATAAATGATACAGTCCATTACAATACTTGTAAACTACTACACAACACCACAGGACTGTGTGTACACGTGCACGTGTGTGTACAACTCCTATATAGCTGATATACTTGGCTTACTCCATGAACACACAACTGGACGTGCACACACACTCTGGCCATTGATGTACACTAACGGGCAACAATTTGGAAACCCAGGCCTCTCATTTATTAGTCTTTTCTTTTCTGACTATTTTCACATAGTAGAACATAACTGACAAACTCTATACCAGGGGTGGCAGAACTGAGGCCCGGGGGCCAAATGCGGCCCTCTGCCCCGTTTCATGCGGCCCGCTGTGAAGTAAAAAAATTGCATTAATCTAATATTATATTTCCATCGCACATCATAGTTTCACTACTGGTGTGACATTTTTGTTACAAGCATCAAACATGCATAAGATTTTCAGATCTTTTTTTTTTTTTCACTAGAAACTGGTCTAAAAACTGGTGCTCTTCATTTTCTGTTGCCCCTTGACAGCTTAGCTTTTCCTGTATGTGGCCCGCAAACTGAAAGGTTTGGCCACCGCTGCTCTTTACTATGAAGTAGCACACAAGCCGCTGCTGCTGCCAGTGGACAGTTCAGGCTCTTCTCACCCCAAAGCCACCTGAGAGCCGTAGAAAAGACTCCAGACCAGATGTACAGTGTATCAGTAATGTTATATTAATAGTATTTCTGTGTGTGTGCTCCTCTGTGTAGCTACCTGGACCAGCCGTGCATTGACACCATCCACAGGATCAAGTTGTACAGCGAGTCCTTGGCCCGCTACGGCAAGAGCCCTTACCTGTACCCCTTGTATGGCCTCGGGGAGCTGCCTCAGGGCTTCGCCAGGTGACCACACACACACACACACACACACACACACACTCAGTCTTACACTTTGGCTCAGTTCTACACACTAACACACACACACACACTTGCTTTGCACACACATTTGCAATACATATTATCTCACACACACACACACACGCATTTCATATACTGTGCAATCACACATTCGCAACACACACCCTAAAAGACAGGGTGCACTCAGCCTTGCTGAATCAGCCAAACTAAATTCTGCATTTCCTTGTTGTTTCTTTGTCTTTCCATCCCTCCTATAATCTCTCTCTCTCTCTCTCTCTCTCTCTCTCTCTCTCTCTCTCGCTCTCTCGCTCTCTCTCTCTCTCTTTCTCTCTCAGACTAAGTGCCATCTATGGAGGAACCTACATGTTGAACAAGCCCATCGAGGAGATCATTTTCGAGAACGGCAAGGCTGTGGGAGTGAAATCGGAGGGAGAGGTGAGCATTCATTCCGAGACGCGGGTGTGCGCACAGAGAACCACAAGCAATTTCTTAAATTCATTGTTGAATTGCTATGCAAATTGATGTCTTTGACAAAGGTGAAAGCGGCCTATCAGCAAGTTCCCTCCCATTGTATGTCGACATGAGTCGTTTTAAAGCAGCATCCTTTCAAACACCTACCACTCCACACTCACCTCATTAGAATCCAGCTACATAACACTTAATGAAGTGTGTGTGTGTGTGTGTGTGTGTGCTCTCTCTAGATTGCGCGCTGCAAGCAGCTGATCTGCGACCCCAGCTACCTAATGGACCGGGCCAAGAAGGTGGGCCAGGTGATCCGAGTCATCTGCATCATGAACCACCCCCTCAAGAACACCAGCGACGCCAACTCCTGCCAGATCATCATCCCCCAGAACCAGGTCAACAGGAAACACGGTACGGCCCCCGCAGGAAGTGAACTCATACATTTTACTTGCGATGCACATGCCAACTCATACCTGATGTGTAACCTTTCGGGTGAAGGCAGATTATCATCTCAATTAGGCTGGGCAATCCATCGAAAAATCACTGGAACTGTGATTTGATGCAGTCTTATCCATATAATTTTTTTGTTTTTTGTTTGTGTTTTTCCCAATTATTTTGTAATCACAAAGATAACATACTTTTTCATTTGGGAAACAAAACAAAAAAACAGCTTAAACAATTTAGCATACTTACCATACAACTCTTGTCAATGAACTATGAAGCAGACACAAGATGCAACTAAGTAAGTGTTACAGGTAAATGGAATTGTTCAGTTCATTGTGATTTGGATTTGAGGTCATAATTGCCCAGCCATTGTCTCAGTGAAATGATAAGAGTGCATTTTCTCTAACTCACACAGGCAAGGCCAAGTTGTACGTCTTTTGACATCAGTTGTTCTATTATCAAGCCTACCACTACCACTTTCTCTTTGTTTGTAACCGTTCCCTGGTGTGTGTCCAACAGACATCTACGTGTGTATGATCTCGTACGCACACAATGTGGCGGCACAGGGCAAGTATGTGGCCATCGTCAGCACCACAGTGGAGAGCAGCGACCCTGAGAAGGAGATCAAGCCTGCCCTGGACCTGCTGGAGCCCATTGAGCAGAAGTAAGGGCTGGCGCTGTGTGTGTGTGTGTGTGTGTTAGATTGTTATAGAGTATTAGTTTTTGCAAGTGTGTGTGAGTGTGCGCTGTATGTGTGTACGTGTGTAGATATGTACAGATGTATGTACTGTACATCTGTGTTCTTTATGCTTTTGGTGCTTTATGTACTGTGTGTGTGTGTGTGTGTGTGTACGTACACTGATGCATTTTATCTGCTCTGTGTTACATGAAACTGATGTGTGCTATAATGCTTTTCTAGGTTTGTGAGCATCAGTGACATGTATGAACCAACTGATATGGGAACTGAAAGTCAGGTAAGATGCCGAGATTTTGTGTGTGAGAGTGAGTGAGAGAGAGAAATACACTACACTGACAGACACTTTGATCATGCATTTCTCTCCCATCTGTCTTCACTCTGATTTGCAAAAAAAGAAAATTACCGCTTTGACTCTGTAACTCTTTGGCTGTGATCAACTAACTCACCATTTTGGAGCATAAAAGATTTGTTTCGACATATGTGAGCGGGAAAGAGGGGTTTGGTGTTCTCTGGGGTATTTCTGTGAACATGGCTGAAAATGTACAAATTGTTTGTGTGTGTGTGTGCCTGGCAGGTCTTCATCTCACGCTCCTACGACGCCACCACCCACTTTGAGACCACCTGCGACGACATCAAGGACATCTACCGACGCATGACGGGCACAGACTTTGACTTTGCAGAGATGGAGCGCAAGCAGAACGACATCTTCGGCGACGCTGCAGACCAGTAGGGGGAGCTAGAGGGCCAGATTGCCCAGCTTCAGGCGTTATAATCTCCAGTTAACACAAAAATACAACAAATAATAATAAAAAAAAACAAATGTAAACAAAACAGGCCGACAACCAACCAAAAGAATGGGCTAGCTGATGATCCCAAGTTTTTGGTTTAGGTTTCTTTTTTTTTTTTTTTTTTTTTTTTTTTTTTTTTTTTTTTATTTTTTTTTATTTTTGCCCTTATTAAGAAGTTTCAAATACTCAGTTACAAACTTAGCATTTTGCTTTGGGAGAGGGTAGGGTGACATCAGTTCATTTCCAGGCAGGGGGGAGAACACTGGTCTGGAACAGTGGGATGATGGTTGGAGGAAAATAAAAATGCTCTCCCTCTCTCTGTCTTTCTTGCTCGCTCTCACTCTCGCTCTCTCTCTCAGCGATGCCAAATAACCAGCGGTATTATCAAGTCTTATGACCACACCTACCAGTACTTATCCATTCACAGTGAGGAGAGTGAGAGAGAGAGAGAGTCGGGGTGTGAGTCAAGGGTTTGCAAAGGAGAGAGGAGACATTCTGTGCAAAAACTGAATATGGCCCCCTGCTTATAGAGTTGTGTGTGTGTGTGTGTGTGTGTGTGTGTGAAATGTGTGTTTGTGTTTGTGTGTGTGTGTATGTGTATTGTAGAGGTAATGTTAGTGCGGTGCTTTCTCTTCTTGCTTCAGGATATCATAAATGTCACCTATACGATGTTAAATAAAAAAATCACTGAATCCTCTGATTTGAATCTCGTTCGTACAGTTACCAATCAGACATCTTCCACTGCAGCGACCACTGCTGAGTTCCGAGGTGGACTGTGGACTGTTCCTGCCAGCCCCAGCCAATTTAGAGGACAAATCTAAACAGCCAGTCACGGCTCGTTACTAAGGCTGCTCGCATCATGTAACAGTAGCCCCCCCCCCACAGCCCTTCGCGGCCCACCCCACAC
>JASCQY010000078.1:3412201-3420293 GCA_030264315.1 Sardinella tawilis | reverse complement strand
TGTGTGTGTGTGTGTGTGTGTGTGTGTGTGTGTGTGTGTGTGTGTGTGTGTGTGTGTGAGTGTGTGTGTGTGTGTATCTGTGACATATGGGGATGTGTTTACAATGAAGCGTCAGTGGCGAAACAGCAGGAGAAGACAAAACAGGCAAAACAAGAGAAAAGGAAGGCAAAAGAGACAAATACAAAACTAAGAGGAAAGTGTGAGTGTGTGTGTGTGTGTGTGTGTGTGTGTGTGTGTAACAGCAATAATGTAAATGAAAGGAGAGGCGGAGGAGAGAGCAGACCATGCTGTGCTCATGTAATAATACCTGGAAGTGTACGGATCACTACCCAAGTCCTGGTTGCCAAGGCCATACATGAAACAAAGAGTAAGAGTTGCATTGGCCAGGTTCAACACACACATCTGATATATGTTGCAAAAAGAATGTGGCTTTGGAAAAGTACCGTAGTCAGTAACTACAGACTGATATAGCTCTGTGTGTATATGTGTGTGTGTGTGTGTGTGTGTGTGTGTGTGTGTGTGTGTGTGTTGGTGCATGTGTGTGTGTGTGTGTGTGTGTGTGTGTGATGGTGCATGTGTGTGAGGGAGTGAAGGTTTCTGGTGGTGCCAGCCTCCTCAGCTATCATTACCAGTAGGAGGGGAGGGTACTGCTTCTTCTGCACAGGAATGCCTCTCCCACGTACTCCCCCTAACCGTGATCAACTCAACTCTATCTCTCTCTCTCACACACACACACACACAGATGACAGACTATGCCAGATTTTGGCATGTATATCACACCTAATATGATAGATACAGAACAACGAGTAAAGGAGAGAAGGGAAGAAAAGAGAAGAGAAGATAATAGCATAACCATACAGCACACTTCCATTGACTTGCACCGTGCTTATTGTGTAGTGTACACAGCCACACATGGCACAAAGCAGTACAAATGACCTCCAGTAGGCCGACATTACTGTACTGTACCTGTGTTAACTAGATGTGTGCTAACTTTCGCTAGATATCTGGGCAGTTCTTTTGTTGATAATTTGAAGTCGTTTTACAAAAACAGATTATTGGTACATTAATTACAGTAGGCATTAGGAGAAATAGTATGATTGGAAGACTATTAACTATTATCATAAGTTATTATTCTACTTTTATTATTTGCTTCAATGCTTTGGCAATAGTTACGGCCATGCCAATAACACTTATTGAATGGGAATTGAATTGAATTGAATTGAATTGAATTGAGAGAATGAAAGCGATATAACCAAATGAGAGAGAGAATAGGGACAAAGACGAGTCCTACGGAGGGCATGTGATGAGAATAGGGCATGACGCAAGAGAGAGAGAAGACGGACAAAGGGGGAGGACGGGACATAGCCTATGGGATTATTCATCCAGAGGGAATCAATTTGTAGCCCTGTTGTCTCACGTTGCCAAGTGCTGTTGATAGATATGAGAATGACAAAATTTGGTGCAAAGTAGACCAAATAGCGAAGCGGCAACCCGCTCTAACTGACAACTCAAACGCTGTCGCTCTCACACCTACTGTGCCGACTGCGCTCGGCGGCCTCAAACAACAGGGATGTGGGTTGACCGACTCCAGATTTTTCCTTTGAAGAAAAAAGTGTCCGAGGGAAAGCACGGTAAGTGAGTGAGATCGAGGGGGCAAGGGGATGAGACGTGATGAGTGGGTGCAAAGAGAAGAGGGGACGGAAAGAGAGAAAAAGATGAGGGAGGGGTGGGGTGGGGAGGGGAGGGGTGGAGAGAGGAGAAGTGAGGGCCACACCTTCCTTGGGAACCAGCAATGTTGATGAATCTCTTTCCTCCTCATTGTTTTCCACATTCTCAGGCCACTGACGCACAATACACACCACCCTGAGGCGCACACACACACACACACACACACACACACACACATGACCTCATCCACGCCAATCACATCATCACAGGGAGGTCCGAGGCTCTCTCATCGTTGCAGCATTTTTATTCTATACATAGCCTAGGTACAGTGTGCCCTTGCAAAAGTACAGTAACTGCAGTCCAAGACAAAAGGTTAAAGGTCAACTTCCAAGGTTCAACTCTGGTTCCCCTGCCCCTGGGGTGTCTGGGCAGTTCGCAAATCTGGATTTGATGCATCATTCCATGACAAGAGGTTGACCATAAACTAAAGGGGAGTTGTGCATTTACCATGGTGATTGGAATGACATTTTATTAAATCAGAGAATCAGAGCTTACTGTACAACAGTAATTGATCTTTTCTGAAAATGATCGTTTGTATTTGTGACACAGTGGCAACAGTACTGTTGAGTATGTGTCCTGACAGCCATACCAACGAGCCTGGCTCATTGGCATCGCATCGCGGTCAAGTAGCCTAGTACATTAAGCACCCTGGAGACCTGGGTTTGAGGCTGGGTGGGGACACTACTCTTTCCCTTTTCTATAATATTACAACGTACTGTATATGCACATTGGAACAACTAGTAGCTACCAACTAGTAGGCTACATATCTTAAAATCCCAGATCATAGGCTGTCGTGGTGATAACAGCTACTTTTAATGTAAAAATGCAAGAATTTGATTTGCACAGAACTGAAGTTCAATGTGTACTCTCAGTTCTTTGAGGCAATATCTGGATATAATCACCACTTTATCTTTTGTTGCTGGTAGGCCACAGACTTTAAAAGCTTTTCCTGAGGTGAAAAAGGACTACACCCTCCAGGGGGATGAAAGACATTTTCACTGTGACCTGCCACTAACCAGAGACTGTGTCCATGGAACATGTGCTTTCCTGCCAAAATGACTTAGACAGGAAAGGTGACACCATGTAGTAAAATTGACAATTCCACAAGAACTAGCCTACAAGGCAACAAATATTTAGGGAGTATTAATGAACATATTGTTTGACAATTCATTTTCAAGAGGATGAAATCCTAAGGGCCTCATATGATTTTGTTTGTTATTCCTTATTCAAACGTACCTAGTTATCATCCAGTAATTTAAACGTTATTGGGCCTATTGTTCAGCTCATAGATTTCAAAGTACACACCACATACAGTTTACACACAGACACCAGGTCGTGTCTCTTCTGTTGTGGCACTGAGGCACATGCATGGGCCGAATACTACATACGCAGGCAAAAAACTGGCAGGTGCAAAGCGACTGTGTTTATGAAAACACTCCTCCCGCGCGAGCCACTTCAGTTCATCACTTGAAAACCTAATTAGCCGCAACATTGTTTCTCCTTTAACCAAGAGGTCATACCTCAGAAAGCGCCTTAGTCCTTGCAGCTGATCTTTAGTAAATTTGATAACAGCTTCACAAATTCTCAGTCCACTTTTAGACCCCCTCTCGAAATTGTGTGACAAGTGCTCAGCACGTGAATATCTCGAGCCAGGGCTACACCTGACATACTGTAGCCTACAGTAGCCTATGCCATATGGAACAATAAAAGTATCAAGAGGGATTGGAAACATGCCCTTGGTGTGTTAAATTGAACTAGAAAAAAACACAGACTTCTATAACCTACTTTTCTAACATCACATGGTGTTTTAAATTTCATAGACATTTTGCTGTTGTCTAACTGTAGCTTTGGCCTGAACGGACCTGATTTCAGTAGGCTACACGCATTAGTGAAATGTAGTATGATAGACCGTTGGAAAACGCTGGCTTGTGATATAGCTAAGGCATGTCATTCAAAACAGTCGCCTAAACCGTAATGGAAACACAGTGAATTACTAAATAACCTTATATTTGCTTGGTAACCCATGACTTTCGTTAGTGGGAAAAATCTTTAAACTTACCTAATGTTACAATCATCCACGTGACGCGCATGTTGGTGTCTGATGTGTCCTCTGATGAGAGCAGGTTCCTTGAAGTTTAGGGTGGATTTTACAGTCCGTGGCTCCAAACCTTGACTAAACAGTCATGAGAATACAGCTACTCCTCCTGTTGCTGCTGGTGCTGATGCGGCCCAAGACGTTGTCCTGTTACGCCTTTCCCCTTGAATTTCGTGTTTGAAGAGCGCCTAAATAATTTTGCCAAACTCAGGCGACTCTTTTGGTAGCTGAAAGCCGGGCAGGAATGCTTTTGTTTGCGTGTCTCCTCTTCTCACCCCCTTTTTTTCTTCGAAGCAGAGGGGGATTTGGTGGGGGGAGTTTTTCAACGGGTTTCCTTGGCTGCGCAGATTGTGAAGACTATTTCTCTCTCTCCCCATCCGTCTCTTCCCCTCTCTTTCGGGTGTAGATTATTCACACGCGGACGCTGGACTAGTTGAAGGCATACAGTTTTGGAAAAGCGCACACCCGTGGCCAGGCTGAGGCAGGACCTTGCGTTCTCTTTGCTCGTGGTAGGCTGGCACAGATTTCGCCGGGCTGAACAGTGTGGGACTGAACTTTCTTGCACAGATTTGCCCCCCAAACCACGGGAAACCCAATTGACATCCTTTGGGGTGGAACCCTTTGAGTGTGCTAGTTTGCATAATAAGGAAACGCTCTCCCTTTCTTTCTGGTCTCCCCAGACTATACTGCGTAGGCTAAGAATATAGCAAAGCTGTCAATCAAACCGGTAAAATTGGCAACAGGTGTTTTTTTCGTGTTTCCAGTAAAAAGGCTATCTGAAGCCCTTGTTGATTAATGAGCATCTGACATAATTAAATCTCTTTCACTCTCTCTCTCTCACCCTCTCTCTCACGCGCGCGCGCGCGCGCACACACACACACACACACACACACACACACACACATTCTCATTCACTTTGTGTAATGTGTGTTTAGGTGCGTGCGTGCGTGCGCCTGTGCTTGGACATCTCGTGTCATGCTGGCCCAAACCGGGGTGCGCGAGTCCAGACAGCTTATAACCATGGTAACAAGAACTAAAGCCACAAAATTAAAGGATGACCTCTCTGGTGTGATAAAAACGGAATGCAGTGTGTTTCTGTGTATTTCTATGTATCAATTTTCAAGCTGTAGCCTATAATCATCTAGATCATAAAGAAATACTCCTTGTGTGCGCCTGCAGTCATGTAATGAAAACAATTCCCCGCCTTGTAAAGAACATGATGATCCAGAGGCGAGGAAACTTGGTTAGATTAAGCCTAAACCTAGATTAAGTTTTTGAAGATGGCGAATTTTGATTTAGTTGAGTTGGTTGAGACATGGGTTTGCGAGCAAGACCACTAGCGGGTAGCCTACAGGAGAGATCAGCAAAACGGATCTGTCAGATAAACAGACGTGGGTGTATCACGCTTCCCGGGCGTCTATGTCCTTGAACAGGCAGTCATTAATAAAACAACTGAACTTTCCACACAAAAGCAAGCCACCTACTTGCCCCTCCCTCTCTCCTTGACACGCACACACACACACACACACACACACACACACACACACACCTATTAGATATTTCACCAATTGTGGTATTTTCAATTATAACACACTCAAAAATATTTTTTGAAATGTTTTATCTCATAGAAGACCCTCCCTCTGAATAACAAGGCAAGGCAATGAGTACCCAGGCAATGAGTAGCCTATGGACAAGTTGATTTCTCATTTTTTAGGGCCCACATGCCCAGTGTGTTGTACATTTAAAAGTTTGGCATATTTCTTTATCACAGTAATGTGACCAATGAGCAGACCAGTGCTCAACAAAATGGCAACAAGGCGAGCTGTAATTACAACATAATCCGTCTGCTTTCGAGAGCCTAAACACAATACAACATTTTTACCTAACATGGTGTGCACATTTTTTATTGTTCACTAAATTATGTCACAGTATTAAAAAAAAGTCCATAACAGAAAGACCCAGATCACTATCACTTGCTGATTCCAAACTCTCCCATGGTAAATCAGATAGATGGAAAGATGCATTAAACTAGTGTGATGCTGACTTTGAAGTGTACTTTTGGGTCCAGTGTGTGTGTGTGTGTGTGTGTGTGAGAGAGAGGTTTTTAGGGTTAATGTGTGCGAGCTGTCTATGTGGCAGGGCCATGGGGTGTGTAATCGTGAGTGCAAATGGTTTAGTCGCTCTCACAGTCATCTGTAATGCCAGCAGCTGGCCAGAGGAATGCTGTGTTGCTTTTGGATTCAATTCAGAGGGATGGGATGCCGACATCCCCATCACACCCTCCATTACACACAGCAGCAGCAGCAGTGTGTGTGTGTGTGTGTGTGTGGGTGTGTGGGTGTGTGTCAGAAGGTGGTGTGTATGTGCTCCATGCAGCAGGTGTGTGTGTGTGTATGTGTGTGTGTGTGTGTCAGGTGTGTGTGTGTGTGTGTGTGTGTGTGTGTGTGGCCACTCCAGACGCACTAAAAACACCAGAGTGCCACAGCTCAAAATTATTTCATACCGCCAACTCCAAATCCAATGAAAATCCCCAACAGATTCAGCCATTATTGGTTGCTGAAGAAAGTTGGAAAACTGATACATGTATGATAGAAAAACATTTGTTTTTCTGATAATATCTGGAATTGTTCCAGATGTAGTATGAAGTAAGTTTAAAAATTTTCTTGGGTCATTGTGTTTTCCAGAACTGAAGCATTGTCCAAGATTGCCCATGCAGATACTGTACGTCACCATCTGAATGAGTTAAGGACAAGAAAGTTTTGAGCAAGTGCTGTGTTCTAAATATAGGGAAAAAAACAGAAGGTTATGAAAACCTATTCAGTTACGTACAAAGCCTGAATAGGCAGGCATCAGAATGACGCATTTTGGTACAGAAATAAAATACACTATTATGGAGGTGATGACAATAAAAAGATTCCACTGCCCTTGTGCACTTCTGTTACAGTGGGCCTAAGTCATCTCATTAATTAAAGGCTCAGTCTAATTTTGGCGAAAGGTTCTTGGGATGTTTGTTAAAGTAAACAGTCTGAGTTTGGTGGTATTTTAATTCAGATGTCAGATACACTCAGCAATGTGATAATAGATTGATTGGAATACAGTCTGTGCTTGAGTAATTATTTACATGTCATATCTGTGTAGGTCTATGGACAGTGAGGTGCATAAAGAGTGCAGTTTCTTGAATTACAGAAAAAGTGGGTGAGTACTGGACGGCATCCTTAAATGACTGAGGGACAGACAATGGACTGGGGACCGGCATGTTGAACAGACTGTCGATGCCAGAGCATATCTTTCTAGAGTTTTCTTTGGAATTACAGTCCGGAAAGTCACAACTAAGAAGAATCGCTAACTCTAGTCCATTTTTCAGCTCAGTTTGACACTAAGGAGGAACCGCTGTTCTGTGCAATCTTACAAGGAAAAAATGGCTGCCATGAAGAATTCGGATGTCTCATTTGGAATTGTACTGGTAATGGAAACCTAAACAGAACATTCTCCAGAAGTTTTTTGAAGGGAAACAATGTCAAAAATCTTCCTCCCCAGTGTTAAGCGAGATAAGCAGTCAATAACACCCAGCATTGCAGTTGTAAATGTCACAAGCTGAACGTTTCTCTAAAGAGTTTATTGACAGCTATACTGTCAATACAGTTGCTTTCAAAAAACATGCCTGAGAAATAACACAGATCTGTAAATAGTTAGTCCTATATTTAAAAATATTTTCAAAAACAGGAATTGAAGAAAATAGCCATGTTGGCTCACTTGCTGGTTGATTAATTTTACCATATAGATGGAATAACATTCCCACCTATGATTGTTTGTAATCCCAGTCATCTACCACATCCTGCCTGGAGAAGAACAAGCTAGTTACTAAAAATAGGAAAAATGGCAAAGCTGTAAATATCAACACCCTTCTCCAAGGACCACAAAGAGGAAAGTAAAAATAAACGATTGCTGCTTTCCTTAGTTTGTTTATTTGTGTGTTGTAAAAAGCACCCTAGGGAAAAAGGCCTTGCCCTAAATCCGCTTTACTTCTGAGGCACTTCCCAAGCCCCCGTTGCTTGCTTCTTCTCAGTGTTGTTCGAGACTTGTGTTTTTGGCTCTAACTTAACCTAGACTTTAAAATTGTCTGAATTCAGGCTCCGGACTCAAGCAGCATAATGCATTCCTCTTCTTCGGCTCTCGCTCTGGTTGTTTTGGGAGTGAGATATTTAGTCTTGAGAGTGTTGCCTTGCTTTGTTGCTGTCTGGTTCTGCATATTTTCTGTTAATTAGTCCT
>JASCQY010000078.1:3388534-3398534 GCA_030264315.1 Sardinella tawilis | reverse complement strand
CTGACTCTCGCTATCTGAATGTAGTTCCTCCAAGCTCCACGTGGCGTTCCATTGAGCTCCACACATCCATCAGAACGATTTCAAGTTCGCAAAAAATGGTTGAGCCAAACAGGATCCGCCAGCGGGATTTGAATAAATGTGACATGGCAGAGAAGCGAGGCTCCCATCAGCGTCACGGTTTGGTTTCGATGAGAGTGGTTAAAAGTATCCTATCCCTTGGTTTGTGTTTGCAGGCAGTACATAGAGAACACTAAGCTGAAGAAGATCAAGTACAAGATTCTGGAATTTAACCCCATGGTGCTTAAAGGCAAAGTCAAGCCAGAGTCATCCAGACCTGATCTGCTTCGCCCTGTAAGTTCTCAGTTTGCTCCCTCCACACACACACACACACACACACAAACACACACACACACACGGTGTTCAGAAGATCTAATGGGAATATCTCCGTCCTGTTGCAGCTCAATTTTGTGCGCTTCTACCTCCCTCTCCTGGGCATCAACCAGAAGAGAATCATCTACCTGGATGATGATGTTATTGTACAAGGTTAGCAACTATGCATTTGCCATCATCTTGAGACAGTGGTCAGACATTTGCATAGTCAAATCTGCAGACATTCTAATTCTTTTGTATTTAAAAACAAAACAAAACAAAAAACAAATTAGAGCTTGACCAGCCATAAACAATCCAGTCAACAGACATCATGTCAGGAGCACAGAAGGGTTGTTGAGCACAAATAACAAACTTTTACTTTTACTTTTGCCTCTGCTTTTCTTAGTCAGATTTGATGACTGAGGCATGAGTGTAAAACTATATGAGAGTCTTCTGTCTGAGCCGTTTGCCCCGCCTTCATACTGCATGTCATACTGCAGGTGATATAAAGGACCTGTATCAGATCAAGCTTCAGCAGGGACACGCTGCTGCATTCGCCTCTGACTGTGACCTCCCCTCCTCCCATGAGATGGTGCGCAGCGTGGGCATGCAGGTGAGCCACTTACCACTAGAGGGCAGTCTGGAGCCACATGCCAACTTGAAATGATATGGAAGAGGGACATTATATGGAAGAGGGACATTTCATTAGGTCACTAATGATGACCTTTAGATATTTCCAAATGTGTATGTGCTTTAACGTTCCCTCTATGGGATAAGAATATTAATTAGAAAAAGTGGATTTGGGTATAAACAATATACTGTATATGTGCTCACTTTCACACATTGACCTTTGACCTTTACTAAATGCATTTGGTCAGGGATTTAAGCTTTTGTTTTTAAGCAGTCATTAGCATTAGCGTCATTTCATTATTTCATATATGACCTCTACATGTTTCCAGCTTCCATTTTGTAGCTGTTCCCTCAATGGGCCTTACTAACAATATTAATTGAAAGAAAAAATACAAAGCTTTCAGTTTTTGGGTGTAAGATATTCACAATATAGGCTACCTTTGATCTAGATGACAAAAAAATATTCTTTTTTATGTACAGTAAGTGGAATGTGTACTGTGTACCTTTGTGTGTGTTTAGAATATATTTGAGCTATGTTTTTTTCATGTTTTCCATTATTTCCATGACCACGTTTGAAAAAAAAGCTTTGTTTTCTTCTGAGCCCATCTCCCAGACGACCTACATGGGCTTCCTGGATTACAGGAAGCAGGAAGTGAGGGACCTGGGCATCAATCCCACAAAGTGCTCATTCAATCCTGGTGTGTTTGTGGCCGACATCGCCGAGTGGAAAAGGCAGAAGATCACCAAACAGCTAGAGAAATGGATGATGGAGAACTTCAAGTGAGAGTTTAGGAACATCAGTGTCAGTAGATGAAGTTAAAAAGTAAAATTTGACTAGTAGGCCTATTTAGTGAACATTTCTTGCCTAAAGCGACACGGTCTCAGAATAACCTGTGTCGACTGATAATCTGTCTGTGTCTGTGACATTAATACGGCTTCATCACATCTTCCTATTTGACCTAGATAAGGTAAATCATTTTACAGGCTCAAGTTGAGGAGTTTGATAAATGGACTGCACAGATGATGGCTGTGGCGTGTGATTGGCCTATGCAGTCCACATATGCTCTCAGCATTGTCAAAACTCTCTCTCACCAGGGATAACCTTTACAGCAGTGCAATGGCTGGGGGTGTGGCGACCCCTCCGATGCTGATCGTCTTCAATGACAAATACACCACCATCGACCCGCTGTGGCATGTCAGACACCTGGGTAAGCCAGCAGACTGCTTAGACATGGACTCTTGTGGTACTTATATCAGTAACTGCTTAAAGGAGAAGTTTGGTGTGAATCAATCAATAGCCCTGTGAATGGGGCATAGTAACTTACTTTCAGTTTCATTTCGCTATGCCCCATTCAGTTAACATTAGTTATCGGATCGTTATTCGGTCTATGTTGTATTCATTTTTATCACTTTAAATCAAGATGCATGAATTCATCTACAATATATAATTAAATCAGGTGTGTGTGTGTGTGTGTGTGTGTGTGTGTGTGTGTGTGTGTATTATTAGGCTTTTAGTCCATAGTCTGTTTCGTGATGTTATGGTTTGCCGTAGGCTGGAGCCCTGATGCCCGCTATGCTGAGTCCTTCCTGCAGAGGGCGCAGCTGCTTCACTGGAACGGCCGCTTCAAGCCCTGGGACTTCCCCTGTGTGCACATGGACCGCTGGGAGAAGTGGTTCATCCCCGACCCGTCGGGCCGATTCGCCCTCATACGGCCCTGAGGATGGGAGGGTTCCTTGGATTCCTAACAGCAACGTAAAACTCATTTTCAGCACCACTGGGACTGGCTCTAACTGTGAATTGTTTGTTATTAATTGTTTGTTTACTTATTAAGACAAACACACACATACACACACACACACACAAATACACACACACTCTCATTCAAACAAACACAATTTGCCTCAATTATGACAATAAATTTCGACAGAAAACTGTTGATATTATCAATCAGGGCAAATTAATCGAGGAAATCACACATACACCCCTCCTCCCTCAGATGTAGTCTTTGATACAGGAAAGCACACTGGAGTTAAACTGCTAACATTGAATGTTGCATGATGCCAAGCATCTGAAAAACACTATTGACAAACTTCATGTATGGGGCTTCAGAAGAATGGATCCATGACTGCAGGTTTTGTTATGATTTCTTATGACATTTGACAAAAGGTATCAGTCTACAGAAAACCTCTCTTAAATATTGGCTATATATATTTCAGTGCAACACTGCAGGCTTGGATGTTGCCCTGAATCACGTGTCATAATCCACTGCAATAGATTTTTTTTTCAATCCATCCTTCAATTTGTCATCAGTTTTCACTTCTGTCTGTTGTTTCATTTTGTCTTCTTAGGTCTGTAAAACCCTAATTTTGTAATAAAACTTACACAGTAGATTCCATAATGTCTATGAGTACTGAATTTTGTGAAGTTCAAGTTGTGTGAAGTTAAATCGAAAGGGCTTTTTTCAGAGAGCTGTTTAGTCTGACGTGATTTGTACAGGTAGGCCTAGAGCAAACAAAGTTGGAAGTCACAGACAGGAATTTGACATTGGAATTACTGTGGGCTGTTGTGTAATCTTGGACAATCACATGGCTGCATTTCTCTTACAGTGTTACCCTTATCAGACGTAAAGAAAGGCTAAAAATGGCGCAACTAAAGTTGACGCAACAACGCAGACTTAAGTATAATAACAACGTAGACTAAAAGTATGAAGGTTCAGCATATTTCAGTAGGCCATTTTAGCCATACTGAAAGGCCTAAAGGAAGTTACCAAACGGAATCTTCCTCGTTTATTGCAGTTTTGTGTGTATTTCAAAACAGCTCTAGTGCAGGCTTTAACAAACACCACGTCAAGTCGAGTCACTGAAGCAGTCCCAAAGTTGACCCCATTTTACAGAATATCCTGGATTTCCTCACAGCCTGTTTGTTTACACCTCTTACTGTCAGGCAAGTGAGGCAATGCTGGCTGGTATAAATGATTGTTGGGAACTGTGAGTATCAACCGTTCTGGAGAAACGGGGACCTCAGTAAAGACTTGACATGACAATGTGGTAAGGTCATTATTTCCTTTGCTTAATGTAGTCTAATCCTACTTTTTCCTCTATTTTTGCTATATGCGATAAAATCTACACACATACTGAGACTGAAGTTTTCTAATGTAAGAATGTGTCATTTACTGTATACTGTTTGTAAATGAATGATGACAAACAACATATTTCTCAAACTACTAAACAGACTTTCCCTTGTCTCTGGACTAGGATGCTTCCTAACTATTGTATGTGGTCTTGTTCCTCCTGCAGGCTCTCTGTGGCAGCTGTTGTGGCCTTAGTGGCCTGTCTGCCTCATGACAGCATGCAGCAGTGGCCAGTGGAACGTTTGAGAGCAGGTAAGACAAATGAAAAAAAAAATCAATATAGCTTTTTAACATTCAGCTTTTTAACAGCTTTTTTAAACAGCTTTTTAACATTCCTTTATAAAGTAATTTTTTATTCATTTGGGCATTTTGTCTAGTCATTTTGTTTACTGAAGGTCTGTGAATGATTTTAGGTCACAACAGATCTATACATCATCTGGATTGAAACAGCATTTCTTCATTTTCACATTATATCAATTAATGACAGTATTAATTATTTGAATTAATTGTATTCATTATTTTCTAAACCCAGGCCCACCTCCACCAGGACCACCTCCACCAGGCCCGCCTCCACCACGCCCGCCTCCACCACGCCCACCTCCCGGCCCTAATGCTCCATCCAAGACGGTGCCTTGGCAGGCGATGGTGTACCTGAAGGAGGGGGAGTTCTACGGGGGTCACGGTGGTGGAGCGCTCCTCTCCGACCGCTGGGTGCTGACGTCGGGCAGGAACCTGTTTCTGAAGAAGAGCCAAAAAGACACGCAGGGACAGCAGCCTCTTGTGCCAAAGATCTACCTGGGCGTCGCGAAAATGGAGGATGCAGATTCCTCCAAAGAAGCAGCTGTTGAGAAGGTTAGGCTGAAGTTGAAGCCTTGTTTTTGGACAGGGCCTGCCCCGAGTTTTGATTGGATATGGCCCTCCTCTCACCCTCTTCTCTTCTCACCCTTTTCTCATCCCTCTCTTTACTTTTCTTTTTCTGCTCTTTCTGTTCTTTCCTTGCCCTCCTCTGGTTCAGTCATTTGAATCCCACTGGCTTTCCCTGTTTCCACAGTGCTAATATTTGCCTCATATTATCACCTTCTAATAAATGGCTTTTTTGTTGTTGATACCATCACAGCAAGCAAATGAATATTTGTTCTTACTGATATGTGTTCTTTCAGGTGTTCTTGCACCCAGGCTTTCAGAACACGTCAGACTGGCAGAACGACCTTGCGCTAATCAAGCTGAAGGAGCCGGTGATCTTCAACCAGACCTTGATGCCCATTCCTCTCCCAGAGCAAGGGGAGGAGCAGGAGGAGAGGGCTGGAGAGGAGGCCATCTTTGGTGCGTGGGACGCAGGGATCATCCATCAGCTGCCCAGTGCTGTCAAACACCTCAAGCTGCCCGTGGTGTCCCGTGAGGCGTGCCAGGCCGAGTACCCGTCCGGTCGCGGACCTGTCGTTACCAGCGATATGTTCTGTACAGGCCCCAGTCAGTTCTTCATGAACATTTGCTTCAATGATGCAGGCAGCTCCCTTGTGTTCCAGAATCCAAAGACGGGGAGAGTTTATGCCGCAGGGATCGTCTCTATTGACACTGTGTGCGCGTTTAAGAAGTACGCTGTTCACACGAAGATCTCACCCTACCTGTCGTGGATACGGGACACTATGAGGGAAGACGAGGTGGTTTCAGCCCAGAGAGAATCACTTGTGAGAGATATGTATTCTGGCAAAATTTAGCCTTTGACCCTTAACCAACAGTGTAAAGAGTGATGCTTCCTTGGAGTGTGTATGTACAGTTACAGTCATTTCTGTGGAAATTCAATAATTCATAATAAATTACATTTCAGACACTTTTGAAGCAACTTCACTTTTGTAATGGAAATATCTAGGCTGGATTGCTGTTGACAGTGATACAGTATTTGAAATGATCATTCCTTAATGTCTGATAGGCTATATGAGGGCCATTTCATGATTCATTTACATTTATTTCTTACATACGGTTCCTTGATATCTTACAAAATGGTATGTGCACACTAATAGACAAACCCAGGAAGATGTCATAACTCCTGATTGCGTACTCAAGTGACTTTTGGCCATCACAATACAGCATAGGTTTGTGGAGGCACAGCACCCCCTAGTGTTGAAATTCTCTTGCCCATTCAAACGTGTTGATTGACACAGGCCCCACCATAACATTTACATTTATGCTCTTAGCAGACACGTTTTATCCAAAGCAACTCTATTTCCCACCAGTGGGACACAGACACATGGAGGATGAGGCACATCAAACAGGAGGAAAGTTGTCCTTTTTATCACCCATCTTTAGTTAAGCTCTTCTCCAACAGAACAATCTGACCACATAAATACTGTATACATTACAATGTCCAGTCCATAGGATAGGAGTACAAGTGTAACCAAAATACCAGAAATAAGGCTTTAGGTCCATTATCATTTTGTAGGGGCGATAGGCAACACGATGGGAATGAACCTACACCTTCCCAAACTTGGGGATGGCCGGAACAAAAATGTAAGAGCCTTGGAAGGTACAGTAGGATTGTTGTTAGGCCTACATGCTATACTTTGTAGTGAATGCCTTATGCATGGACAGTGAACACTATAAAAAGTTCAATCATCTCAAATGGCTCTTCATTCGTGTTTTAATCTCAAAGGTTCAGCATAGACAGATAATCTGTGCTGGCAGGAGATTGGTGGCAAGGCCTCCATCCCCATTCTGTGTGAGGGAATAGTTACTACATTACTATGTGTTGGGGAAAGATGACCAAACACAGAGAAGGAAGTTACCCAGCCTTTTTTGAGAACTGAAACTGCAGCATGTGTGGTGTTCATGTCCCATACTTTCACTCCACCAGTTTTAATTTATTTACCCATTTTTATATACTTTTTACTATCTGCCCCAATTTCAACCATTTATTGATTTAGCCATATTCTTTTTACCTTTAACTTGCCGCCACCCGCCCCTCCTCCTCATTTTATTCATCTTGCTTTGCTCCATGACCCCATCTACTGATACTCATGGCTCAAGTCTGTTAACTTCTTTCTTCGTAAAGAAAATTAAGCTGCCTTGTGCATGAAAAGCGCTACACAAATAATTCTTGCCTTGCCTTGGTATACACCGTGAAATAGCGAGAGAAAAACTGAAATGAGCAAACTACACCAGCAAAGTCCCTTTTCGCAAACATTTAATGGTTCACGTGACAGGAATTCAGAACTCCATAACCAGCTCCGTTAAATATTAACAAATTTACAGTCATGAGGAATGTAAAAAACAAAAAGAAAACACAATTTCAAACACAAGCAGTGCCTAAAAAACCCTCCCCCCCTTTCCCCTTGCCCCCAACCCCTTCACCATTCACCCCCCATGGCAGAGACCAGGCGTCAAGGGGACACCCAAAATCATGCCCCCACCCAATTCAGTTCTGTTCAAACCCAGTTCCCCCTCAGTTTTTCACAATCTCTCAGAGCTCGTCCTTCTCTGTGGAGGCCTATGGAGGGAGAGAGAGAGAGAGAGAGAGAGAGAGAGAGAGAGGGAGAGAGATTTAGTCACACGTTGTTTCAGCAAATAGACAGACATGAACTGACAGTCATGCTCCCTGTTCAGGGGATCACTGAGGCATCCATTTCAAGTGCATGTTTGTGTTGTAATTCTGGCTTGTTAACTCATGTGGATATCCTAATAGCACAGCTGTATACAGTACTTCAGTTCTGATAGCAAAATTAAAGCCAACGAGTAGCAATGTATTTGTGATGGTGATGTGTCATGGACTCGACTTGGACTTGACTCGGATCAGCAGTTGGACTTGACTTGGACTCGACTTGATTTTTAAAATAACGACTTGGACTTGAGCACTGGGGACTCGAGATGGACTCGGACTCGAGATTTAGTGACTTGACTACAACCCTGCCTTCTTCTGAAATAATTCCCAACACTAGAGGGCAGTAAAGTGGATGTAAATGCACTGCAATTAAAGACTGCAGATGCAAACATATCTACTGTGGAGGTAGGAGCAATTAAGGGAGTGAGCGAGAAGGAGAGACACTCACTGTATCCTTTTCCGTATCGTCTTCCTCGGCGTCAATGTCTTCTTCGCCATCGTCTTCCTCAGCTGCCTCCTCAGGCTCCTCCTCCGGTTCCTCCTCCACCTGGACACAGGCAACACAACACCTCACCTCCGTTTCCATGGTAACCCCCATGTCTAGCTACTCTATATACCGCATGTGTATGCATACAAAATGCTGTTCTACAGTGATTACGGTACAGATTGCATGTTCATGGTGGCTAGTACATAATGCAGAATGCATTACATTAACATCATAGGGTGTATCCAACAGAGGTGTTTTTAGTGATTACGTAAGAAGAAAATGTAGGTCAATCAGGATTATTGTAATGTTGTCAATCCAAATAAAAGCACCTATGTGTGAGCGTGTTTTAGTGTGTGTGTGTGTGTGTGTGTGTGTGTGTGCCTGCGTACCTGTTCTTCGAGGTCGACGTTCATGCTGAGCCTGAGCATTCTCTCGATGCGGTCACCGTAGGCTTTGGTGTCGACCAGCGCGAAGCCTGAGCGCAGCGTGGCCGTCTCGTACAGAACCACGGCCAGATCTGCTGCCGTCTGATCCTCAGCATTGCTCTGCAGACACAAAAGAATTGAAAAATAAATACACAAACAGCAATCAGATAAATACCAATCCACACAGTTCAAGGGTAGCTTAAACACGCAGACACACAGACAGACAGACAGACAGACAGACACACACACACACACACACAGATTTGGTTAAGAGTAAGAGGATTCATAGGACAGAGAAATGTATAACTTACGTTTACTCTTTTCAGCATCTCCTTAATCAGGGGATGTTTGGGGTTAATTTCTAAGGTTTTCTTCTGGCTTGCATAATAGCTGGAAGACAGAGAGAGAAACACCACAGACAGACAGACAGTCAGCTCTCTGTGCTGCACAAGAAAGGGCTCACTAACACACACAGTGCCCTGTGCAAACTCTGGCTTAAAAATGGCGAGCAATGGGACAAAACAGTATTCTTCAGTATAGATAGACTACTGGATCAACAGAGCTGCTGTTCAGTGCCATTCCCAACTGACCGCACAATGACTCAATTTGCATAGCATGTTCAAATATATACCTAGTGGCACTGTTAATGATGACTGACAAATTCACTGTCTAACTGACCCATGAAATACCATTTCACTAAACACACTGAAGGCCAAGTACAGATTCAAACACTTCAAACGTTTAAAACTTCAAAAGCTGAAGACTTAAGTCAACTGGGAAATTCTGTAATTGTCCTTAAAAGGGGCTTACTTTGTGGAGATGTCTTTGCCAGTCTGGTAGGCCTGGGCCTTCATGATGCGCTCCATGTTCCCGGACCAGCCGTACTGACTGGCCACCAGGGCACAGGGGGAGTTGGTCAGTCTCTGGGACAGGACAGCCTTCTCGATCTGCAACAGACAGAATGGTCAGCCTTTCAATCCAGCACGGCTTACCGACCAACGATTGGTGGCATCTCTGAGGCGATGGTAGCATAGCCACCGTTGTGCCCTTGAGCAACGCACTTAACCGTACGTTAAGTAGTACATATAATTGATAGTTGATCACTGTAATTCGCTTTGGATAAAAGTATCTGCTAAATGTATAAAATGTCAGATAAACATCTCTTAGGCAAGGCGCATTGCTGACAGCTAGAATGACTGATTAGTCTTAAACATGAGTTAATAAATATATATCATCATTCCAAGACAATAAATCCCATCAAGGCAATTTCTTTAAGATCCACAAGAAATACTAGCCAGGCTAGCGCCGCCTAATGCTTCCGGCCAATTTCATTTGCCTCCGGCATATAGTCAGGAAACTAACG
>JASCQY010000078.1:3347149-3357208 GCA_030264315.1 Sardinella tawilis | reverse complement strand
TAGTTCTCGAATTCGGTCTACGTTCTACCTACCGATGTAGTTCTGGTACCTATCGACAGCACTCGGCAGCCTCAGACAACAGAGCTTCGGTTTGATTCACTCCGGAGAATTCCTTTAAGGAGAACAGAAGAGATTCCACACAGACACACAGAGAGCGGCTAAGGCGCCCTGGACCTACATGTGCCACCAGCATGTCGTGGACGGAGGTCTGGGCGGGGGGCTCGGCGATGCTGTTCGGCTGAGCTTTGGCCTCGCCGTCGGCGGTGGGGCTGGAGGTGGCGGCCGCGGGGGCATCGGCCTTGGCGTCTGCCTTGGCATCCGCAGCAGGGGCAGGGGCTGGGCCCGGGGCCGGGGCCAAGGCAGAGCCAGGAGCAGGGCCTGCGTCTGGGGAGGAAGTGGCGGCGGCGGCCGTGGGTGGCGCCACCTGCTGCTCGTGGTGGTTCTGCAGTCCCGCGGGGGCAGCCGTGGCGGCGGCTAAGGCCAGGGGCTCGGAGGGGCCGGAGTGGTTCAGGATGGACGCCACGCACAGCTCCACTTGGAAGTGCAAGAAGTTATTCCAGGTGTACTTGAAGAAGAGATCCTGGAGTCAGGACAGGGCCAGAGAACAGAGGGACAGAGAGTGAGTTAGCACAGCCTTCCTCCATCTCCCCTCCATGTCCTGTGTCACTTGTGCAAACAGAAGACCTTATGCAAAACACACTTGAAGGACAGCTGCAGTTTTTCACACTTAAAACCTTCAACTTAAGAATTTCAATGTGAATTTAAGTAAAAAAAAAAAAAAACCCAAACCAGTCCTTTAAGAGACAAAATAATGGAGAAGGGGAGGAGGGAAAACAAACAAACAAACAAAACAACAACTCTAAATCATATATAGATACACAGTTTCTTTGATCTGATTTGTAAAATCTATGTAATCTATGCCAAAGACCTTATACTAAATTCTAATTTCAATTCCTATAATCAATTAGGGGTGTTGTGTTCCACACGTCAACTGACAGAGAGGAAGAGAACCACAGGCAGAGTTAGAGACAGAGAGATGGAGGACGTGTGGGAGTCAGCCATGAACATATTCACACACACAAACACAGAACTAACCAGAGAACTGCCCAGACAAATAGAAACTGTGTAGGTGTGTGAGAGACTGTATCTGCATGCATCTAAGAACACATTCATGTATACAGTATACACATTCAAGTGTGTGTGTGTGTGTGTATATGCATATATGTACTGTATATGTGTGTGTGTGTGTGTGTGTGTGTGTGTGTACAGTATATGTATGTGTGTGTGTGTGTGTGTGTGTGTGTGTGTGCGCACGGCGCACCAGCAGCTTGTCCATGATGTGGAGGCGGCAGAGCTCCTGGCAGAGGCTGGCGTCGCTGGTCTGGAGCAGGGCGGCCACCAGCCGTGCCACGTGCAGCCGCGCGTTACCCAGGGGCTGCTCCAGCACGCCCACTGTCGTCAGTATTGCACTTTTCTGCATGTTAGAACACACACACACACAAGAAAAAGATATTTCCTTTAGTTGAATGGTTGCCAAGTAGCGCACAAGCGTAGCTTTTTAATGGCGTAGCAATATAGAATGAAATGCGGTCTCAGCCGTGTTATATCGGGGGACTGTACATCGGCATCGTATGTGATTCAACCAATCATAATCAAGGATCGGAACTATCCGTTTTAGAATAATCAATCACACTCTCTGGTATCACCATCTTCGTCGATAAGTTTGTTGAGCTAGCGTGGTGGACCAGACTTGTTCATTTCGCTACAGTGCAAGTCTTGAGGACACTTCTGATGGGACTACCTTTACTTTACTTTACAGTGGGTGGGTCATTTTCAACCTTTTTTTTTTTTTTTCGTCTTCATTTTCTGACCGGACGCTAAAAAAACTTAGTGGAGGAAACGGAAGCCTTTGAAGAGTGTCCTGTCTGGCACTGAGGCCAAAGGCAACACTGAGTGGGGGTGCTGGTGCGGGCAGCCTGCCCGCTGGCCTGGCCAATGCCCAGCATGAGCTCATGACCAATCCACACGTGTCTACATGGGTACGCTAGACTAGAACATCTGCACTTGCAGCATTCTCAGGTTAACAAAAATCCCCCAAAGTCCCTCAAATGGCAAATATCAGCCCAAGATGAAGTCAGTTCCTGCTCATTAAGTCTTTGAGGGCTGAGATTGGACATTGCAATTCAGCCAATATCTGAGGACTGGCTGAAACAGACTAAGGAGCTGTTCATGAATGAATGTGTAACCCTCGGAGTGAGCCCGTCTGTCTATTTGCAGACATTGTTTAATCTGGACTTGTAGAGGTTTACCTTGGGAGGGTCAAGTAGAAGCTGCTGGAAGTCCTTAAGATGAGGCTCAATAGCACGCAAAATACTGCCGCTGACAGTGTACGACCGTTCGCTTCCCTGAGAATACAGATCCATAAGCCCCTCAAGCCTTGGGGCGGCAGCAGACAGACAGACACACAGACAGACAGACAGACACAGAGAGAGGGAGAGAGAGAGAGAGAGAGAATGAATGAATCAGCACCAAGTCCTGCTGGGCCACTTCAACAGACTGAACCCAGAAAAAGACCGGAGCATTGAAGACTATTCCTCATGACTTTCTTTATGTTAAGTGCAAACAGTCGTGTGGTCCTGGTTCATGAACACTGAAGGCTTGAGCCCAAGTGAGACCCTTTTCAAACGAATGAATCTGTCTGTAAGTGTGTGTGTGTTCTGGGAGTGAGTATGGTACTTGAAGCTCAATGCCACAAGTCGTCAATGTGAAGATTGTCGTGAACGTGAATAAGGACATGGCAAAATGAGTGACTGTTTGTGTGTGTGTGTGTGTGTGTGTGTGTGTGTCTCACCCTGTCCTCCGAGACTCCAGTAATGTAAGTAGCACTTGAGTTCCATTGACGACCGATGCCTCGGTCCGCTCCCCTTCAAACATGTTCTTCAGCAGCTCCGACACGTTCTCCTGCCTGAGACACACACACACACACACACACACACTTTGCTGAATCTTGAAACCATTCTCCTGTTGTAGCTGCATTACAGAGCACCATCAATTCTCTGCATGTCTGACAGACCCATCTCAATATGATTAAGTCCACCACCAACATACTGTCCCTCAATTATTCATCACGACCATGAAGTCCATTACAAGGAAAAACTGGATGAACTGACCAAGGCCCCACTTAAGAGAACTGACAGCATGATTGAATGGCCTTGGCTGGAGCCTGACCTGGGAATGATGATGCATGTGAGCAAAGGTCCCTAAGCTTCCAGTCGGCCATAAATATGAGTGCATAATCTACTCGCCAGCTGTCTCGTGTTGATTCAATAAAACAACTCCGTCCCTATTCTTAATGTGCTCCTGATAGTTAGCTCCTGCCATTATGCACTGACTAGGCCTAAATAATCCCATACCGGAATAATCAGCTGTCGCATGAAACCAAACAAAGCTAATGGCGTGGCAATGTACTGTTAATGTTAGCTCAGTACAAGTTAGCTTGTTTTTTTTTTTGTTTTTTTTAGATAATTAGCTTTTTTTTGTTAGCTTATTTTGTCATTTTTGGAGTAAGGTGCTTTGCCCAATAATTCCCCATGTTATGTAGGCCTAATAGGAGAATTAATATTACTGTATTGCAAATGGTGAAATAACTGGCCAAGGACATAGTTGAATATACTGATGTCTGATCAGCTTTTTGGGCCCTTTCTTTCAGGAAGTCATCTTCATATAAATAGCCCCGTGTGTTTGTGAACAGGCCCAGTGAAGGCCCAGAGAGGGTGGCCACGCAGGCTAGCAGAGCCGTGCAGACTCACGCCTTCCCCTTCCCTTTTTGTCCCCGCTAGGCTGAGCAGTGAGGGGGGTAGAAACAGGCCTCTGGCTGGGCACAACTTCTGCCTTGCTTTGCTTTGCTTTGCTTTGTCCAGCTCAGCTCGGCCAGAGGAAGCGTCTCCAGTCCCGACCTTCCAGCAGAGCAGACACTTGAGAGGGTGCCGACACACCCACTGCCCACCCCCCCCCACCCCCACTTGGCCTGTCCGTCCGTCCGCCCTTGTGTGCACGCCGATCCTGAGTGAACAGCAGAGGAACTGGAATCCCTGACTGAGGCCCTTTTTCATTTCTTTTTTAAAAAAGGGCCGATGCAGGCCAAGAACAACTGGCTCTTTCCCCTCTGTCTGCGCTAGCGGCTGGAAACGCTGCTGATGGATGCTGCAGGGGTCAGCGCCCCACCCGCCCACCCGCAGGGTCAAACCATGGGCCCCCTCATTCTGCCCTTATCTCTGACAAGGAGAGTTGGGGTGTGTGTGTGTGTGTTTGTGTGCACATGCCCATGCCTGTACACGCAAGTCTCACTGGTGCACAGTCAACAAGAGCGGTAGTTTATGACCAAAGATTGATGTTAAAATTCTCTAACATTGTTTAGATGGCGTGATCAGGTGAAGAAAGGTGGGTGTGTGTGTGTGTGTGTGTGTGTGACTCACGACTCCAGGACGGCGAGTAAAGGGTCGGGCTCCACGGCCTCGGCCAGCTGATTGGCCTGGTCTCTGCTGAGCCGGATGATGTCACAGAGGGTCTGGGACGCGTTGGATTGTCTCTGTATGGAATCAAAGGAGCGGAGAGAGAGAAAGGAAAAAGAAAGTGAGAGAGAGAGAGAGAGAAAAAAAAAGAGAGAGAAGGATACACAAGCAGAGCAGTCAGCATGGGCCAGCCCCTACAAACTGCTGCAGTATAAAACACCCCCAGTGTCCGCCCCTGACCCCTAACCCCTGAACCCTTACAGACTCAACTGTCATAAAGCAGCTCAATAGTTAACCCATTGAGGGTTCAAGGTTTAGGAGTTAAGTGGGATTTATGGTCGTCCGTAGTAACGTAAACGCAAGACCCCCTCTCCGACGTTGCAAGCTCCTCTCCAACATGCTCTCCCGACACAAACGGAGACATTCCCAACTTTTGGAATGTCCGTCGTGACGGACGGAGACTCACGGATAGCGCAACCCTGTGATTGGTCACCTTACTTCGTTTTGGCTTGTTAACCACCGTAGGTAGAGCTAGCACACTAGAGCTTGCTAGTTCACAATGCAGGCTTTGTAATTGATCTGATCCTTGGTTTGGATACAGTGGAAGTGTTTCCTGATTGTACTGTGCCTATATTTCAATAAAGTTTGGAAATCAGCACTTTGTAGGCAGGCATTACTTTGTATGCAGGTATGTGAGAAGGTCACAAGCTAACCGAACAATTGGCTTAGCACCATAGGTAAATTAACCACATGCTCGTGCAAGCTAGCCAATTAATCGTAATGTTAGATCTCTTTTTGGATACAGTGGAAGTGTTTCCTGATTGTACTGTGATTGTTAGCCACATGCTCGTGCAAGCTAGCTAATTCATCTTAATGTTAGATCTCTTTTTGGATATAGTGGAAGGATTTCCTGATTGTGCTGAATCTATATTTCCATAAAGTTTGGAAATCAGCACTTTGTCAGCAGGCATTACTTTGTAAACAGGTCTAAATTAGGCGTTAGCGGGGACATTGGGAACCAGTGTGTGTGGGAATCACAATGTTGAGAAAATGAAACTGAGACGGACAACAATTTCACTTCGCATGTGGCACGTAAGTGTGTGTGAGTGTGAGTGTGAGTGTGTGAGTGACTCACCTCCTCATCTCTGCCTGTGTGTATGAGTGCTGTGAGCCTCTGGATCAGACGTTCCTCGTTTAACCACTAGCATAAAGCACACACACAAGAGAAGCCATCAGATCACAACCTGATCAACGAGCCACAAGTACTGATACATCTGAACAAAGCCTGCATGTGCAGCATGTCCGCACAGACACAGACACACTCACACACACACACACACACACACACATCCATACCCACACCAAAGCTAAGGATGTCACACTGACAGATGTCACAGCATCTACATTTCTCTATCCCTCTCATACAAAAACAGACAAACACACACACACACACACACACACACAAATATATACGTACGTTGAGGACCTCCTGGCGGAGCGGGGCGGGCTCCACGCAGCTGATGAGGCGCAGCAACAGGTCCATCATGGCCGACGCATCGATGTGGTTCAGCACCAAACTGATGAAGTTGTGCTTCTTCCTCAGGAACGAGATCACCTGGGCAACACAAACAAACACAAACACACAAATGAGTAACACACACACATGACAAAAACCTGACAAAGGCTCACCTAATAATCCCATCATAATAATCCCAAAACACCCAAATGACAAAATAATCCCAACCACAGCACAGCATGACATTGTGGTCAAGGTGTTGTGTTGTGATATAACCTCTAATCTCTAGCCATAGAGTCAGTAAAGACACGGAGGGCAGACGGGCAGAGGAGGAGCGAGAGAGAACACAGCACGTGAACGACCCAACACAACAGACAAGCCAATTATTTATTATTCACCAGTTGCATAATGGAATAAAATGCTTTGGCAGCATGACTACACAAATACATTATCTCAATAAAACATAATTGGGAGAGAGAGAGCGAGAGAGAGAGAGAAGAGAGAGGGAGAGAGACAGGGAAGAGGAGATGAAGAAACAGACAGACGGAGAGATCATCAGTAGAGGAGGGAAAGACTGAGCCTCTATCAGACCAAAAAAAAAAACTTTTCCGACTTGGCCTGACTGTTCCACAAGAGGCTCTGGAGCGTTCCGACATTGGAAGCTTGACGAGCTAAAGAAGCAGATAGGCTAAGCGTGGGTGGAGTGAGGCAGGGATCACTCTCTTACTGGAGCATGTGGAGAGAGGAGGTGGTGGGGAGACAGGACTCATGTAGGGGACGTTCACACCTCCACCACCTCCACCTCCACCTCCACCTCCACCTCCACCGCCACTAGTCAGGTTAGCGCCGCCTTCTACTTCCACTCAATATTGCATTTTACTCCAGTACTGTGTCAGATATCTCTCCAAAGCCTTAGGCTTCCTTCTGCTAGATTTTGGCTGACCAATCAGCAGGCAGACAGCTCTCACAGAAGTTCACAGAAATTATCTGCCCAAGAGGAACAAAAGCTACGCCAACTGAGGGATGCCAGATGCTTTGCACAAAGTGAAACAACATGAAAGAGTTTGGTATACCAGGCTGCCCCCCCCACCCCCCCACCCCCCCCGCTCGCTCCAGCTCCGGGCTCACCTGCTCGGTCTTGCGGGCGATGAGGTTGCCGATGGTCTTGCTGAAGAAGCTGGCCAGCAGCGGGTTGAGCGGCGGCTCCTGCTCCAGGAAGGCGTACAGCTTCTCCAGCAGCGCCTCGTCGCCGCCCAGCTTGTCGTTGATCAAGGTCACGTCCGCCGTCAGCAGCTCACACGCTATGTTGGGGAACCTGGGCGCAAACGCAGACGCTGGCTTATTAACGTGTTATTAACACTTAACAACGCAGCTTGTTGGGGCAATAGGCAGGCACGGCATCCAAGTTATTACTGTGTTATTAATACTTACTATAGGGCTCTCTAGAATGCTGCAGGAGCTTCCATTCATTTTGAATGGGCCTTCCCAATGCTCGGAGCTCAATTATTTCTGTATAATGACCACTCCAAAATGTAGAACTAGAAATGTGACTACATTTTTTTAAGACGGCCATAATGACCAGTGGACAATACATTACCCCTTACTTCACACCACACCAAACATGTGCTATATGTGCAGTACAATCATTTATGTATCCTTTGATACCTTTTGTTTTTTACTGGTTCTAATCACAGCTATAATTGAGAAGGGCATCATTAGTCATAAGGGACAAACACGTTTGTCAGATAGAGGAAAGAACGGTTTCATTAGATAAGTGTGTGTATGTGTGTTTGTGTCATCTACAGGAAGGAGGAGGACGCAACTGTTCACTTTGACTAATGCAAGATGTCATGCCGTTTAGTTTCCTGTTTCATTTCCAATTCAGACAGGCTGCGCGCACACAATGACACACACACACACACACACAAGCACTGTCCCTTTTAGATCACTACTCTGGGTATCTTTAGACCACAAAGATATAGAGATTGTGAATCTTTCCTCCTTTCCCCTCCCCATATTACAGAAAAAGAGAAAAAAAAAGAAAGAAAAAATTGCCACGACAGGAAGTGGAACTGCAGTCGTTACGGTTAACCCACTAAATACACCCAATGGCCCAGGACCTTTTAAGGAAAGCGAAGAGTGCAGACAGACAACGGACAGTGGGGTGGGGTGGGGTGGGGTGGACGGAGTATACTGTAGGCCTTCTAGTCCAATGCTCACAGCCCTCTGCCTGGCTGAAGGTAGCTGCCAGGGCTTATAGCCTTGAGTGGCATTCCAAATAATCAGTGCCTGCCTGCATCCCGGGGTAGTAATATGAGAGAGCGAGAGAGAGAGAGAGCGAGAAAGAGAGAGAGAGAGAGGGAGAGAGAGAGAGAGAGAGAGAGAGAGGGAGGGAGGGAGGGGGAGAGAGAGAGAGACAGAAGGCGTCCAACCAGTTATGATTGAGTTCACTTCTTCTTCCGTTTTTGGCACAGGAGGCAGCATAGCTGAGAACGATGACGCGAACAAAACTTTTTTTTTTTTAAAGGGCTCTATTTACCTCCGCAATTCAATTTCCTACATATCAATAGGAACACTGCTACTACACAACCTCAGGGACTCCAAAGCCAAGAAGCCTTTTTCCAAATCATGATGAAATTTGAGCAGTGCTCCCTGGTGCAATGAGGCAGTGCAGGGCAGACTGGTGACGTTTGTGCAACTCAAACGTTAAAACTTCTGCTTTCTCTGCCGCTTCAAACGTGGCACCTTGAGGTTAAGCAAACAGATCCTCACTACAGCTTCATGACGAATGCCTGCAAACTCTCCACAGTCTCTCGACGAAGAAGGACTCCTCATGCTGTCATGTGCAAATGCCATTCCATTATATATGCATCTGTTTGACTCAAAAGGACTAAAGCTGGACAACATCCTCAGACTTTTTCTTCCATAACCGCGGTCATAATGAGATTAAACTGAGAATGGGAAGGGGGGGATATCCCTCCTAATCAACTCCTCACTGCAGACCAGCATGTCATAAGCGCACAATCTGGCTCTCTGCGTCTGGATCTAATTCCATTAAAAAATGAAATTACCCCTGTGGCCGCTTCCCTCTCTCTCTCTCTCTCTCTCCCTCCCTCTCTACCTCCATCTGAATCTCTCTCTCTCTCTCTCTCTCTCTCCCTCCCTCCGTCTCCCTACTCTACTCGGGCACCAACAGATGCCTCTTGTTTCGCCTCGGTCTGATGATGGAAGCCGGTCTGATTACGGCCGACAGTAGATTTGCCACAGATTGGCCAGGCCTTGCCATCCATCCCATCCCATCCCATCCCATCCCAGACTAGTCCGGCCACACTGTGCCCACATGCTGGGCATGGGTAGGTAGGAACGGGCCTGACTGGGCTCGGCTCCCAGTGTCAATCTGCTAGTAGCCGGTTCTGGCTTCATCTGAGTCTTTCTGGCCGGGTGCCAACAGTGGAAACCGCCTCCTGTTTTGCGGGTTTCCAACTGATAAGAGAACTGCCTGGGGTGTGTATACACACACACACACACACACACACACACACACACACACGGGGACTGCCCCGGCATGATGCCTAAGTGTGTTAGGGCTTGTGTATGGGTACACATGTCGGACACTCCCTGTTGCGTCTGGGGTTGAATGCGAAAGTCTGTGTTCAAGCACGCAGCGCAAACATAACCGAGTGTCTTTCTGTGTACAAATGCGAAGGTGTGTCTGTGTGGAGGAATGCATGAATGAGTCTGAACCTATGTGATGGTGTGCGTTTCTGTGTACACATGGTAAGGTCTGTCTGTGTCAGAGTCCGAGTCAGAGAGACAGTCAGAGAGAGACAAAATGAGAGAGAGTGAGAGACAGAGAGAGAGAGAGAGAGAGAGAGAGAGAGAGAGAGAGAGAGAGAGAGAGAGAGAGAGTGTGTGTGTGTGTGTGGAAATAAACACTACACAAAAGCTATTGGTAAGCATCCAACTCGTCAGTGCATTGCCCTCCTGTCCTGTGGGCCAAGCACACTTAACTCATAGCAGGGACATTCCCCA
>JASCQY010000078.1:3253536-3270475 GCA_030264315.1 Sardinella tawilis | reverse complement strand
GAGATGGGAAGCTGTCTGTGAAGCTGGATGTATACAGCTTTGGAATGGTGGGTGCACATATGAGTACTTTTATTTTGGAGTTTTGTTGTTTAGTAGACCAAGTACACATTATGTAAGGGATAATGTATTGTCCGCCGGTCCGCCGGGGAAATATTTTCCTATACTGACCGGTGGACAATACATTATTCCGCTTATTATATGGTTCATTGCCAAAATGACGAGAGAAAACTTCACACAGACGTTTAGTTTGTTACCGTTTCATTAAGAAATACTGTAGATTGCAACACCAGTTGAAACAGCTGATCTCCTTTCACTTTCACTGACATCCATTGTGATAAGGGAATGATCATTGCTCACAGAATGACATGCAGATGTGAAACTCGTTGCCATGGGCAGTGGTCATTACACATTTTCCGCGTTGGTCATTATACAGAAATAACAGACCTCTGAGCATTGGGGAGGCCCATTCAAAGTGAATGGAAGCTTCCGCAGCATTCTGGAGAGCTGTATAATAATAAGATATAATGAAGGTGACAAAGGAAGTGACAAAGCATCGAGTAGAACTTTAATTCGATTGACATACAGTTAAGAAAACACTCATTTAGAATGTATTTAGTTATGCTTGATTCAAGTTATATAGTTCTATGTAATATGCTTCTTGCTAAAACTTAATGGATTTAATGGATGGCTAAAATAGTAACCATAACTTAATGTGCTAAATATACAGTACTCACAAAATCCTGTCCTAAATGCTGTTAGTGGCTTTTGCCCATTCAGTCAGTTGATGTTTATTTGTGACGTAGTCCATTTTGGTGCCTTCATTCAAAGTGCCATGTGTAGCTATAGTTAATTAATCAGCACATGTTCCACATGGGGATGAGCCCACTGAGTTATGGTGACTGAGGTTAAGTGATGACCGAGTTTAATACTATGGAACTACCACAACCAAATAAAATGGCTTCCACAGTGAAGCCTGCATGCAAAGACCAGAGCTCAGTGTGGCTAATGATACAGATTGCTGCTTCCAACCACATGACTCAGTAACCTTTCCTTTGTGAATGACTTCTCTGAGGTTTACATTTCTGTTTCCTACAGTATGTTTACTTTTCTTTGTGAACTACGCCCCTTGACTGTTTGATGTGCTGGTGTTTCCTTTGTAGGTGGTGCTGGAGACACTGACAGGACAGCAGGTCATGCAGGACAAGCCAAAGCACAGACCCCTGGTGAGTAAGAGCTCGTACTGTTGAGCCGCCTACATACAACAGGATGAAACCATAATGCCGTCACTGCACAGTCATACAAACATGATCCATCACACAAACACGTACACACAAACACACACGCACACACACAAAAATGCACACAAACACACACACACACACACACACACACACACACACGTCACATACAGACTAGAACAGACCAAACAGCGTCATGGGTAGCGATTTGCACGGCTTCCCCCAACCTAAATCACATCTTGCTGTGGTTCCCAAATCCATGCGAAAAGTTCGGCCTTGGTCACCAGGCTGCTGAGCAGTTTGGTACGAGCGTGCAAGGCAACATGGGTATTCCCAGGCTAGTTGCATAGCGGTTCAGTAATAAACTGATGTGGGCGAGGTCAGAGTTTAAACTATTTTAACTTACAGCTTTCTTTGGGACGAGAAAGCGAGAAGCGAGTAGCGATGTGTGTGGACGCGGCCTAACTGCCCTTTTGGGACCCTTGCTGTTGTGTCTGTGCTGCAGAGGGACGTGCTGGACGATGTGGCAGAGGAGGGGGGCGGTGTGGACGCCTGCCTGAAGCTCCTGGACTCCAGCGCTGGGCGCTGGCCTCACACGGTGGCCCTCTCTCTCCTCAGACTGGGAATGGACTGCAGCTCCAGCAAGGCCAAAAGCAGACCCACTATGGATGTGGTAAGAATCATTTGTGTGTGTGTGTGTGTGTGTGTGTGTGAGAGAGAGAGAGAGAGTTCAAGTGACGATATGCTCTATTTAGCAATTAAATCAAGTGTTAAACGTTAAACATACAAAAATATGTTCATCAAGGTTATGTTTATAAAAACTAATAAAACTAATTCAGGACATACAAATTGGCCACATAACAAATTTTAAACAAATTTTAAGACATATGACAGCAAAATAAAAGTTGTGATAGCAAGGCAGTTTATTCAAAGCTTGGATGTGTAGTCATACAGCATTGTCAACCCCCCCCCCCACCACCACCACCAACATTGGCTTAGAAACAAACAGAATTTCACTGCATCATTTACATTCCTTACTCATACAGTATGCATGTGACTTACACATTCCCCACCACAGGTGCTGCAGACTCTGAGCCAGCTTCTACCTTTCCCCTGCCCCCCCGAGGATCAGCCGCACACGCTGGACGATGGTATGACCCCTCAAAAACACAGTCAGCCCGCCCCAATCCACTGTCAGTGTCTGCCGGAAGAGGACGATGATGAGACGTCCAGCCATTCTCAGATGGTCTGGGCACGTGTTCGACCTGATTCGGTCTCCATTCTCCAAGACTCTGCTCCCCTGTCTACTCAGTCGCGCCCTTGCGAGTGCAGCCAGTCAGAGGTCACGTTCCTGGGATACATGGATCACAATGGTGGTCGCCCCCGGCAACAGGAGCGACAGCAGCAACAACGCAGAAGACAGTCAAATGGCTGGGACAAGCACACGACAGTTGCCATGGCCGCATCAGCATCACCGTCTGTGTCTGCGTGTGTGTCTGTGCACACGCTGCAGTCGGACGGCGGAGACGGGCCGGTGCTGGACCTCTATGGCAGCTGGCCTGTCCAGTGCAGCTGTGCGCCGGATGCTGACGCTCCGGAGTGCGAAGACTGCAGGGCCAACGGTTTCAGCCCTCTCCCCTCGAATCTCTCGGAAGGCAGGTGTCAACTCACACATCAGTAGAACTCATGCTCACATAGTTTCGCAACACATTGACTGTACATTCTGCACAACATAAGTCGTATTTTTTTTTATAACACATTTAACACAACACATGTGACCCAAAGTGCTTTACATATTACATAAACAGAAGGCAAAACAAGGTTGTAGGATAGGATAGGATAGGATTAACTGCCCAAAGGGAAAACTCAGTGCCACCATCAACATACAAGACATAACACAAATCAAAGCACAACATGAAACAATACACAGCAACAAGACAAAGCAGAAAAACAAGGTACAGGACTGTCCAGAACAGCAGCAGAAAGCAACATAGAGAAGCAGACCATGGCAATGGACCACCAACATGTGCAACAGCAGTGTAAGAAAGGAAAGAAACAAGCATCAACAGTTAAACACACAAGCAGTAAAGTATTCATTTACAAACCATTACTTTCAGATTTCAAGTTTATTGTCATATACTCATTTATCAGTAATGGCATTTTTTTGTAAGTGCCAATTCAACTTTAGGTATAAATTAAGTAAATATTTCATACTGTAAGTAATAACAAGAGAGAGACTACTAGAGAGATTACCACTATCATGTACAATATTGCAGTGTAATTTCAAATTGGCATTTTCGCTCACAATATAAAACAATCGATGTGTTCATATCCCTATTTATACATCTGTACTACAGATGTATAAATAGGGATATGAAGACAACGATTGCAGATTCTGTAGCCTACGATTGCAGATTCTGTAGCCTACCAGCCTGAACATCGCAACACAACCGCATCTCATTTGAGAAGATCCCAACATACTGTAGGCCTATCATCACTAGTATTTTGTGTGTGTGTGTGTGTGTGTGTGTGTGTGTGTGTGTGTGTATTTTGCTAACTGTGAGAGTTCCTTTCTGTCTGCTGTATCCTTAGGAACGGCCAGTGGCCCAGCTGAGAGTTATGTGGAGAACCCTGCCAAGCAAAGGATCCGCAATAAAATCCAGCAGTACAACCGTGGCCTTCTGTGCACTGATGAGCTTCTATCTATTACTCCATAAACCACTTACACTCATTCAGGGACTAACAAGCACCAACAACATTTCAGTCAGTGCTGGTAGAAACCCTGAACTTTGTGACTCAAGAAAACAGACTTGCATAGAAGTGACACATGCTGACACATATTGATTAGCCTATTTGTAATTATTTTATTATGTTAAAAATAATATATATGGCAATTGATTTAAGACAGTATTTATACACATTTTCATAAGCTATTTCATGTCCTTGTAGTGTTCCCATTTGGAAATGTAAAATGTAAACTTTCATACATTTGAATAGTCTGTTTGTCACCTGTTATCTGTTTTTTTTTCTGCAATTTAAAAGTAATCATTTGTTTTCATGTCATTGATGTTGTTGAATTATTGTATTTTGCAATAAATGTGTATATGTTCTTGTGTGAATGTCAATGTGAAAATGTTTATTCCCATCATTTCTTTGACTGAACACCACAAGATAGATTTCATATTTTCCACAAAATAACATGACATGTTATGCTTCACGTGTTACAACCAATGATTGCGGCAGTAGGCTACAACAAGCAAGTGGTTGCAAGTGTTGTGGTTTCTTCTACTGTCAATGGTGTCAAGACACTTGTGTCAGACACTTAGAAGGACTTTGCTTGTGTGGTGTGGTGGTGGGAGACTTTTAACTCAAACGATTTCAATGAACCGGAAGTTCCTTCTCCTGTCAACTTTCTGTTTGTTTGGATCTTGGAGGGGCGGCGGGAAAGAGAAATCATCAAACGTCACTGCAGGCAACTTTGACTTCGACACCTTACAACAAGAACCTTAGCTGTAACATACTAACGTTAACAACGTTATGTCAGCTATCCCCCGTACGCCGCGTGGCACAGTTGTAGTTGGCTTCATTTTACCTCCGAGGCAAGAGGCGCAAAGAAACCAAGACGAGGGTTCAGACGAAGATGATGAAGAGGAGGAGGAAGATCCAGAGTTTCTGGACATGGGTGAAATGGAAAGCTTGTCTGAAGGAGGGCGAATGTTTCAGTCGTCTGTGACACCACGCCTCGAGGGTAAAATACTTGCTTTGGTGAAAATGCACGTGATTGCTGTGTTGTCTGCCCATGAAAGATCTTAGTGAAGAGCCTAGCCTATCATAAACATGCAATAGTGTATGGTTTCGAAACAATTTCATTTGCACAAAATCGGGAATTAACTCAAAACTTTGATAGTAGGCCTAGGTTGCTTCAGCAAAGATGGAACATCACATCCAGCTGTGTGTTGTCATCTGATAAACCACTAGTTTCAGTTGTCATGGTTTTGTTTTCACTTTGACAACGAAGTTGTTGGATTTTCTGTGTGCTTGCAGTTGTGAGTTTGAAAATAATGTGAGATTATGTGATGTGATGTGACTAATGTGAATCCATATTTTCGAATGTTACTTTGGCTGAATCCACTAATCAAAATGACTCCACATGTCTGCTGTGTTTACTATAGTGGTCCTGCTGATGTTGGAAGTAGGTTCATATGAACTCCATTAACTGACATTCCCTGTGCTTTGATATCCCACTAGTTCGCTTTCAGATACTGGGCTCCGATCGGGAGCTGCGGATGGAGGGCCGCTTCCCCCTCACAGACCCCTGGTGGGAGATCACCTGTCGAGTAGGACGTCCAAGGAACAACCGCGTAGTCCTCCATGGATTCCCGTCGTACGCACTCCGCAGTGACCTGAAGGGTGAAGCCAGTCGCCCCATAGCGGCTCTCTTTCTAAAGGCTTGCAATGTGGCACCAGAGCATGTCACCCAGTTTATGGATTGGCTGCCAAAGAGGACTGATGTGGGTCTCCACACTTTACCTGAACTCTTGGATGACTTTGGAGAGGTGGAGCAGCACAAGACCGCTGCAGATCACATGAAACCCCAGGTCTCCAAGTCAGGTAAATGGATCCATCCATCCATCCATCCATCCATCCAGATATCAAGATATAGGGGGATCCATATCACATAATGTACACAGTATGTAACTGTCTCTTTATTGGTTGTGCATGAGGCCTGTAAACAGCATGCATGGCAAGCCCAACTGTTTTCATGTCACACGGTTATTACATTTCAGTGTTGGCAGTAGACATGTGTCAGCTGAGGCACGTGGACGTGTACTTCACACATCTGATATCATGTTTGAAATACAGGAAGTAGAGTGAGGCCTGCCCTACATTATGAAAATCTTGTGGTTAACTACATTCACGCTTCACAGTTTGCCACTTAGAATTTGACTTCTGCCACCATCTGATCCGCTCTTATTAGGCAGACCCAACATGGCCCAGTTGAACTGATGGCCAAACTACAAAGGCTAAAATTGAACAAAAACAAATAGTCTACAGTACATTGAATGTTCTCAGTGTGATGGTTTCTGTTTGTTTGGCGTGTCGGAAATGACCTTCAATAAGCCTGTATCCAGGTCAGGGCTGTAGTCTACGGGGTACGCAGGCATACGCCATATAACCACTTAAAAAGCATTTGGGTTTGGTTTGTGTATATCCAGTCAACTTAACATAGACTGCAACACTGACAACACCATAATAGTTCTAGACAGTGTACTGTTCTCATCACTAGCTACAGACACAGACAGAAGTTAACAGAAGTTAACATTTGCTAGCGATACTGTACTGTACGTCTGGGTTTGTTTTCCCTCTGGCTATGTGCGAGCCCCAAACTCTCCCATTTGTCTGTGTCATGTAGTCGCTGGGGTGTGCGTGCATGCTGCCACGCGCTACCCGCTGCTGATGAAACACCTGCCCACCCTGCTGCCCCGGAAGTTCAAGGAGCTGCTGGGCGTGGGCAGGAAGAGGGACAAGGATGCCCTGTATGACGCCCCTGAGGCGGGGCTCTCTGAGGACCTTCTGGCAAGTCTCGAGGAGATCATAAGGACAGACGTTTGGAAGCTGGGCTTCGGCTATGTGAGTAGCTACATCGCTGCCTGATCAAAAATGGAGAAGGACTCAGTTACACAGAGAACAAAGATGTATAATAATAGTAATAATAATAATAATCATAATAGAAATACATTTTATTTATAAGCGCCTTTCAAGGTTGTGCTAGGACACTGAACACATAGAGTAAAAGGAAAGATGAATAGAATCATTGTGTAGATTTCAAATTGTCTTCTGTGCACAGTTACTGTACACATGACTGGTGTTTAGGTTTTATGTTATCAAACATTGGAGTTTGTGACTCAAATCAAAGTGGTGACGTAAATGCTGCTCCACCCCACCAGCACATGCACTTATCCATCAAACTGATTGAAAAAGACTGAAAATATCTGTCTGCCATATGAAACTAATTTTCTGGGCATTATTGTTGTAACTAAATTAGCTAAAACGGTTCCTTTCCCTGGCAAACATTGGAGAGAAGGGGAGGACTGTGTGCAGCAGGGAGGAAAGGCACCGAAAAGAACACTCAGACATGGAATAAGATGTCAGTAAACACACACACACACACACACACACACACACACACACACACACACACACACACACACACAAACTAATACATCTGCGCCTACAGGGAAGAGGCCCACCTTAAAGGGTTGGTCATAACCAAACATAAGGAAGTAGTACCTAGGCAGTGTCACGAGACATACACACACATTCAGATGTCTGATTCATTTGAATTTCGTCATACATTTTTTTGACAGACAAGGACAATAAATCACAATGTATTTACTCACGTAGCCATGATAATGGGATTCATCGTTTGACCGTCTGCAGGCCTCATACCTACTAGTTCCTTTTTCGGTTTGCTCAAGGGAAGTCCTGTGAGTTGCTCAGAGGTTTTGAGGTTTTGAGAAGTTTGAAGCTTAACTTGTGTAATGTTGTATAAACCTGGCACCACTAACTGTGCAGTGGCAGGGCATCTAGACAAAAATGGTAGTTTTTGAGAACTTCAAATAATTCTCAAAGGTTTCAGGATTTCAAGTGATGTCCTGAATTGTAAAATGAAGGCAATCGATCATTGCTGTTTATTTATGAAGTTAAAGCTTAAGTTCATTAATAAAAAATATAGTTTTCCTTATTTCTTATTGTTATTACACAGAAGGGATATATACTGTATTATACAGGTTATTTTTTTTCCAATGTTTTGAGCAGCCTAATAATTAGCTCAGATTGCTGTCTTGCCCCCATGTGGGTTTGATTCTACAGTAGGAAGCCTGACTGCCAGAAATGTCACGTCACGCCACATCACATCTCGTCTCCTCTTCTTTCTCATACTTTGGCCACCTTTTCCGTTCCTTACTCTCCCACGGGTGTGGAGCTGCGGTAGACATATACATACAGTAGTCCTGCAGTGTCAAAACAGAAGGGTCTGATGCTCAGCTGTGCCCTATCTAACTCTACCCCATGAATCACTTGGGGTGGGTGACAGTGGTGCAGACGAGTCTGTTTCCTGTTCGACTCAACAGAAAGGAAATGAAAGTGCGTGTGTGCGTGCTTGATTCTGGTGTGGGCGTGGATGTGGGTAGAACTTCTGCCCACAGCATTCAGAGGGTGAGCAGCTGGTGAAAGACCCCAAATATTCCCTGGAGATTTTACACGGGTCCTTGGGACAACAATTATCAGCGTTTTCATCAAATATGGGAGAGCTCAAAACAAAACTGTCAAGATATATTAATGAAAATAAGATCAAGTGTGAACTGAAGTGAATTCTGAACAAAATGTAAACTAGCAAAATATCTGCAGGTTTTGAAAGTGAAGGGTTTTGAAAGTCAACTTATAGAGGCATTTCAGAGGCGGATGCCTTTCTTTAGCAGTCAATTCATAACCTACAGAATCAGGAGTGGCTTAAGGAAATAAATGCGGTCACTGTGTGATATACCTTTGGAAACACCCAACACCTACCTCAGCGAAGCACATCCTGAGCACTGCCTGCCAGTGCTCTTACTCATCTATCCTGTGCTTGTCCTCAGATACTGTTGTATTGCTGGAATCAGAGTTAAAAGTCACAAATTTTCTTGATCAGCCGCCAAATCATTCAGTCACTTCACCATTAATTGAACTTAGGCTGTGCCATTTTGTGTCATACCATGTAATTGTGATCATTCTTTTCATGATATAAATTATTTGTAATCATTATTATATAGTGATGGATGATTGATGATGGATATATGATGGTGGTGATGATGGATATATAAATATATGCCCCTAGCACTTCTCACTTCATCTTTTGAAGGTTGCTTGACATCAAGTTTTAGTGTTAAGGGAGGAGAAATGGGACTGTGCCTAAGTGTCAGAGCCCGATTGCACAAAGTACTTTTGTTCTTTACCTTAAATAAGTCTCATTTCTTGTTTGGTTAGAGATAAACCATGATAAGAACAGCAAATTAAATATTTAAGGTATATTCTTAACAAACCTTAAATAGAGTTTTTAAGGAAGTTTGTGCCACCAAGTTTGATTTAAGGAATGCTTAAATCAGACTTAAAAGGAAAATCTTAACTTAAGGTGCTTTGTGTAACTGGGCCCTGAGCCCCTGTGACTGTGACTGTAAAGCGCCCTCTAGTGTACCATCTGAAAAGTGCCTTTCATTCCATTTCATTCCTTTCCTTTAAAACCAGCATGTAAAAGTAGTTCCTATGTGTTATTGTTAAACAACTTGACATTACAATTCCTTATTTGCTTTCCTCCTGTCCCGTATTTTTTTGTGTGTGTGCGTAGATTCTCTACAAGGAATTGCGCTTGATCCGTTGTGAAGCTCGCCTGGAGGCCTTTGCAGCGTGTGGCCTCTTCCAGACTATTCCGGAACTGCAGCGGTACGCGCTACAGGTGTACGAGCAGCTGAATCGGCAGTGCCAGCTCTCAGGAAGCACCTACGTGGAGCGCTGCGACCTGGAGGGACTGCTGCACCCCGATCTGGCCGAGACGTCGGTGTGGGCTGCCGTGCGCTTCCTCAAGGAGCAGGGCGTGGTGGTGTTCGAACGCCAGCGGGTGGCGCTGCAGAACCTGCACACCTACGAGACGGGCATCGGGACGCGGCTGGGGAGGCTGATCCGCGGCGACGTTGAGACGAAGCCCTGGCGCATCCAGCTAGACGTCAGGAAGGTGCTGAGGGAGGCGCAGGAGGAGAGACTGAGAAAGCAGGCCCAGGCCCAGGCTGAGGCACAGGCAGGTAAAAACACACCTGGAGAGGAGTCGAAGGGGGCACCTGGAGAGGAATCGAAAAGGGCAGGTACCCCAGAGCAGAATGGCCAGATGGACACTGAAACAGCCCAAAACGGACCCAGCAGTAACTCTGCACGTGCCCTCAGGGAGACGTCCACGCAAGCCGTCCTGTCAACTGGAGGCTCATCTTGGGACGACTTGAACTTTGACCTCACATACTCACCCGGAAGCCAGGAGGTTCCTCCCGCGCTTGAGGAACCCTCCCGTGACGACCCGTCCGCACCGATCGAGCTGGACCCGGACCAGGTACGGGCGGCCGAGATGATCTGCTCCAACCCGGTGACGGTGATCAGCGGCAAGGGCGGCTGCGGCAAGACCACGGTGGTCAGCCTGGTGTTCAAAGCCGCCCTGCAGCAGCGCGACAGGGAGATGGAGGAGGTGCTGAAGGCCTGCGAGGACTTCAAGAACGACCCCGGCGACTCGCAGTTTCTGTCTCAGATGGATTCTCAGATTAGTCAGGAGACTCCGGAGAAGCAGCAGCAGGAGGAGGAGGAGAAGAAGAAGAAGAAGGAGGAAGAGGAAGAGGAGAAGCTTGAGGTTCTTCTGACAGCGCCCACGGGCAGGGCAGCTGGACTGCTGACCAAGAGGACGGGCATCACTGCCTACACCATGCACCAGGTGAGTGTGTATAATATGCACCAGGTGAGTGTGTACTGTGTACACCATGCACCAGGTGAGGAGGTATAAGACTGAAATTAATCATCAAGCTATGAACATCATTTAGTCTACTGCAAGGATTAATTTTTCACCATTGTGTTCCTGCATAATCCTATTTGACCCTTGTTGGACTTTAAAATGGATCAAGTTAGTTTGAAACTGGATTGACCAAGGTGATAAAAAGTCCGTCTTGCTGAGTTCTTGCTTTCTAGTGTCTCCTGCTCTCTGCTCTCTCTTGCTGAGATGTCTCTTCCTCTGGTCTTTCTCCAGGTGTTGGTCAGCTACATGCACTGGAGGCGGGCGAAGGAGAGGGGCAAAGGTCGAGAGGGCGAGGGGCAGCAGCGCTGGAAGTTCAGGCGAGTGCGGGCGCTGGTGGTGGACGAGGGCAGTCTGGTGTCCGTACAGATCCTGCACTCCCTCCTGTCCATCCTCATCAATGAGGCCCGGCTGCAGAAGTTCATCCTGCTCGGTGAGTCCTCCAACCAACCTCGCCCCACGGCCAAACAAGCTTTCGGCCCCCTCCACCAGCACCGGCCCCGGCCGCTGCTGGATCAACAACTCCCCCGGAGGACAGGGCAGTGAGACGCTCCGGCATTCCTTTCCCAAACTTCCCAAAGTCTTAGTCTGGCACCTTGTTGGAGAAAGAAATCATAAAATGCGGCAGTGCAGGCAGAGACCGTCTGAAAGCTGAAAACATGGTAGAGAATTGTATTTATTTTATTGTCAAGACAGTAAGTTAGAATCACGAGGCGGAGGGCAGCACAGCCTACCGCTTGGGCGGTTCACTGCGCTGACCTCCGAGTCACATCTCGCTACAGTATTTGAAGTGTTTCTCCTCGTCATCGAATGATTGCTTGCCATCCGGTGGCGTGACAAGGGGACAAAAGTCATGGGGCTTGATTGACATAGAGCGGGCGTGATCAAAAGGGTTGATGACTACAGGCCTGTGTCATGAGAGACGAGCCTCGGGAATATGGCATCAAATACAGCACATCATCAAATACAGTTTTACAGCACATTCCATATACACAATCAGGTTGCCAGGCGACGCGACTCTGCAGCCTAAACATGCAGCACATGAGCTCCTACACCCAGTATACACACGTGCATGTATACAGATCTCCAATCAGTCCCCCACCCGATGCCTTCGCCACTTTGTACTCCCAGTGTGACAGGCCCATTTGGGACCAGCGTCGCTACGACTGCAGGACTGGATTGCTGCCTGCCCATGCTGGATAACCTCCATCCCCCAACTTCCCTTCCCTGTTGCTAGTCATGAGTTGAGTGATTTTTCATGGTGTATGTGCTTATGTCGCTGAGGTGTTTTTTTGCTCCCCACACCGTGCTCCTCACGTTCTGCCGACCACATGGGGCCGTGAGGAATGTCATTTTGATTACTCTGTAGGTCTAGTACATGTGAAGAATTGACAATAAAGCTGACTTTGACTTTGATTAGAAAGAAAAAAAAATCCCTTTTCAATACTAATATATTGTATACCTTGAAGGTGCCCGATATATAGGGGACTAATGGATGAGGCAGCGCATTATTCCTCTATATCGGGCTGGTTTGCAGCTTTGGTGTAGTGGCTTTGTGGGAAAGTAGATCCACACAAGGCTGCATGCTGTTGTTATAATTACTATTCTAAATAGCATTGATATGGAACGGTGATAAATAAACTTTTTTATCAGATGTACATCAAAGGTGTCCCGTTGATGTGGGAATAAACCCTGCCAGCCAATCAGAAGTATTTCATTTCTCCGGGTGATCAAATCTAACCCAGAAGTTCAGCTTGAGTCCTTTAACTCAGCAGCTCTAAAACTTTTTTTTTAGCTCAACAATCTTTTTTCATCTGTGGCACTCCTGACTTCCTTCCTCAGGCATCATTGCCCCGGCACACCCTTCTGTAACTGACCTTTCATTCTATTAGGGAGGAAGGACAAAACTGAATTTCCCCTTTTGTCATTACTTATACAGTATATTTCATATCCATGAATCTAATGACAACAGTCATGAGTCATCATTTTGTGTGGACTATTGTATATGAACAATTCGTCATTACATTATGAACTCTTGTATTGTTTAAACATTATTTAAATAGTTTACAGCTATGAATACAAGTCCTTCATTTTTTTATGTATGTATCATAAAAAGTTGTCATTTTATGTGCATCAAAAATGTCCACTTTTCATGGTATTTCCTAAATCAATGAAAAAGGTGTATGTGTGTGTGTGTGTGTGTGTGTGTGGGGGGGGGGGGGGGGGTGAAGAGTCTGTTTGTGAATTTCTGGGGCTTTTGAGTGTGGGAAGCAAGTGAAAGAGGAACGGATGACAACTATTTTAGGCCCTCTGGAGAGAACTTGCCAAACCGCTGAGCTGTCTGCGAAACGGCCCAATGGCCCAGCAGAACATACAGCACTAGGAGTCTGTCTGGGAGTAAACAGTGTCAACAAATCACTGAGCTCACGGAACAAATGCGTCACTCCCTCTTAACTGCCCTTGGTCCTTCAGTGCTTTCATTTCCTAGTATAGGGGTCTCCGGGGGGAAGCACACGACGTATACAATATACACTACTGGACAGTACTGTACTGTAAAAAGTCATGGCATGGATTTATAATGGTGTTTATAATGGTTCATATACCCAAACATTTGATGATTGATTGGGTTATGTAAGCAATAAGCCCCGAGAGGCCATGGGTTATGCTCATTTTACCACGGCTAAGGTGAGTTACGCAGCGGAGTGCCGTTACGCACTTAGCCGTGGTAAAATGAGCATAACTCATGGACTCAAGGGGCTTATTGTTATTCTAAAAGTCTTACCACATTAACCCCTCATGATTTCATGAAAAGAAGACATAACGACGAGAAATGTAGCAAATTATTCATAGACAACACTTCCTCCACCAAGAAATATAGTTTGTCTAGCTGAACTGTTGCCAAGCAATGCACAATCGCAACCACCATTCACTTTACTATGTCGCAGCAATATGAAACGAAATGCGGTCGGAGGCATGGTTAATCCTTGATTTTACAATGGCATGGAACGCGATTCAACCAATTACAATCGAGGGTCGGAACTACCAGCTTTAGAAGGTATATTTAGATTGCCCTTTATGTCTTGATATCACACTGTTTGTGTGTGTGTGTGTTCAGGAGATGTGCGTCAGCTTCCCAGCATTGAGCCTGGAAACGCGTTGCATGACCTGTTCCATGGCCTGCGCAAAGTCCAGTGGTCCATCGAGATGAGAACCAATCACAGGGCAGAGTCTCAGCTGATTGTGGACAATGCTGGACGGTAAATATCCTCAAGTCTCCTGCCTGGTTTAAGGTGCTATATGGAGATTTTGTTGTTTAAAACAAAATATTGTTGAATTTTGAAGTCACCAGACAATCATTTTACACTCACTTTACCAGCATGCCCTTGATGCAAATTGATTCAGTTCAAACTATTGCTGAGCCTCGACTGTGGAGGGATTTGTTTTTTGTGTGAAGACACAAACAAAAACAGCCAGGGACTATTTAGAGAACAAGATGCCATGATGACAGATTAGCCAAATTTGTCTAAAAGCTCTCATATCAGTCTGTAAGAGTCACTCTGTAGTCCCAAACAGTAGACTTGGCGAGCTCAGTTCAATATGCCCTGGTAATAAGATCAGAATCAGATTTCGATATAATGATTAAGACACAGTACACAAGTAAGATGTGTGTGTGTGTGTGTGTGTGTGTGTGTGTGTGTGTGTAATTAATTCTAAAGCATATACAGTAATGTGTACTGTAGTGTGCTGTGTTGTGGTAATGGTGCATGGTGTCTACATGTATGTTGTTGTTGTCTGTTTCATGTAGTATTGCAGACATGGGGCAGAAACGCACCTTCTACCCTCTGGACATCGACGCCATTGTGGACATGAATTACTCTCCTGAGGTGCCGGCCGCCGACAAGAGATTCATCTACGTGCGGGTGTCTGACGACGACTTGGGTGAGTTTGTGCATATGTGGCTTTTTTTTTTTTTTTACTACTCTTCACGTGAAGGTGTCTATGAGGGTGACATGAGCCTGTTGTCAATGACCTGACGCATATCATGAACATTAATGACACTTGATTCATGGTTACGTCTTTTTGTTTTCGTAATGTCTGCATCCCAAAGTCTGCATTTCGAAAAACGAATGACTCATAATGGCAACAGTTATGAACCTGAATCAAGTGGCATTGATTGACATGATACATGTCATGCCATGCTGAACAGGCTCAAGTCACTCTTACTGTATGTAGAACCCTTCAAAGAAAGTGTAACCACACAGACTTACAGACTACGGTCGGCCAGGCTGCATGCCAAAGGGGTGGTGGGCTTCTTCAAGTCTCCCAACACCCCCACTGCAGGTACACACACACACACACACATACAGTATTGCTTTGGATGTGTCTTGATGGGTTAGTAATCTCAGAAAGACATATTTGAAGCCCTTGCAGTGTTTTGATGATATCGTCTGTGTATACAGGATTACAGAGGATTTTGGATTGTGGTTCCGGATCCTTCTACCTGCTGTGTTGTGTTTGGGGTTTGGTGGCTGACATTCAGGCATCTGCGATGGACCTGATCTTGTATTTTATTTTCCCTGTGGCCCAGCTCTTCATGATGCAATCTCACTCTTGCTCCGGCGGGGTCCGGGCCTTCAAGACCATCAGATCTCTCAGTTCATCGCCTTCAGGAGGTAAATGTGATCTTGAGAGTAAGCAACGACAAAAACATCCCCATAGTGCATTTTGTACTTTTTAAGGTGGTTGATGTAAAGAGCTCATGCAGTTGGTGGTGGTGACTGTGGTTATTCTTTTCAGGAATGACTGTGCACTGATCAATGAGCTTTGCTGCAAGCATTACGTGGGTCATGCAACCAAGTAAGTCATTCAGTGATGTTTCCCATTTGTTTTAACTTTCAGAAAATGTTGACGTTTTAGTTAATAGATGGGTTTCCATCCAACTTGTTAATACCCATTTAAGTTGTGCGAATAAGAAATCCTTGATGGAAACACTTGGCAAAGTCGCATCAGTACCTTAATTCCTTCCTCAACCTTAAACTTGAGAGAGGTGGTTTAACTTTTAATGCATCTTAGGCATATGTGATTTGACTCGATGGAAACAATTTGTGAATATTCACATTTCCACAGCTCGTCGTAACACGTCACTTGATTAGTCTAGGGTTCATTTCTTATTCGCATAAAACTGTTGACGGAAACACACGCAGAGGCACATAGTCACAAGCCAATTTTTTGTTATTGGAATAATATGAAATGCGAATAATGTTGGATGGAAACCCAGCTACTGATGGATAGACAAGTGTAGAGTAATTGGGATGTGATATGATATTTGCTACTCTTGTTTTCTCTCAGTATCTTAAATATTTGCCCCTGGTTGTTTTTTGAACTTGCCTTCGCATAATGACCATTTGTTTTCAACAACCCTTGGGTGTTGTTTATTGTAGAACCCACAACAATCGGATGAACTTCAGTGTTGGAGACAAAATCTGCTGTACCAAGAACAGCTATGTGACCGACCGGAGCCAAGAGCGCAGTGGGGTCAAAGCGCCACCACCTGAGCAACAGGTGGCTCTCGAGGTGCCGACGCAGCCGGATGGATGCCCTCTCCCCTCAGTGCCTCTGGAGGGGGGCAGTGATGGGCGGACACAGCAGACAGAGATGAGGGAGAGGAAGAAGAAAGAGGAGGAGGAGAAAGAACGATTGAAGCAGCGCCTATGCAACGGAGAGATCTTCTACATCACAGAGGTTAGATTAGGGGTGCTCTTTTGCAAGGGGTGATTTAGTGGTGAGGAGAGTTTAGTTTGACCAGTTAGAGTTGTTAATATAGTGTTAACTTCATAGCCCGTAATAAAACAGTAATCATTTTTAAATCATAATCCACCACGTGTTGAGGTGATAGATCATACATTGATAGATAGATACAGGTAAACTGAAGAAAGGGTTGTTCTCCTTACTCTTGGAAATCCCTGGTCATTTTTTGCTATTTATTTTAATTTAATTTAATAGTCAAGTCAAGTCAGTTTATTTGTAAATTTCATTACATGTAGGCCTACTACACATACAAAGGAATCGAAATTGCGTTTCCCACTATCCCATGCAGACAAGTATCAGGACAGGACAAGAC
>JASCQY010000078.1:3156168-3175872 GCA_030264315.1 Sardinella tawilis | reverse complement strand
CGAGGAAGCGAGAGACAGAAACCGAGACAAAGACAGAGGTGTATGAGTGTGTGTGTGTGTGTGTGTGTGTGTGTGTGAAAGACTGAGGAGACACTGCAGTGAGAATCCTGGGGAAAGAGCCAATGATGGAGAGAGAGAGGGACAGGTAGAGGAGAGGAGATATGGCAGGAGTGACAGATACAGAGAAGTCAAGAAAGAGATAGAAGAAAAGTGAAAGGAGAAAGTGTCAGAGGTGTGGAGAAAGAGGAAGGAACCATATGACCAAGTGATAGAGAGAGAGAGAGTGGTAACAGAAGGAGAGATTACAGAGAAACAGATTGAGTGGCAGGTGACAATTTCTATTAACAATTACATTTGAAAAATCACAAACCAAACACAACATTTGGTTTCCTCATGAGAGACCCATATGGTGGCGACTGATCAAACTGCGTCATCATGTCAAAATCATCCCAGTCAGATCTATTTACTACTGGGCTGCTTTGGGAGTGTTGATTGCTTTCTCTCCAGCCAGCTCAATCCCCAGTCACACACGCTAATGGGCTAATGGCCAGACAGGAACTAGTCTAGCACAGCTAGCGTGGTGTTTCTCCAATGCATCGTTGCTAACTTATCTACGTTGTTATACTGCTTCACTCAATGGCAGAACTACCAAGATTTCTAACGATGTTAGCAGCAATGGTGTCTAGCAACATACCCCAGATTTGTTTTTTTTTGTGAGTTTGCGATGCCTGCCAAGACATTCATAGTGAAGTATAACTTAGATAATATTGGGGCATAACAATAAAGAATGATTTAATATTTTGAAATCTTCCTAATAGTCTAAATGATTGTCTCTTGAAAGTAGCTAAAAGAAAGCCAAGACTGAAACTTTCCTTTGGCCTCAGGGACGAGTCTGTGAGTGAGGACACGGTTGGTACAGGTGTGTGAGGACACAAAGTCACATGAAGCCACATCTTACAATTACATCATCGTACTATACAGTAACTGGAGGTCTGGCAGCCCGTAGTTGTGAACATGATCCATGTTACGTGAAGGCTGTGTCTCTTCCATCAGTCTCTTCCATCAGCTGAAAAGGACAAGGAAAGTCAAAGCCATGACTAGTAGGCTCAGGCACTATGCAGTTACTGTTTCATCAAAGACAGAGCCTCCACGCATAGAGACACCTGCACTGGTGTTTACTGTGTTCTTTCTAACACCTGGCCTTCCCAGTGTCCCATGGCAACCAGCGAAACAAATGCCGTGACAACCATTGCCACGTCTACCGTCTGACATGTGTCATCGCCTCCATCTGTCTGGCGATGTGTGTGTGTGTGTGTGTGTGTGTGTGTGTGTGTTGGGGGGGGGGGGTGTACGATTTTACCCCACATCTCCTCCTACCCTCATCTTCTATTACAGACAGGCAAACCTGACACCAACGTGGGTAATTTACTTATTCATGTGTCTATTTATTTCTAGTGATGATGAAAGTGCACAGGCAGGAACTACCCTGATCATATTAAAAAAATTTAATGGGAAAAAAAAACAAGTGAGTTTTAGTGCATTTGCAACTTCGGCTTCAGATGTACATACAGCACTACCACAATTATTATTGAACGCTAACTCAACGTCTATTCTTAACCATAGCCTCAAGCACTCTATGTACTTTGTAGATGTCTATGAGGAGAACAAACAGTAGTTATCACTCAAAGTGCATAGAAACTGAGGACACTTGGGTCCCATTCCTGACTGTCATCAGAAGAGCAATGGGAGGCAGAAACGCTATACCCCGTGGCGACAATGAGGGGGGAGCATAAACAAGAGGATAATATCTTCATGTAGGCAACTCAGTCCTGAGAGGTATCCTATGTAAGTCCGACATTTTGTTTTGTTTTTTAGTCTAGGAAGCTACCCCTACACTTGCCGATTTTTTTTCAAGCCAGCTGCCGGTGATGCATTCTGGGTGAAAAACACCAAAAATAACCAATGGGGTAGGCATAAGTAACAGCTTTCAATCCCAAATGCATCACAGCCTACAGCTGGCTTGATAAAGTCAGTTAATGGTAGGGGCAGCCTTTAAGCAGTCCTTTAACCTTCACTGTGACAATGAGACAATGAGGTAAATTTGCTCAAAATTCTTGAATAGTGTATGTTTAGTCTGATCATATCTGGTCAAATGTTCAAAATGTGCATTATTTCTTTCTTTCTTTCTTTCTGCGCTTCTTCTGTGATCTATCTGTCTATTATCTATCAATTTAAACAACATGCTGATTGGCTGGCTGAATGTTTACGACTCAGCCCAAGCCAATAGGCCTCTCATCTCAGATTAGAACTGCGGACTGTTCCTTTAAGTAGTCTGGGCACAGTGAGACTACTTAAAAGAAGAGGTTCACTTGGATGGTCCTACCTTCCGCTGGTTCAGCAAATACTTTCCTGACACTCTCTTTCAAGTTTATATCTGGAAATTACACATCAAGGCAGCAGACAAAAATATGCATTCATGCTACTTTAATGCTTGCCCAAGTTTAGAACTGGATGGTAAATTTAGATGAAAGGAGTCCAGATACTAAGCACTTCCCCTGCATTGCCAGTTGTTTTAGCTGACAGGGTCTTGCAAGCATCTAGTTTTGTCTAGATCTCCCCCAGAGGAAAGCTCAGCAGCAGGGACTGATTGAGAGACGGATTGGCAGGCAACCATGCAGGAGGCCTTGCCAAAGTTGATCACAGATACATAGGATCACTCTGCTTCTCAAAATCAATAAGGATCAGCTCGATAAACAGGCCCAAGGGCAGCTAGTCAGCTGACAACACAATCAACAACACAAACAACCCCCCTTTGGATGCTCAGGCTGTTTTTTTTTATCAGTGGGTGTGTTGACATGATAGCATCCCTCTACAGAGACTGCAGTGGCTGCAAAGCAGAATCAGCAGTCTAGCCTGTTACAGATGAACATAGCAACGCTAGCTGACTATTAAATCTCTAAGAAGACCCCCACCCCCTTTCCAAACACTCTCTCTCTCTCTCTCTCTCTCTCTGTAATCAATGTCTCAGAGTGACTGATGCTATCAGGGGCATTACTGAGGAGAATCTGGTTAATAAGTGACTCCATCCTCATCAGTGTTTTGTGTCAATCCAGTGTTTGCCTTTGTGGAACTGTTGCAGCATGGACATATTCTATGTCTGACCAAGAAAAGATGTTTCCTTAAACTATGTTGGCTGGACAAGCCATGGAAGTGTTTGCTATCTGAATGAATAAATATCAGGAAGACGGGTCCATTACATTTTATTATGTTGGGCCTATATTATCCTGCAGGCCTAATACATTTCTTGGAATCACTTTCTTTGTTTCCTTTTAAGAAGACAGTTACATTGTTGCCAGGGGTGATCTACAGTTTACAATAAACAAGTCCATCCGACCATCTAATTTTGTATTAATTGTAAATAATTAGTATAGTTGTAGTAGTAACTACTAGTAGTAGCCTAGTAGTAAAGTGCTGGTGAAAAATGTTGCCTTCAAAGGCTGAAAGGGCGATTCTCTGCCCCCTGGCGGCGCAGCTTTTCCAGATCTGAAACACCGAACAGAGCACCTTGTACAGATAGGCTATCCATAGTTAAATTGTTAGTAATTCTCACTTCAAAACAAACAGAAATCACATCTTGCATGAACAGCAGTTAATATAAAATGAAGCGCGTAATATTAGCATAAAGACGTGGACTTGGCGATGCAGGATGGAATGAATTGCATTTGTTGAACAAAGTGCAATACTTTTTCTCTTTTTAAAAGTGCATTTCCGTTTTTGTCCTGTTTTGTGTTTACACGTGAGCTTTTGCCGTGTCTTGGGAAACAGAGGGCATCACGTGGCCCAATGAATAATGAGAGGGTTAATCTCGTGCATGGGACAAATGGGACTTTCGGACCCTCCCGTGGAGTCGCCGTGCGTCGCCAGCTTAACAACCGAACCAACCACGTTTCACGCTCTTTTCAGGGCTAAAGAAAGAGAGGTGGAAGCGAGCAAGGGCGGACAGATAAGCCAGAGGACTACACCCAAACTGGTCGACCGTGTATTTCTGTGTTATGGCCAGAAAATGCTGCGACAGACAAGCGAATGCGGCGGCTGTTGAAACACCGGTGCCTATGAGTCGTAGCAGTTTGGATCCTTTTCATTTTAGATTTGTTCCTCTTTTTTAACGGGCCGTGAATAGTTTGTTTCCAGCGTTTCCAAGCGATGGTGGCAACATTTCGTGAGGTGTTTGAGGAAGCTGTCCCAGTGTTTGCGGAGCAGGTTGAGAATGCAAGTCTGGATGTAGCTGATTGGAGTACCAGAGTTGGTGATCAGTGTGCGGAGGGGGAGGAGGGGAGATTCTGAAGGGGGTTTTTCTGTGTGTGACTCTTCAGCGGCCATGTTAACCAAGAAGCCGTGCGCTGCCGTCTACTCATCTGGTAAGGAAGCGAAAGCCTAGAGCCAACAGGGCAAAGAAAACGATAAAATAAATGTCAACCTATGGCATTACTGATCGCAGTCTTTCTAAACATGGCTTTGGGTTTCTTTTTTTATCTGTGTTTAAACACATTTGTACTTGGTGTATGTCAATTTCGCGTTTGATTTTGGTGCAGCCGTGGTTGTTTGTGAATTGGGCATGGTTCCTATGGCCTTTCCCCCCCAACATTTTCATTTTAGTAGCCTTTAGGCATTTGTTTTTCCCATGTCAGTGCAGAAGAATGCGCGATTGGAACAAGCGCAAATTTGATCATCTGTTCAATGGAGAGGATTTAGCGCAACCAAATCAGTAGCGCTTCGGTATGCTGTCGCTAGTTAACAGTTTCCGTGAGTTCCAGTAGCCTAACACTAACCTATGTTATAATTTCTACGGAAACCACGCCATGGGGAACAAACTGTAATGCATTTTAAATCGACCTTAAAGAGATTTCTGTAAACGACTATTGCACTGTTGGGTTAAGTAGTGGCAATGTAGCCTTCGTTTTACCAAATCAGCCTATAGCCTTTAAGGCTACGATTTACAGCTAAAATGATCTTATATAGATTCTCAAAAAGGCGTGCTGATGTGCTATAACGACATGTCATTGTCACACTTGGATAGCTTTACAGAAGGATAGTTGATTGTATTTCCTGGCAACCATTGGCCTCGCATTAACGCTTCGTTTTATTCTCCTGATTTGCAGGCAAAGGGGGTGAGATCTGCCAGCTAGAGTCTTCCCCCGGAATCGGCGTCGGGGGTCTCCGGCCCGCAGTAGGGACCGACCCGACATCACCAGTCACATTACCACCCCTCAGGAATACCAACTCGTTAACAGTAAGGACACATTTGGCAGAATTATAACAGTCTGTTTAACGTTATTGGACTCCCTTAATAACCTATGCTGCTGGTAGTCTTAACTGTCGACACTGGAACTACAGCATAGTGGCCAGGAGTAGCTAGTCTAGAAGTGGAACCTTGGACTATATTGAAATGGCAACATTGTTATGGTTTTGTAGTTCTTCCGTGCAGGTCGAACGAGTTTCTTTGTTTCATGTTGAACGTAAGTGCTGTGTAACAAGTTGGCACGGTCTCGGTCACGTGGGTATACATTTTGGTCCTAAAGCGTTCAGCGCACAGTCCAACTTCTCTTAAAACTTAGTCGATCTCGACTGTTATCTCGAGTTGCTCAGACTTACTTTGTTCGGGATGTTCTCTTGATGTCACCACAGACGTTTTTTTCTTTAATTGGCTCAGAATAGGCTATGTTTGCCACAGTGGAAACCAAAACGTTGAAAAATAGCATGTTTTACAGGATTATCCTATAACTCACACAAACGCGCCATATAAACACTGAAACTTAATTTGGCAAGTTTGCATGATGACTAATTTAAATTCTAAACATTATAATCTGTGGACCAACCTACTGTAGTCACTCCGAATGGGTGGTTTGCTACGGCTATCGCATTGTGCTGTAGCCTAGGTTTCCATGTGTGGGGGATGGGTAGAAATCCAGGCAGTTGAAGTAAAACCGTGATGCACGGTTTGTGCTCAAGGACTGTTGCGTAGAGATGTCTCTTATGCTTGACTTGTAATGTATGTGCAAACTGCTGGCCCATGCTTTCGATGAACAACACATGACGCGTAAACACGTCCATACCAGTGTTTTCAACGTTATATGGGGGGGGGGGGTAGGCTAAGGGTATGTCGTGTGTATGTATTAGTGTGTGTGCAGACGCAGAAACGGATGGTGTCATTCGTCTCGGCAGAATGACACTTTCAAAATAAATGTATGTGTGATTGTGTGAATTCATCGGTTTGATTTCTTACCTGTAATATAAAGCTTTCGGAGCGCTTCCCTTTCATAGCGCTATATCGGAACAGAAGCCATTTAAATTCAACCTGGCTACATGTTGTCCTGTGTACACCTCTTCAGGCTAATGCTGGTATATTTAGGCACGGAGAAAGCCTAAGCAGGCTGAGTGTATTATCTTGGAGGCCTTTGCATGTATAGTCTGTTGAGAACTGTTCAGTTCACCAGCGCAGGCCATTGATGTCAACTTGCTGGAGCGAAGGGGGCAGACTGTTTTTGGCTGTGGTCTCCAAACGGGGCCACCAGTACAAAAATAAACACCCCCTCCCCCCACCCCCCACCAATAGTCATGTGTGGGTCGCATTCATATTTCAAGCATACAGTTAACAGATATCCAGGCTCAGCATCAACCTCCTGCAACCACTGTTCAGTCTAAACGTTCACAGGAGCAGTCCTAAGGTGTGGTTACTGGTTAATGACGTGTTGCAGAATAAGGAAGCAGCAAGAAGAAAAGCAACCATGCGTTAGGCTACATGATTCAGAGGACTACCTGACTTACTGGTTGAATGGGGAAAAAAAGTTATTCAAGGAATGTGGCTCGGACATTATGCATGGGCTTTTGGATGTTTGGATTGACCCATTACTTTGATGGTCAGTGTGTTTTCTTTCCTTTTGATGATAGCACTTCAGCATAATAGTTTTGTGTGTGTGTGTGTGTGTGTGTGTGTGTGTGTGAGAGAGAGCAAGAGAGAGATAGGGTGATATTGAAGGAGAGCACAGTGTGATTTGGCAAAGTGTTGTAAAAGTATTATTTCGGAATCCCCCTTTTGACAAATTTCATCCGATTGTATCCTTGTAGCATCTACTGACAGTAGTCTGAAGAAACACTCACATTGGCAATGCCAGAGACACCTTATCTTAAGTCTGTGTGGCACCAAAATGAGTCTGAAGCTCATTGTTTGTTAAAAAACAAACAAACAAACAAAAAAAAACATTTTGTGGCAGCTTTGATGGTGTGGTTTGTCCGTGACCAACGTTTCATTTTTGGCAGCTAGATGGCCTCTGACAAACACTGGACTTAATCACAGATTAGTCATGGAAACCAAAACATTATGTCAGAGCCGTGATGGCTCAGCCTACCATCCAACATAAGGGCGCTACAATGATGTGCTCTAAAATATGAAGAGACCAACGTAGCACTCCAGTCTTGTTTGATTTTATTGCTGCTGCTCGGCCTGCGGTCTATAGCCCACTGTAGCTATATGGTTCTGATGCATACAAACTGGGTATATCCCCATGCATCTCTGTTGGACTCCTGGACTCTGTTGGACTCCTGAGTCATAATAGCACAACTAGTTCTAGTTCTGTCTTAAACCTTTGGACTGCATTTAGCAACCATCACCAGTTGTAAAATAAGGCAAAGTTGTTTTTTTTTTTTGTATATATAGGCCTACATATAGCGCTTTTCATAGGCTACTTAAAAGCAGTTCAATGTGCAGATCAAAAATTTGCAAAAAACCAACAACAATTGAGTTGCAGAATTGTTGTCGAATTGCATTTTTCCATACTTTTGCAAGACGCCTGCCCTCTGCCTCCCCTGCCTGCCCGTCTCTGCCATGGGCGCTGGCCTTGGTTTGATGCAGTAGACATGTTGGTGGGAAGGGATGGAGAGGGCCACATGGGAAGTTATTATTGTAATAACCCTCCTCAACTCTGCAGAGGGTCACTGCGTTCATGCATGGGCGCAGGGATTTGAGATGTGTGCGCCCTGTCCCTAATTAACCTCATCCTCCCCAGCCCTCCTCGCCGTGCTGCTCAGCAGCCTGAGGAGAAGGGGTTTAGGGAGAAGGCCTCACTCCAAGGCAAATTAGGGGAGAGTGGCAGCCCCCTCTCTACCTAAGGAGATTGGTTGCTACCCCTCTCCCGAGGGCCTAGTTTGTTACCCCTCTCCCTCTCCTCACTTATCCAGTCCTGTGGTACCGAGGGGGATTGTTGCACCTTTCGCAGCAATAGAAAGGTGTGTGTGTCTGTGTGTGTGTATGTGTGTGTGTGTGTGCATGTGTGCATGCCTGTCTGTCTGTATGCAAGTGTGTGCATGTGTTTCTGTTGCAAGTCTCCAGTTGTGTCTTGGGCAGCTGTCATCATGGACGATGTCCCCTCTGTGACCCCAACCCCCCACTTACCCACCTGTCTGTTGCGCTTGTGAACTAGCCAACAGAAAAGCCCTGCTGTACAAGACAATCCTTCAGTTTTCTCTCTATGAAGCGCGGTTCTGAATGCCTGTTCAAAGCTATGGTTATCTCATAATTTAAGTCCATGGCTCAGTTATCTATTGTAATAAATTTACGCACAGATATCAAACAACCTTTGGTACGAAAGCGGAACATAGCCTATGTGTACCTTTTGAAGAGGACCCATTCTCACCATGGCAAATTTGAGCAGTCAGAGAAGCACTTGGTTGACCAGGTTAAATACAGCAGTGCGATGCTATTTATGGGAAGCTAACTAGCTTTAGAGAATAGCCTCTAGTCTGATTAGTGGGAATACATGCAACTTGTTTGTGTTTGCCATTGGCTGCATGATATAGGTCACCCTGTTAGCAAGACTAAGTGAAGACTGGGTTTACCCATGATTTGCAGTGCCCAAGAAGTTTGACTGGAAGGCAGTTATGTTGTAAATCCATAAAATCAGTTAGCTTTAGTAACATTGTGCCCTTGCAAACTATCCTGTCGGTTAATAATCAGTCTTAAAAGACAACCAATGTTGCTGATAATCTGGTTGAACAGGTAAATCCATCCTGGTTAGAAGTGATTCTGTGTGTGTGTGAGTGTGTGTGTGTCTATTTTGCATTTGCTTTATATCAGCACTCTTAATTTCAATCTCTGAACTGTGGCCTGCAACTTTTACATGTAGTTAGGCAAATGACATGCTCATCGAGGCTCAAATGGAAAAAAGGGCATTTTTAGACATCACCCACCCCGCCCCTTCCCAAAGTGCAAAGGATCAAAGAATCCATGCACAGGGTGACGTGCCTGACATTGCACAGCGGAGTTGTTTATGACCTGAGCCTCTTTCATGGGGACTGCAGTGGACGCGGTGTACATGTCTTCGAGAGTTCAGAAGTTCAGCAGTGGAGCATATGTGTGTGTGTATATATAGAGAGAGTGCAGCCGGCTCAACAGTAGGCCTCCTGTGGGCTTTTGCACCATGAAACTCTGTATGGATTTCTATGGGCTCATTTCTCCTGAAGGAGAGAGAGAGAGAGAGTGAGAAAGAGAGAGAGAGAGAGAGAGAGAGAGAGAGAGTCAATTATATATTTTAGAGACTATTGTTTGGACGCGGGTGGGGGGGGGTGTTGAAACATGGTCCCCGAAATCAGATGACTTGAATCTGGATCTTCATGGGTCTGCTTATGGTACAGTACAGTTGGCTCAATGCCTTAATGTCAAACACAACAGTGTTTATTGTTGTAGGTTATTGTAGGGGTTTTGAGGAGAGGCCTAAGCTGAGCGCTTGCATTCAATCTGTGAGCGCCGGCGTGGAAACATGGGAGCTAGCCATCTGGAGGATTAGAGTTTTGCCGGAGCCACCGGAGTGGATCGCACAGAGAGCCAGACGAGGCGAGGCGAGGTCTCTTGTATTGCCCTTATATTTTCAGCTTTTGCGTCTGGATTATCACCCTCACCCTGTTAGCCGTCGCATGTATGAAACCAGTCCAGATTAGCGGAGGGAGAGCGGGAGGAAAGGGCGCAATTAAGTGGATTATAAACCAAAACCCGTTCCCGAAAGGGAATTTGTAAAGTTGTGCGAAATCATAATAGAAGCTCAACAACAACAACAACAACAACAAACTTGATGCTAATCCGTTAGCACACAAAGCTACATTTAAAGGCATCTGCTTGTAAATCAGGCAATTAGCGGGCATTTAAACAGATGGGGATATAAACATGAAGGGGGCAGGGCAGGGCCGCAACGGGCCAATTGTTTACATGCGGACGGGAAGGATAGACGTCTGACTGGTGCAACAGGATGCGGCAGTGAAAACAAACTGCTGAGGTAATCACATTATCAAGGAAGCAAGGAAACGTGCATCTTGGAGGGGCGTGGGGAGGAGGAGGGCAGGGAAGGCAGGAAATGCACATTCAGGGCTGTTTGTATGGAGATATGTTTGGTTTTGTAAACATGAAAATTGTGGAGTTTTTGGGTAAACAAAAATGTCAGTCAACTTGAGAAGGAAACTGTATGTCTGTGGAATTTGCATAGTCTGTGGCATAAGCTCTATGCATTATCTGGTTATATGAAACAAGATGGGGGAGGTGAAAAGGATCTTTTCCTAGGGCCAAGACCAGCGGATGCAGTCTGAAATGTTGACATGTTGTAGACTCAGACAGTAGAAGTAGATTCCTCTACTTTTCACATGTAGAATGATTTGACAAAGAGCTTGATATCAATGTTAAAAGTTCAAGAGGGAGAGAGTGTGTACCTGCCGGACACCAAACCCCAGAGCCAGGTTATGTAACGGTCAAGATTAAATTATGTGAACATGGAGTGTGCTGTCAAGGCTGTCAAGGATCCCTTCGCTGTTTTATGAAGTGTATTTATGTCTCTGAGGTCATATCTCGTGAACCGAACCAGTCATGCTAGGTCAGTAATCTCTAAAATAAATCCAAAAAGTTACTGTGTGTTTGAGTGTGTGTGTGTGTGTGTGAGAGAGAAAGTGAGTGTGTGTGTATGTGTGTGTGTGTGTCCATTCGTATGTCCATGAGTTTCTCTCAGTAGGTCATGGCTTGCGAGGGGGGGTCTGCCCTTGAGAGAATCGGAATGTTTTCATTGTCCTTCAGCGAGGCCCATTTGTCTAGCGGTTGCATCGCGCCTTCCTTGGGCCCTCTCAGTGGGCCCCCGTACTGTAGTTCGTATCCAGAGCCAGAGCCCGACTCTCGATCCCTCCTTCCTTCCTATCCTATTCAGAGCAGACATGCAGTGTGTTTGTTATTGGCTTCCTGCCTGCCTGCCTCCCTCTCCTGCCTTCGACAATCAGCAGCTCCCTGCACTGGTGCGACTTGTGTGCTGTGCAATAGAGTCCAATAGAGCACAGCAGTCCAAGACAATAGCGAGAATGTCTGTCTGTCTGTCTGTCTGTCTGTCTGCTGTCGGTTCTGGGAAGCGGGCGGGCGGTTTGTTGTGAATGACAGCGGGCAGGGAGAGGGCAACTTGTTACAGTTAATCTTGGTGGCCCGGGGTGACCCTCCTCTGGCCGTGTAAGGGAAGGATTTTACCGCCGCGCGTCAGAGCTGACCGCTGTTGGCCCTTTTCCCGCTAATAGTCACCGAGGGGGGCTGTGACTAAAGTGAAGGACACACAGCTCACCGGGTGTCAACTGTTAATTTATGCAAGCTCTCCGTTTGTTAGAAATGTGGAAGCAGGTTGAAAGTGTTTGCACTTCAGTGAGTCAGTCAACTGCTCTATTTTAGAACAACCACTTATAACAAACAAATGTGTGTGTAGATTGCCCATAATACTGTGACGGTGAAACAGTTAAAAAAAAGTCTATTTTCATGCACTTCATTAACCTGTTTTATGCATATGTATGTATAAGCCAAGAGAATTGATTAAAAAAAATAAATAAAAAAAGAGACAAGACATAATATGCAAGTTTTGATAAACAAGCTATTTAAATCAGTTATTTGGGAATACAATAAGCATAAGCATTTTTTGCATTCTTTTGTCATTTTGTGACCATGAAACACATGAAAAGGAAAACAATCCTGTTTTCTCTACAGTTCTTTGTTACTACCAGTCAATTACTGTGATGAATTAGTGGAACAGCCATTTAGCATCCTCTCTCTTTCTGTCTGTGTTTGTCAGCAGGTAGGAGGCAATAAGCACACGATGAATGATCACCTGCACATCGGGAATCACCAGCAGATTCACGTTCAGCAGCTGTTCGAGGAGAACAGCAACAAAAGGACAGTGCTGACCACGCAACCCAATGGGTTGACGCCATCCAACCGGACCGGGATCCCGGCGCCGGACCGGCCTCAGGAGAGCAGCCAGTGCCGGCAGGGCAGCTCCACCTCCATCAAGTCCACCGAGAGCAAGCCCAAGGCCACGCCGCTGACGCCCGACCAGGCCATGAAGCAATACATGGCCAAGCTGTCGGCGTTCGAGCACCAGGAGGTCTTCAACTACCTGGAGGTCTTCTTTGTGGGCCCCAACGCCAAGAAGCGGCCCGGCGTGGTGGGCGGCTCCAACAACGCCGGCTACGACGACGACCAGGGCTCCTACATCCACGTGCCGCACGACCACATCGCCTACCGCTACGAGGTGCTCAAGGTCATTGGCAAGGGCAGCTTCGGCCAGGTGGTGAAGGCCTACGACCACAAGACGCACACGCACGTGGCGCTCAAGATGGTGCGCAACGAGAAGCGCTTCCACCGGCAGGCGGCCGAGGAGATCCGCATCCTGGAGCACCTGCGCAAGCAGGACAAGGACTCCACCATGAACGTCATCCACATGCTAGAGCACTTCACCTTCCGCAACCACATCTGCATGACCTTTGAACTCCTGAGCATGAACCTGTACGAGCTCATCAAGAAGAACAAGTTCCAGGGCTTCAGCCTGCCGCTGGTGCGCAAGTTCGCCCACTCCATCCTGCAGTGCCTGGACTCGCTGCACAAGAACCGCATCATCCACTGCGACCTCAAGCCCGAGAACATCCTGCTCAAGCAGCAGGGGCGCAGTGGCATCAAGGTCATCGACTTCGGCTCCAGCTGCTACGAGCACCAGCGGGTCTACACCTACATCCAGTCGCGCTTCTACCGGGCGCCCGAGGTGATCCTCGGCGCCCGCTACGGCATGCCCATCGACATGTGGAGCTTGGGCTGCATCCTGGCCGAGCTGCTCACGGGCTACCCGCTCTTGCCCGGCGAGGACGAAGGGGACCAACTGGCGTGCGTCATCGAGCTTCTGGGCATGCCCTCGCAGAAGCTCCTGGACTCGTCCAAGCGGGCCAAGAACTTTGTGAGCTCCAAGGGCTACCCGCGCTACTGCACGGTCACCACGCTGCCCGACAACACGGTGGTGCTGAACGGCGGGCGCTCGCGCCGGGGCAAGCTGAGGGGCCCGCCAGCCAGCAAGGACTGGGTGACGGCACTCAAAGGCTGCGACGACCCCCTCTTCTTGGACTTCCTCAAACAGTGCCTGGAGTGGGACCCCGCCTCGCGCATGACGCCCAGTCAGGCCCTGCGCCACGCCTGGCTCAGGAGACGCTTGCCCAAACCCCCCACGGGGGAGAAGACCACGGTCAAGCGGATCACCGAGGGTGCTATCACGACTATCTCCAAATTACCTCCCACGTCTGGCTCGGCCTCCAAGCTACGGACTAACCTGACACAAATGACCGATGCGAATGGGAATATTCAACAAAGGACAGTTTTGCCAAAATTAGTCAGCTGAACACTCTAATTTATTGTTTTCTTTTGTTTTTCTTTTGTTTTTAGGCTTGCTTCTGTCTAACGAAGGAGATATTATCTTCCAAGTCAGTTGGAAAGCTAAGCATTGCATAAAGAGAAGTGTGTGTGAGTTGATACATCTGAGGTGTAGATGAACTGTTGCATTTTCACTACAGTTTTTTTTTTTTGTAGCACCTTTTCACAAGTGGGGAATAAGACATTGGTTTTAATTAGATTGAAATGGCCAAGTGAAAGGGAACAACATTTTAAGTTTGCCATCTCAGGACTTTGCAGGGCTGCAGTGGTGTCAGCCTTCATACAAACTGGTCTGCTACCTTGAAGGCCTTTGGCAGATATTACAATGTTTTTGTAGCACTGAAAAAAAGGAAAAAAAATCACTCATTGTAGTTAGATTCTCCAAGCAGGTAAATGAGTTTTTTTATTTGAGTTGACAAGAACTTACTTGTGGACTTTTTACCAGTTGGAATTCGGGTAAGGGTTAAGAAATGGGGGTTTTAAAGATGACTTGCTTGCAATGTGTGGCTAATTTTCAGCTGTATGTGTTTTAGCAAATATATAATCAGTATATGTCAAGGTCTTTTGTGTGGTGTTTGTGCAGGTGACAATGCTGGTCTGTAGTGAGGATATGATTCTTTAGGAGATTGGAAAAGTAATTCAGATGGAATGGAAACCGAAAGTTTTGACTGTTATGAAGTGAAGTTACGGAGACGAGGACAAAAATGTTTACATGAGACTTGGTATGTGCCTACAATTCTCTTGACATTCCTTATGTGACTGAAGCAAGGATGGTAGAGAGTTCTGGTTCGACCGCCACTCCTCACTGTGCTGTCAGATACATGGCAGGGGAGGTTTTTGTTTTAAGGAGAGGAATGGCATTTTTAACAGCAATGAAAGGAATGGCATTTCAGCAGCAAGTGTTTTGTGTGCAAGACGGGTGCTGTGAATACAAATCGAAGTCTGAAGGAAACATGTTGGTGCTTTAACCCTTTTGTAACATGGTGGATACTTGTGGTTTTGTTTTATTCTTTCTTTTTCCACATGTGTTTTCCCGGGCGAAACTTCTCGGTTCATTTACCAGTTCCGTCTCCTATGGAATGAGGTGCTGCTTGTGTGAGGGTGCTGCAAAGATGGCTCATCTAATAGGCTTTTATGACATTTAAATGCAGTGGTTTATGGAAGGATATTGAGCGTTGCATGTGGCAGCAGTAACAACTTGCTTTTTTTGATGTACTTAGACTCTGAAAAAGAAAAGGCCGTATTTACTTGAATTTGATTGAGCTTTTTGGCTCCACACCTGAGCTCAGTCCAACCCTCAGTAGGAGGAGACCGCTTGAAGAGTCGTGTGTTTGGTGGAGTGGCACTTTTGGATAATAGCTTGACTTTCGTCATCTGATTGGCCAGATGTAGCTCTCTCGCTTTTCATTTGCCCCCCCCCCCTCCCCTCTTTGTTTGATGTCGACTGTTGCTGAGCTTCTGTCCTATCTATGTGGGCTTGTGTGAGGCCAGAGTTAAATATCTTAAATGTTTGTTCCCTTTCACAGCCAAACACTAATCATATGTGAGAAATAATACAAATTAACGTTCATCAATAGTCAATACCCAAATAATGTAGAGATGTATTGTGAACACCCTGAAGGTGAACTGAATTGATATTTCCCAATATCAACACATTGGCCATTTTCATAGTTTTTTTTTTTCTTTATTTTATTTCTTTTAAATCATCTTAGTGCTATTGGTTTAACTGACTTGGGTTTTAAAGCTTTGAATAAAAGATGTTTTAGTTTATTTATTTATTTCATATAATGTTTCTCAAAGAAGAGCTAATATAAAACAGGAATAGAATGTGTGCTGTTGGATTGGTAACCATGGAGTGACTTATGATGTAATGCACAAGAACTTGATCTGCCACAACTTGGAGACTCGACACACAAGAAAAGGAAAAAAGGCAATCATGGGCTTACTCTCTTGTTCTGTGGACACTAGAGGGTGGGCCACTGGCATTGGACTTTTTCGGGTAGTCAGGGAGTGACGTGGAGCACCCACCCATCCACTCACATGGGCACACTTGCACCCTCGCCGCTGGTTGGCATCCTACCTGCCAAGCCCATACCTGCACACCGTCCGATGCGCCAGCAAGTACAATGGCCCTTGTTCTTTTGATGCACATGGAGCCGTAACTGTTGGAGAGGGCAGCGTTGTCCTCGGACTATATTTACTTTTGATCGTTGTTTTGTGGATTTACCGTAGTGGGGAGTTACTTGTGCCCTTAGTTTTGAATACAATGTGCCTTTGGTTATCAATGCCATTCAATTTCTTACCCAACAGTAAAGCCCCTAGTCCTGCACACCCAGGCGTAATAAAATCTAGAAATATGGTGATTTTTAGAGCAGCACCCAAAGACGCTCCCTAGAAAGCCATGAAATGGTACCTGGGGGAGAGACAGAAAGAGAGAGAGAGAGAGGCCACTCGATTTGAGATGTTTTTACAAGTCGTTTACACAAATAGGATTTGAAATCCTCATAGAACTGAGAATAAGAGCTTTCTCAAGGACCCTTTGCCAACAGGGAATTCTAAGTAAACAGATAGCCATCATGTTTGCGGCACTGCTATAGTGACAGTTGTTGCTGCACCTATCTTGTCTTAACATCTAGGTATCCAAGGGGTTACATTTTGCTTCAGTTTTGCAACTCTAGGAAAAAAAAAATATATTAATATTTTACCTCAGACTGTTGTGATAATTCTTGTGACTTTATCAACCCAGGGCATTTGGTATATACCAAAGTGCATTCCTTTTTATGTGTGTGGCTAAGGGGCAAGGAGTAAGTAGAAAACCAGTGGATTTTTCTCTCTTTAATCAGAGCAAAGGGCACTCAAGCCACTTTTTTGTCTCTTTGTAAGGGCCATATCTGGAGAATGCTTGTCTTCAGTCATGAAGGAAAACCGAGAGGACGGGGGAGGGGAAGCTAAAGCACTAGCTGTTAGCCGCTCGCTAGTTAGCCTGCACCACCTGTTGTTGTGAGGTGAATGATGTAGCATAACTCCAAAACTTCAGTTTGACATGGATGGATGTAGCCTCAGAGCAGTGAAAACTGCCCCCTCTCCTGCCCGCACCTCAGATTAAAAAAAAGAAAGAAAGAAAATCCACAAAGAGTTAATATCCAGCCCTATGTGCAAAGCAAGCCACAGTAGCGGAATGGGGGTGGGGGACTATTTAAAGCAACTAGCTTTTTGCGTTGAAGTTGCAAACGTAGAACTTTTTGCTACAACGTCTCAGAGCGGTAGTCCTCTCTCTTAAATTGAGCTACTCACTGTCAACTTCTAAGGCTACATTTATAGAAACAGAAAAAAAAATTAAACTGAGCAACAAAGTTGACATTTGTTTGTACTCTATGGCAGTACCTACCTGTACATATGTGAAATTTGATATGGATTCAATGTGGATGTGTACATATGTATAATGTTTTTTTTTTGTTTTTGTTTTCGTGAAATGCTGCTGAAAAAACACTACAGTCAGTGTGGTGACTTTTGATCAAGGCGGCCAGTTTTATGATACTGTATGTATTGTACAGCTATTGGAAGTTAACTTTTTTTTCTAGTGATCATTTGTTAAATTTTATTGTTGTGGCCGGGAAAATATTAATAAAAAAAAGGTTTTATTGTTCATCTTTATAGACTGTGTGTGTTAATGGCTATTCTTACACAGAGGACATTGCCCCATAAAGTGCATGCCCCTGTGATGGTGATTAGAAAAAACAAACAAAAACCAGACATGAGATTTGGGAGATTTGAGGAGCCTTTTCCAGGCATAAATAATTGAAACTCTTAGGTGCATGTTCCACTTGGGTTTGGGTACAAGCTGTTTCGGGCTTGTTCTGAAAGTATACAAATTCAATTATTCATGCGAGTTGAATATTATTCTTAAAAAAAAAAAAAAAAAGTTGTTTCCACTCAAGGCTGGCATAGACGGTCCCTGCAGTTTAAGTCCTGAATCGACTGAACTTTGACCTTTAAGTGTGCAAGCTTTGCCTCAGTTGACACTGGCCAAGAATAAAGAGTGACCCAACGCCATGTCCATGCTGAACGCCACCCTGCCAGCACATACTGTAAATTGTTCCCTGCCGCTCAGGGTGGAGGCTGGCGTGTGTGTGTGTGTGTGAGAGAGAGTGTGTGTGTGTGAGAGAGAGTGTGTGTGAGAGAGAGAGTGTGTGTGAGAGAGAGTGTGTGTGAGAGAGAGAGTGTGTGTGTGAGAGAGAGAGTGTGTGTGTGTGAGAGAGAGTGTGTGTGTGTGAGAGAGAGTGTGTGTGAGAGAGAGAGTGTGTGTGTGAGAGAGAGAGTGTGTGAGAGAGAGAGAGTAGGGGACAAATGGGCTATGTTAAAACACCCCACAGTGCGTGCGAATGCACCATGACTGACCCTAGCCTTGCCAGGCATCTGGACATTGACGCGAGCGCACAGTACCGTCGTCGAAAGCGCTAAGATCCACGAATCCCCCCCCCCCCCCCTCGTCTGTCCGAGTCAACACCACGTCTAGTCACCCAAGCGCCTGCCTGTGATGACGCAGGGCCACTGTAAGTCCTCTCGCTTGGGAGGCAGTCAGTGATGAATGAAGGAGCGTGGAGCGTGCTCCGCGTGCGTAAGTCGTTACAAGAGATTTGTTGACTCTCTGAACTAAACGACCTGTAGTGATTGGGACAGGGTTTTTTTTTTTTTTGTCTTTCCATCCGGGGGTTGTTTGTGTGTGGTCAGCTCCTGCCCTGTTTGCCCCCATGCTGTTTTCACAAGTTAGTTCGAACAAGGCCTGGGAACCATTTGCGCATGGAGGGATGCCAGGGATTTAACCATCCACTTCCCAACACACACACACACACAGACACACACACATACATTCACATACATACTTACACACAGGCTGTGGGCTAGTCCAAGAACACTCACCACTCTTTGTCTGTCTCAATCCCTTATCAGTGGACAACGGAACACTTTCCTTATGTGAAAGTGGTATCGGATGAAAACCGCAGTGAAATACTTGGCATGTTTGTCTCCAGCGTTTAGCCCTTACCTAAGGAGAGGGCTGTTAGCACACGTTGTCCGCATCATGTGTGGCCTTTAAGGTCAGCTACATATTTGCTCACTTCTCGGGTCGGTACAGTCACATCTTGTTAGCCCCTCATGCCTGGGAGTCATGCTTGCGTGCCTGACTCCAATGTGTGTGTGGTGTGTGTGTGTGTGTGTAAGAGGGGTGGATCTGGGCGGTGGGAGGTCGGCCCTCTCGCTGGAAGCTCTGGAGCTTGGCATGTTCCCGCCGGGATAAACTGTGGCTTGCATACGATAATGTCTCAGCCTATTACATCAAAGTTTGAAGCGGCTGTTGCTGTTGCAGCAGACCAGCCTACTGCAGCCATGGAAAAAAGGACTGCAGCCTTGTGGTTGTTGTAAGAGATTTAATTGTTGTTGTTGGCGGACGGAGAGCAGACCCAGACCTCATAATCATTCTGCAATGATAGGCCTCATGGGGCAGTCCCACACAACAACAATACCTTAACTGTAGGATACCTTAATATTATCAGAGTGTAGAGACGTTCAGAGAATACCTATTTGAGTCATTCAAAGAATGCTTTATGAATGCAGTAACTGATTTTTGAAATCAAAAGGACTCCTGAGCACCACAGTCACCTTTAACTTTATTATACCTTTATTACACCTCTAGCAGCTTTATGCTCACTCTGACATTTTGAGAGGAAGTTTCCAAGATCCAATTTTGTAATGGGAAAGCCATAGTAAGCGCACAAAGTAATGCCCCAGTGTATGATGTAAGGTCGGCCCTCAGACAGTTAAAAAGCTGACTGCTCAGTGCATGCCTGTGTGTATGTTGGAGTAACCACAGCGGCAGCAGTAGCCAGCCTACAAACAAGTGTAGCGGTAGAGTGTAGCGGTAAAGTAAAATGGATACCAAGATGGCCGCCCCC